>JANBPO010002713.1:0-380851 GCA_024336825.1 Amorphophallus titanum
TACATAAAGCATGGGCTGGGATGTGTTTTTCAAAGAGGTGGATTTGCAAACTAAATTGTTGCAATGAAGATAGGTAGAAGAAATATAAAAATTAGTTGACCCAGCCAGAACTCAGTCAAGTGATATGAATATCAGTTGAAAAATATTCACTCAAGTCGACTGACTTTTTACAATCAGTGTAGTCAGGCAACACATGAAGAAGTCACATTATGTCGACCTACAACCCAACTGGGTCAACTCATCTGAAGCTCCAAGCCTTGCCATCAGTATCCAGCAAGTCAACTGAAGAAGGCCTTCTAGTTAAGTCAAGCAGATGGAGTGTGTCGACCTACATTGTTCGATGAAATGCTACTAAGTGCAAGTCAACTGATTTTATATACAAGCTAGCAATAAAAGCCAGCAATAGCAACTTCCATAGCAGTAGCAGCATTCAGTTAGCAGAACTGAACCATATGTAGCCAGCCAGCAGAAAAAGGCTTTCTGGTTAAGTCAATCTGATGCTTCAAGCAGATATTCTGAAAGTAGAAGAAGGCTCTCTCATCAACTGAAGAGTGTGTCGACACGCATATTTAGTGTGTCGACCCATATGGCCATCAAAGCAGTAACAATAGCAAGATAGCTCATGCCAACATAAGCCAGCAGACAATGAAGAATTCAGTTGACTAAATTGTGAACTCTATCAACTAACTTGGGCTTGGTCAGCATAGCACGTGCAACTTAAGTTGGTCACGTGGCAGCAAACACCAATCATAGGCACATGATCCCAGACACGTGCCTTGGGTTCTAGAAAGCTCCCAGGAGAGAATATTCACTCTTTACACCTGAACCAATCAGAAAAGGCTTGGAAATAAGTATTACCCATTGTCTTTCTACCTTGGAGAAGAAGTAGCTACGTAAGTTTTGCGTGAGCATCTTTCGCAGGACAATCAGTGGCCATTGGACCTTGCATCTGGAGTCTTCTAAGGATCTAAATGACTAAGATTAAATCTCCCAGGATGAAGGGATCAGATTAAACCTCTCTTCTATAAAAATGTTACAATCACCAACTAGGAAGATCGGTGAGCATATTTCAGACTGAGCAGATATTATAAAGTGAGATCATATTAGCTCGTCCCAGAGAGAAATGAAGGAGGAAGAAAGAAAGAAAGAAAGAAAGAGAGTGAGAAGGCTATTGTGGGTTGTAGAAATAGCAGAAAGCATCCTCTATCGAAGGAAGAAGGGAAAAAGGAGAGAGAGTAAGAAGAGAAAGGAAGAGAGCTTTGAGAAAGAGAGAGATAGAGCGTTCATCTCTTAGTTGCAGTAAGATATAGAAAGTGGAAAGTAGCTCAAGAAGGAGAGAAGAAAGAAGTGACCATTGAAAAACATTTTTGTTGCATAAAATGCAAATTACAGCTTTCATTGTTCAATCTTGCTTTGCTTTGATTTCCTGAACTTTCAATACTCTGTTTTGGTTGTGTGTGCAACTGTGCGATATTGGCACAGGCTCAGCTCGTTTGAGCACATTTATGTATGTGTGTGTTGCTGGGTTTCAAACCCAGAGCATTTGGGGTTCGTCCCTGATTGTTGTTGTAAAAATAGCATGAGGAATGTCCTCCTCGTGCGGAGTTTGTTCCCCATGTGTGTTTGGGGTTCGTCCCTAGTTATTGCTATCAAAACATTGTAAGGAGTGTTCTCCTCATAGGGAGTTTGTTCCACGTGTGTACGCAGGTGTTTGTCTGAAGGGGCTTCTTTGTGCTTATTTTGTTTATTTTTTTATTTTGTAGTAGCACCAAAAGATGTGCCAACTCCAACTATGGAAGTAGATGTTGATGCAACTAGGAAGACAGTGGCAAGAATTTTTGCCGGCAGCCCCGAGAGAGAAAATCTCCCTTCCCCCACACCAGCCAATGAGGTAGCGGGTAAATTAAGGCAAATTACCTCCAATGTCTTATATTTTGGAGTTTCATGACTCTTTTATCTTCTTGCTTAATTCATGATCTTCTTTAGGGCTTCCTGCAATTTTGCCTGAGACAAGGGTCTCGTCCCCAGGACCTTCTTCATCATCAAGAGGACGCCGCTCATCATCCAGAAAGGTGGTGATTCCACTATGACGCATAGCCACTCGGTCAACTGTTCGTCGACAGGCGGAAGCAGCGATTGAGCATCGTATTGAAGTGCATAGCTCCTCTAAAAGTTCTCCATCCCTGTCCGAAGAGCAGGTGGATTACGATTGTTCTGATGATAAGGGAGCTATTGATGTTGGTGGCAATGGGACCTCGACTTCTTGTCCCTTAATAGAGGGGCCATCTCTATTCATGTCACACCTCGTACTCTATACTATTGAGGTATTGTCCACTTTGACCTATCGGTCTCACGGTTTTATCCCTTTCTAATAGTGATCGGCTCTAGAATGGAGGACTTCCCGAGCGAGTCTTCCGCTGTAAATAAAGGCTCGACGGTATAGAGTACGAGGCGTGACAATTCAGCCCCCTACGACTTATCATCAGGACTCCTGAAGAGACTCTGCTAGAAGTGGCTGTGGAGGCTGGTGTAGTGGAATATCTGGCTTCCTCGGTGGCCGAATCATTAGTGGAAGGGCCACCTGTTCATACATCCCCAGAGCTGTTGACTTCTAAATCTACAGCAGCTAAAGTGAGTCTTCTGCTTTTGATGCTCCTCCCTTTTTATTCTTCAGTATTGTTTGGTTACCCATTTTTCTTTCTTTTCTTCAGATGCCAATCACCTTGAGCCAAGCCATTACTCCTATTATTAATAGTGTTCCCCCAGTCAATAAACTATGCCCTCCGTTTGCCGTGGCTTCGACCTTCGAAGAAGTTGTACCAGTATTGCGGCCTATGCCTGTTAGAGCCCAGCCCGGGTCTGACATATTACCGATTGAGTTGGATACGTCAGGGGAGATCCCAATGCCAACTTGTGCTCCTGAGTTGAGGATTGAAACTCATGCATCATATTTCACCTCCATGGTGGCACAGTCATTTGTCCTGGTGCTCCCGACTATTGAAGAGAAAGATGTTGAATCTAGGTCTGAGACCATTCCAACACTTCTTAGCACAATCGCATCAGAGGAGCTTGCCTTGACAGGAGAGAAAGCTATTGAAGTGCCAAGCACCACTATTATTCCAGCTTGGACATCTTCTTCTTTGGTCCAATGTTGACAGTGAGGTTGAATTCAATTTGCCTCGAGCAACCTCTTTTGGTATCACTTCTTCAGATGACTTAGTTTGGCAGCATCTGGACACATTGCGACAGTTGGTCTCATCTTTGCCAGCCCTGACTTACCCTAGACTGTGAGGGATTACTGAGCAACTGTCGGTTGGCCTTCAGGCTTTGGGATGCCCTACAGAGCTATGGACTTAGAGGGTGCTGCTTTTGCTGAAATTTGTCAATCGTCGCGACTTCCTTGGGCACATAAAAAGTGACAAAGTTTCTGCACTACGTAATTTTCTATTTTTTGATATTTTTTGATGAAAAATGTAGATTTTCTTTAATTAGAAAAATTCCTAATTTTCCTTCTATTTAAACCACCTCACTATCTCTCATCCATCATTTTCAATCGTTCTTCCTCTCTCTCATTCTCTCTCCCCTCTGGTCCGTTCGGCGCGGGATGCACACCGTTGCAGAGCTAGCCGAGGGTAGGACGCGGTGGAGTGATTAGAACGTGGGATGGAGCGACGGGTTGAGCATGGCATGGCACGATCCCTCGGTGGATTCTGAGAATCAACGCGATTTGTGTTTTGGCGATTTCGATGTGGTTTAGTCACTTCGGCATGCGAGATCTTCAGTGGAGGTAGGGGGATGGTTCCCTACCTCGTGTATTCTATTTTCCTACAGTTTTACATTCTACGATGTGAGAACGGGCGAGTTTAGGCTCGATCGGTTGGAGTCAATGGACTCCTGGGAACGTCAGCGTTCCATTGACACCAGTTTCGCGTCGATTAGCGGTCCCGTTTGACCATGGGGAGCCTGGGAAGTCCGGTGACCCCATTTGGGTGATTTCCTTAGAATCGCAAGTTTCTTGCGATTCGTGTGTCGTTTTGACTCCGGTCGGAGTCTATGTGATTGCCAGGGTGATTGTAGTTGTATCCCCTTCATCTCGACACGAACTGGGTGTGAAAAGGCCACGATCGGGTGAACCCCTGGGGTTACTGACCATAATGGTTGGACAGTCGAACCAGGGCCCGTCCAAGGTATGGGCGGCTGGTTCTGGACCGTCCATCCTCACCGATTTTGGGGCTTGTGCGGTCAGACGATAGACTGCACATGGTTTGGGTGGCCTGAAAGGGTTCACCTATCCCCCCTTGGGTGGCCATTCTATGACCACCTGTCTTTTGGTTGGGATGTGCAGCCACGTCCTAACCGCCCATCCCAGTTGACACTTGGTCAGCAGTTGAGTGTTGGTCGTGATGAGCTGTCCGGTCAAGACCATTTTGACTGACACTGTAGTATGTCGTTCGAGTTAGTGGTTTGGTCAAAATCATTCTGACTGGAAGGTCAGTGGGAATGAGCGGCTAGGTCCTAACCGCCCATAGCCTTGGGTGGCCCAGCCCTAACCGTCCATCCCCCGCTAGTGTTTTCGGATCCGTTCCCTTGAGCGGACTACCCTGAGTCGTTCATCCCTTTGAGTGGCTATGGACAATCCGTTCATCCCCAGATGAATGGTCTACCTTCGACCGTTCATCTTCCCTTGGAAGGTCTGCTCCAGACCGTTCATTGCCCGAAGCGGCCAGATCCAGACTGCTTATCCTTTGGATGGTCCAGGGAGGACCATCTTCTAGTTCTGAGTCTTTCGTGCTTGCGTGAGCGTTGTGATGGCCTCCAGTCGACCCGTTTGTGACCCAGTGGTCGACTTTCGGTCTCGTGAGTGTCTCGGACACCCTGGAGGTTTCGTGTCCGTGTTTTGAGGTGTTCGTGGCTTCCGTGTTACCGTGGTTTCGGACCTAGGGACTAGGCTAGATTGACAGTGTTGTGCCGTCACGTTCAACGGTCTTGACCCGGAGTCTCGTGACTCAAGGACCGTTGGGTTAATTGGTCTAGTGGGCTATCCAGAGTTTGGTGGCCTCGAACCACCGGTTACTTCGTGTCACTCACGATGGGTGTGTGTGTGGATTTCTGTGTCCACGTTCTGTGACCCTCCACTAGTCGTAGCCTTCTTACGGCACGCACGTGCTGACCTACCCAGGAGTGGTGGAGCGGCATACCCGAGTTAGACAGTGAGTAGGCTAGTTACCTTAGGGCCCCTGCATACCGTCGAGTCTGGGTTGGTGGGGGAATTATCAGCTAGAGGATAGACCTAGGGCGTATGGTCTGAGTGTGCACACGAGACTGAGGGCTCGGACCGATGCTGACGAGCGTGACCTGAGCTAGTCCTTTTTTATGGTACTTCTGGTTACTGTGCGTGTCTGAGTCTCGCGCCTGGGACATTGTAGCTAGACACTTGTGATGCGGTGTAAGACGTCAGATGACGCATCTGGTCGTTCTTCTAGTGGGAGGTGCTCCCGTTACGTGACGTGAGTTATCATGTCCCGGATTTCCATTTCTCATCTGCGAGATGGGATTTTGTGTGTTGTTTCGGGAGCGTTCCCGTAGCCGAGGTCTGGGGTTTTCGATGAGCGTCACCAAGTGGCTTTCCCCAGACGGCATTGAGTTCACGACCGTGAGGTCGTGACTCTGTTTCCAGTCCATGGGGTTTCGGCTTAGGCCCTACTGTAAGGGCAGGTTTTCACGATTAGGATGTCGTGGCATTTTCCTAGTACTGTGGCTAGGGTGGTTCGTGTCTGGTGGTCCCCAACCATGAGATCGGGATGTTGGGTGCGTGACTTGGTTGTCCCCCGATGGGAGATCGGGTCATGTTTTCTAGCACAGTAGGAGTAGCTGTAGTGCCGAGTTTTGACCGGCCACCAGTTTGCTATTCCTACCGTTACTGTTGTTCCTTCTATGGCTAGCATAGATTTCTTTTATGTCGTTATTTTCTCGGTTGGGGTTCCGCGGGATCCCTACTGAGCCAGTGATAGGAGGCTCACCCCTAGTTTTCAGGTGTGGTGGTTCTTCCTCGAGGTTCGAGGGCGTTGCGTGGAGGTTCCTAGTTGCCAGCTTGTCGGGCCGAGTGTTCACTTGGCGTGTGGTATGTTTTACTGCTTTAGACTGTACTTTCTGTTGGACTAGACTCTGTTGTAGTTAGTTGTTTATTTCTGTTACTATATCTGTCATCCTGCTTTATTTCCTATTTCTGTGTACATCACACCTATCCTTTTAGCCCTTCCGAGTCTTCGGGCTCATGGGCGGCGGGCCGAGGTTCGAGTCGCGCCGGTTCCTTTTCGGTACTCGGATCCCTGGTCGCCACAGCAAAGCTTCCTCTCTTAGTTCGACATCACTTATATTCAGCAAAAGGCGATTAAAGGCTATGCCATCGCAGAACATCTCGCTCATCACCCTCTTCCTCGATTCGACCCTGTTCGCTCAGAGCTTCCAGATGAGGAATTGATATCCATTAATCAACCTTCAGATCTGATGTGGACATTACATTTTGATGGAACTTTGAATTCTCATGGTAGGGGGATCAGCATAGTCCTTTTAACACCTGAGGGTATCACCATTCCACTTGCCTCTCAGCTCACCTTCCCTGTCACAAATAATATAGCTGAATATGAGTCTCTTCTAGTCGGACTACAGGCCGCTCATCAATTTGGTGTCACCTAGTTGTAAATCATCAGTGATAGTCAGGTTATTCTTTGCCAAGTGCTCACCAAATGCCATACACTTGATCCCAAACTCAAACCCTACTAGGAACTTGCTTCTGCTTATGCCAAGCTCTTTACTAAGCTGATCTTTGCCCATGTTCCTCGCAGTCAGAACATCCTAGCTGACACTCTTGCTTCACTTGCCTCCTCCTTGATTTTCTCCCCAAACGGGACTTTCATTCTGTTATCATTCAGAAGCATCTTACTCTCGCCATCAAGGATCCTTCATTTCTTAATGTTAAGGAGAAGGTGCTTAAGAAGGTTAAGGAAGGAGAGTTCATTGAGAATAAGGAGGTCATGCTTATGGATCTAGAAGAAGAACTGGCTGATGAAGAGAAGCCATGGTACTATGAGATTGCCAAGTATTACCATGATCAGACTTATCCTGAAGAAGCCACTGTTGAAGAAAAGAAGGATATTAGAAGAGTGGCTCAAAGATACACTTTAGTTGGAGGTGTGCTCTATAGAAGAGGTCTTACCAGTGTTCTGCTTAGATGCCTCGATAATGATGAATCTTAGAAGGTCGTGAAAGAGGCGCATTCTGGGGTTTGTGGTGGCCTTGTCAATAGTCAGATGTTAGCTAAGAAAATTCATAGGCTCAGTTTCTATTGGCCCACTCTAGAAGATGACTGCTCCATCTATGTTCGAAAGTGTGTTAAGTGCCAACTGCACGCCAACAAAATCTATTCTCCTGCTTCTTCACTCCACCCTATGTTCTCCCCATGACCTTTCTCCATATGGGCTTTCGATATTATTGGACCTCTTGGTGATTCAAACCTCTTTAAAAAATCTAAATCTTTCATACTCACGACCACGGACTACTTCACCAAGTGGGCGGAAGTGAAAGCTTATGTGGAAATTAAAGCGTCAACAGTATGCAAATTCATAATGAATCCTAGCCCACCACCCACAAGTTGGAGAGCTCGGAAGGGTTAAATATTGGTGTGGGAGTGTACAAGAAGCTAAAATAAACGTAAGAATATATAATGCACAATTTAATTAATACAGGAACTGAACATTTACATGATTTAATATAGTTATACAGTCTAGAACTACAAGTCTGAAACAAGTACAGTCTACTGGAAAGAAAAGTACAAGACTATAAGGCATACCCTATCTCTGGCAAACTAGCGTCTAACCCTAACCACCTGCACCATGAGCGGCCTCCGCAACACTGCGCACAAGCTTCGCCTCACCTAAAAAATAAAAGGGTGGGCCTCGTCTCATCGGCTTAGTAGGGATCCCACAGATCCCTACCTCACTCAATAGGAACAACGGTGCAACAACCAAACATAAGAGCGACAAATAAATAGTAGGGGAGGTAAGGAACAACAAGTAAAAGAGCTCTTCACAGAACCACTACACCTACAACTAAACCAAGCCTCGGCCACGCAGCACAGAATAGATTGAGTTGCTAGTATGGTAAACTTTACCAAGGAGAAATCTGCACAGAAACCTCTCAAGTGATAGGTGTACTACCACACTAGCGACAAGACCGAAAGTGTCCTTCGACGACTTATACCGCAACCTCAGGTGTCCCCCTACTCGCACCAGGTGGAAACTAAGACACCAAACACAGTACCACAGAACAAGGACTAGTCGGGGTCATGTGCGTCAGCACACGACCACTGGCCCTGACTACATGTGCACACACAGATCATCTGCTCTAGGTCAGGACCTCTAGCCAGTTTTACCCCCAGTTGAACTCAGGCTGTAGAGGCAAGGGGCCTTATGAAAACTAGCTTAGAAACTATCTACTCGAGACAAGCCTCCACCACTCCCTGGTGGGTAAGCAACAATGTGCCCAAGTCAGCTACATCTAGTGGGTAGAGTCACCTGAAGTGAGAACTCGTCGTAACCATGGAAGTCACTGGAGTACCACCGATCTGTACTAATCCACCACAAGGTGGCTTGTTAGCAGGAGAACTAAGGACCACTAGCTAGACAGCTAAACTATGAACTTCCAATGGACAAGGCGAAGACTGGAACCTCTAGACACTTGGAATGGCAAAAATTAGAGAAACAAACCTGAAGGGCCCTGGGTGGCCAACCTGTTTGCCGCCCATGCACCTAGGTGGCCACAGTAGTGGCTGCCCCTTGCATGGCCTAGGCGGCCACCCTGTTGGCCGCCCAAGGGTCTAGGCAGCCAACAATTTGGTTGCCCAACTCACAAACTATACTGGGCCTAGGCGGCCCACCCTATGGCCTCCTAGCACTGGGTGGCCCAATCCTTGGCCTCCCAGGGAATACGGGATGGACGGCCAGCGGTCTGGTCGCCCAGACACCTGGGCGGTTACACCTTTGGCTACCCAGAGAGCTTTACACCCAGGTGGCCAGCACTTTGGCCGCCTAATGGGTGGAGATGGCAGCTACAATGGCTGCCTCTCTACTATAGGGTCCCCTCTAGGAACCTCCTCCGTAGGGCCATTCTCATACCTAATACGCCCTCAATGGGATTGAAAAACCCAAAAAAATATAGGAAAGCAATCTACGACTACTGGGCTATTGATTAAACCCTATTTAGGGTATAAATCCACTCTCACGGCCCTTTAACATGAAATTCCCCACAAATGTAATAACCCCTCTCACTTGCCTAAATCACCTCAGGAATTGGTGTCCAGGCTAGCACGTCGGGGAGCAAAATGACCTCGCTATAAGCGGGTCGTTCTGAGAGTTTTTTTGAGATGACCATCTCGCCAGACTTCAGCCAGACAAGAATATCCTGATCCATTGCTGGCTTGCATTTTTTAGGGTCGAGCCACTCAACCAGCGTCACGAACTTTACGGGGTCATCCATTTGTTGCGACTCCTTTCATCGCCTTGCGTGCGGCACCGAATCCGCGACGAAACTTGCTTGCTTGCCGGGCAGTTGGCTTAATTCCCGCAAGCTTGCAGGCCCCGAGAAAAAATGGGTCGGATTCAGCGAACTGTTTATTCGTCAGCCACGGCTTTGCAACCATCTTTTTCGCGGTTCGGGCCGTCAGAATCTTTTCCATCGGGGATACCTCCGAATGCGCGCACGGGGTGCGCAGAAAATGAAGCAGGGAATTAAAACCCGGCCGAGGCGGGCCAACGTCCGGCCGGGCGAAGATCCGGGAAACGATCCCGGGTGTAGACTTCAGTGGATCGGGCGGGAGTCGAACCCGCGACTGAGCGGGCTTTGCGGACCCGCCTGGAGCATATAGATGATTTAGGATTGCTATTCCTACTCACACCTGCGGGTCACCGTCCCCGCCGCCGATCCAAGTTGCCGGTCTCTCCCGGCTGTCACACCTTCGCTGCTGGTGTCGCCATTGATCTCAATGTTTTCTTTAGAGTGGAAATGGCTAACGCTTCATGATGCACCCCCTTTGCCATGCGATGACGGCGATTTCTGTAGATGAATCGCACTTGCATCTTGCTGTGCAGATTAGCGACTGAAGAACCTGGGCACTGCCTCACTTCGGGTCTTGCACTTTCACCCCGACGATCTCCCACAGCTTGTGCCACGGGATACGGGTCTCTCTGCGAACCTTGACCGACTCCAGTTCGCCGAGACGAATCATGCGGTAGACCGTCCCACGCGAACAGCAGAGGAACGATGCGGCGTCGGACGGCTTGCACAGTCCGTGCGCCGGGTAACTCGTTTTGCTCGGTCGCGGTGTTCGGTTGACCATCGTTTCGCCTCTGCCTGCTGTCGTGTCTGCCGTTTCAGTGCGTTTCGTTCGTCTCGATGGTGCGATATTACAGACCGATTCAGTGCGTTCAATGGGGGTTTCGTCGGATTTGTGGTGAGGTGAATCGGAGGGACTCTGTGGGACTCTGTGGGACTCTGTGGGACTATATCCCGCATTTTCGGGATTTTTTCCGGATGGTCCTCAGGGAACAAAAAAGGCCCGGCAGGATTGCCGGGCTCGGAGGAGTGTTAGGTCTTTTGTTAGGTCGTCTCGGGCAGAAGCATCCAGACAGACTCAAAATAACGACAACAGTTGAACGCTACGAAACGCTCCGGAATCGTGGGAAACGATGGGTGGGATTCAAAATCCGTTGCCCGTAAAGGGCGTGTGGGTTCGACTCCCACCTTCGGCACTGTTTTGAGGTGTATTTTGGAATTCAGAGACGTCAGGAAATGCGGGACTCCTCGCAATGTTAGGGCTTTTGTTAGGTGCCTCCGCATCGCCCCACAGTTGCTCTGCAATGCCATCGCTGTCATGACCAACATAATAATCCATCGTCGTCTGAATCGACGAATGACGCATCAGTTGCTGCAGTGTTTTCGGCGGAACTCTCCTCGACCAGCGAACGCCAAAGGATCGTCGCAAATCATGGGCAGATGCAAATTTCAGTACCAGCGCTACCTTGTCCGCTGGCGGGACCGTCCACCATCAGATGACTCCTGGATCAGCAAGGAGGACCTCCAGCATCTCGATCCAGATCTGCTGGAGCACTACCAGAGCGGTGTCCCACCTTACTCGACGGAGTCGAGTTTCAGCTGCCTCGAGAGGGTTAGTGGGGACACTGGACCCACTACTGAACGCCGCACCGTCGCACTGATCTTGTGGCTCAGAGATTCGACTTCTTGAAGACTCGGCGTCACGTATTTATGTATTGTGTGTAAAATACATGTATTATTACATGTATTCTTTACTTTGTCTTATTAGGCTAGTCATGGTCCAAGTGTGTGTATTTTGTTTAATTTAACCCCACAAGTCAAATATGGGTTGTTGGGTTTTATTTTATTAGGCTAGGATATAAGTATAATTAGGAGAAGTTGAAATGTATGGTTGTAATAGCCTTCCCTATATAAAGGGAGGCTAAGGGTGTATGTTTTTTCACATGATGAATGATTAAGAGCTTTGCAATCACGTAAGGGTCATTCCCTTTGTGTGTTTCCTTCCCTCCTTTCTCCCGTGTGAGAATCGAGAGTCGCCCGGTGTGAGACCGTCCGGCATGAGGCCGAGCTGCGCGAGGTAGCAAGTTATCTGTCCTGTTCGAATCCCGGAGTTGCCGTCGATCCTTCCTCCGACGCCGTCCACGTCAATATAGCTCCCTACACCCCTGGAGAGAGAGAGAGAGAGAGAGCATAGCGGCTCCCTTGCAAGTAGCCCACCGTCGTCGCCGTCTTGATAGGCTGACCGATGTTGCTGCTCGTCGCCGTCACTGCCGCTCTCCCCATTGTCGCCGCCCTTGCCTCTTTGTCACTGTTGCTCCCTCCTTGGCCACCGTGGCTATAGCCTTGCTCGCCCCCACGACTGCTCCTCATCTTGCTACAGCCTCTCCGCCCGCAGTGCTGCTACTCGCCCCGCCACGTCGGCGCGGCCACTGCTACCATTGTTGTTGTGTGTGTGAGTGTGTGTACTGTGAAGAAGAGAGAGCAAGTCGCTTGCCCTGCTTTGCCCGCTAGAGAGAGGAGCCCGACTGGCATGTCGCGGCTCCCTGCTGCACTCGCCTTCGTTGTCTCCCTTCCTCCCTTCTCTATCTTTCTCCCATCTACTCGCTATTGCAGGAAGGAATAAGAGGAGAAGTCGCCGCTCCTGATAGAAAGAAGGTCGTTGCACATCGTCGCCGTGGGTGAATCATCATCTCCCGGTCATCTTGACTTCATCTTCTAGGAAAGGACATAACCCTCATCTTTGGGTCTTAGGGAGTGGATTTTAAAGGGTCGACTCTAATAACCTACTCTCTACCTCCACAATGTTATGTGGGTATCCGTTCCGAGCTCGTCTCATATTAGAGTACATAGATTACTCAAGTTTTATTAACACTACTGAGTCACCAGAGCAATTTAAAAAAATGGTGAAAAAGTCATCATAAGCAAGCAACTTGTGATGTTTATGCGTGGATCGCGGGTGATGGGCGGATCGGTGGTACATGAGATCATCACCCTCTACTCTAGTCTTTTGCATGTTGGCGTAGGCCACCTCGACAACACTGCACCATTGGATCACACGATTCACACCCAGCATAAATATACTAGAGGGATGCTCGATCTTTTTATTTTCATACTTTGTGACTTTGTTATATTTGCCTAAAGTTATTCAATTATTTAATTGGTCGACTTTAAACTGTCGGCCTGCGGGTGTGCCTGTTAAGACAAAAAAAAAGAGAAAAAAATAAAGAAAGAGAAAAAAAAGAAAGAGAAAAAAAAGAAAAAAAAGAAAGAGAAAAAAAGAAAAAAAAAGAGAAAGAGGAAAAAAAGAGAAAGAAAAAAAAATGAACCAAAGAGCATCCCACCGACGGGGTGTTAAGTCGACTAGCATTTCACCGACGGGGCGTTAAGCCGACCAGCATTCCACCGACGGGGCGTTAAACCGACTAGCATTCCGCCGACGGGGCATTAAGCCGACCAGCATTTCGCCGACGGGGTGTTAAGCCGACTAGCATTCCGCTGAAGGGGGGTTAAGCCGACCAGCATTCCGTCGATGGGGCGTTAAGCCGACCAGCATTCTACCGACGGGGCGTTAAGCCGACCAGCATTCGGCCGACGGGGCGTTAAGCCGACCAGCATTCCGCCGACGGGGTGTTAAGCTGACCAACATTCTACCGACGGGGCGTTAAGCCGACCAGCATTCCGCCAATGGGGCGTTAAATCGACCAGCATTTCACCGACAGGGCGTTAAATCGACTAGCATTCCACCGACGGGGAGTTAAATCGACTAGCATTCCGCCGATGGGGCGTTAAACTGACTAGCATTCCGCCGACGGAGTGTTAACTGACTAGCATTTCACCGACGGGGCGTTAAGCTGACCAGCTTTCTACCAACGGGGCGTTAAGCCAACTAGCATTCCACCGAAGGGGGGTTAAACCGACTAGCATTCCATCGATGAGGCGTTAAACCGACTAGCATCCCGCCGACGGGGCGTTAAACCGACTAGCATTCTGCCGATGGGGCGTTAAGCCGACTAGCATTCCACCGACGGGGAATTAAACCGACTAGCATTATGCCGACGGGGCATTAAACTAATGAGCATTCCACCGATAGGGCATTAAACTGACTAGCATTCCGCCGACGGGGTGTTAAACTGACGAGCATTCCACCGACGGGGCGTTAACCCGATAAATATTCAACTATTGTCCCCCATGCCAACAGCTATCCGTTTATCTACTCTTGAGCCAACAACTTCTCAACCATTGGCATTCGAGCCGATAGATGTCAAACCAACAACCAATCCCACCTTCGGCATTTAGCCACCCAACGAAACCAAAAGAGACCTTTCACTTTGGTTCGGATCCGTTCCTAGACAGAGAACAAAACCAAAAGAATATACCTTTCCACTTTGGTCTAGATCCTTTCTCGGCCAGAGAATAAAAGAATAAACCTTTCCACTTTGGTTTGGATCCCTTCCCAGCCAGAGAATTAACAAAGAGATCCCTCCACTTTGGTCCGGATCCTTTCCCGGCTAGAGAAGAATAAACCCTCCACTTTGGTCCGGAGCCTTCCCCGGCCAGAGAATTAAAGAACAAACCCTTCACTTTGGTTCGGAACCTCCCCGGCCAGAGAATTAAAGAACAAACCCTTCACTTTGGTTCGGAGCCTTCCCCGGCCAGAGAATTAAAGAACAAACCCTTCACTTTGGTTCGGACCCTCCCCGGGCCAGAGAATTAAAGAAAAGACCCTTCACTTTGGCTCGGATCTGGCCCTGGCTAGAGAATTAAAGAAGAGACCTCTCACTTTGGTTCGGATCCCTTCCCCAGCCAGAGAATTAAAGAATAGACCCCCCTTCACTTTGGTTTGGACCCTTTTCTAGCTAGAGAACAGAAGAATGGACCTTTTCACTCAATAATTCTTTAACTAATTCATTTAAATGCCTAACCAAGGCCTAAAAATCATCAAAAATAGCCCAAATTTACGGAATAAAACCTAGATCCGAACCACTAAGGATCCGCTAAGACACGGGTCTTACATAATGGCACGGTTGAGATGGGACCCTCCCTTAGATTCTGGAGCTCCCGTGTCAGTGGGGCAGACCACACGCCTTGGCGGGTGCGGGTAACACTCATACTCACTCCCGCGATGGCCACTCAATGTAGCTGGTCGGGTGGGGCC
Organism: Amorphophallus titanum; assembly: GCA_024336825.1. NCBI lineage: Eukaryota > Viridiplantae > Streptophyta > Magnoliopsida > Alismatales > Araceae > Amorphophallus > Amorphophallus titanum. Next base: position 14,765 of record JANBPO010002713.1, read on the forward strand.
AGGCACTTTCTTCCTCATCGGAGGAGCTCAGATATGATATTGAATGATAGAATTAAACAGGAGGTGGGTATGGGGATCACCTAGCTGACTTGAAGAAGCTGACTCTGGGCGGAGACGAGGTTGAGTGGGGAACGTGCGGGAACACAACCCGCACACTACGCCGATGCCGCTTGACCTGGGATAATTTTAATGCAAAACTACACCTCACACAGGAGGGTTAGCTCAGGGGTGGAGAGAAAGAGTTACAACCACATGATACCTCCACGCAGGGAGGGGCAATCAGCTGGCCAGGTGGGGAGGGGGTTCAGCAGCATTACGGAGGTGGCTGGAATACTGGTCTGCACAGTCACCGGCACATGTGGTCTACTCAGGCCCTAGTAATTTGTCAGGGATGAAACTTCCTGCCAGGATGTCTGATGAAGGTGATCCAGCATGTTTGGGGGTCGGTGGTGTCCGGAGTGATCGCTCTCACGAGACTGTGCTGCTATTATTTTTTACAGGCCACAGAGTCCTTGCTCGGGGTGTAACTCCTAGCTAGGATGTTGAAATGTTCTGGGACAAGCTCCATTGGAAAGAGGGATGACCCAAGCTTGTCTATAGTGAGTTTCACCGTGAAGCCCACCCGTATGAGAGAATGGGGCCTTCTGGACGCCGACTGGGTACGGCAGAATGTGAGAATAGGAAAATAGGCCCAACTTACTAGCACTGTAACTCTTTGATCCGGAGACGAATGGAGTTGTGGCCAGCCTGAAAGAAAGAGGGGCATCTCAGGAATGCTCCAGAACTAGAATGGCCTTGTTCTACTAGGACAGGTGCTAGCATCGTCCATTCTCGTGAGGTTGCACAGTCGGGGTCACCGGCTAGACAGGGTAGCCTTGTCGGGGTTGGTCCCATTAGCCTCATCGCCGGATGAAGCTGAAACCACTACCGTTGTGAAGAGGGGAGACCAGTGTCGACCTCCAGAAAAGGTGTGGAGCCGGGGCAGCCGGTTGGGGAGGAGATGGCTCCTGCAATCTGGCTGGTGCAGAGCTTCCTGAGCACAGACGAGCAGTCTGCACACACCAGGGACGACAGTCGGAACGAGATGCTCCGGTATCTGAATGACCTCCTTCTTCTTGTAGCTGAAAGAGGGCTGGAGGAGGATTGCCTCGGCTGAAAGTCATGCCAGGAAACTCAGAGGAATGGCCATGGGAGCATCTGCAACTCGTCTCTGCCTCCAACCGGAGTCGATCTACGCAGCCTGACAGAAACGAGCCTCCTACCCAGCTCAAACCTCGGATGTGGGTGCACGACCACTTGTTGGAAATCCACTTCAGAGTAGAATCTTCATATGCTCGGGTGGACACCAGAAGCTCCGCAGGGAAGATGGTGGCATCGCTGTAACAGAGCATCCAATCTACTGCTTTTTCTGCCTGGATGGCAGTAAGAGAAAGAGATGGGAAATGGGGACTGAGCGTTACACTCACCCCTTGTGGCACACTTTTTCAGGCGACATTGTAGAAGAGGTCGAGGAGGAGGCTGCGACTGAGGTGTAGTCCTGGTCCTCCCTAGATCGGGGTAGGCTATGGATATTTATCTTTCTATTATGGATAGTTGTGGATTGGTGATCATGTATGGACTTAAATGTATTCGGACAATGGACATGTATTTTTGGGGATTATGAATGGTTGAATGTCATATAAATTTCTTGTAACTGTGGTCTCTCTCTCTCTCTCATGCGAATGTATGCATGTTTATATATTTATGTTTTCGCGATACGTATGACGTAATGTTTCGAGGTCCGATGGAAAATAAAAAGAAAAAAAATAAAAAATAATATTACCCATAATTTGGGAATGGGATCTCGGGGCGTTACAGAGGGGGACTTCCCTCCCTCCTGATACGCAAGGGTGGCTGGGTTAAAACCCTAGCTACCACCTGAGCATCGTCGGGGAGCCCCCACCGCCTGAGACTGCCACCGCGCTCGATTGCAGATGGCCTCCCGCCGGCCACGCCAGCGTCCGCCCCCGTCACTATCGTCAGCAACCAATCTAGCGAAGAGAGAAACCCTTAATTATCGAAGAGCACTGCGATGGCTCCTCCACCAGACTCCCACGCCGCTAGACACCGTCGGATAGCCGCGGCCACTGTCGAGGACCATCGTTGGCCTCTGCCAGCCCCATAGGTGCCAGAAATTAAACTTTTCTGGACAGAAATAATTGTCCTCTCTGCATGCAAATGGTGAAACCGTCGAAGTTGAGGTGGCCGATTCGGCCTCGTCAGTGGGTCAAACATCTCACAAAAATATGTGTTTTGATCCTCTTGATCCTGGGAATAATTCCCTGGCATCAATCGGCCGTTGCTCATCCCATGAGCGACCCAATCAAGTGACGAACATTGAGCCCTATCCTAGAATGTGAATAATGAAAATATAATAAAAATTACACCGATTTTGATTAAACCAGCAACCTGTCTCTAATACCACTGTAAGGTTTCGACTAGAAGCACAGCAGAAAACATCGAAACCCTAGATTGCATATCGTTGCTGATTTTCAAAATTGAACTAAATCGATAAATTTCGCGATGTGAAGAATGATTCTTTACCTTTGCGGGGTCAAGAATCACCCAAAAGCTCGAAGATGAACGAGAGGAAGATCCCGGCGTTGCGAGCTGTCCAAAAATCTGGCCTGTAGATGTATCCACACGAGCAGTAGAAGCAGGCGAGATCTCCTCCACGATCTTTACGTGCTCACCTGATCTCAGCACCACCATCCACCATGGACGAAGGAGGGAGAAAAAGGGGGGGCACCCCTTGGAGAGAGAGAGAGAGGAGAGAGGGTGGCCAGGGTTCAACCTTGTAGCTTGCCCTGGGTTTCTCCCTTCAGCATATATTTATAGACCCTTGACGTTTTTCACAAAAACCCAATAATAGTCAATAAAGTCCGCCCATCCTGGTCTGTCCAATACTCTACTATGTGTGACCCTCTAGGCCCAATAGTCTATTCGATTTTCCAACCCGTCAAGTAAAGAACTCCTTCTTAACTTAATTAATTTTATCCATTAACTCTTAATGGAATTAGCGGGCTTTCAGATCACGAAAAGCACCAAGCAACGCCTCATGATCCCAAATGACATTGGGGATAAGCCACCCACTCTGGAACCTTTCCATCTACAGATTCCACACCGCACCCTATGCGTTTTGTCGCTATCGCGGACTAGCCTTGGTCTATTATATGCTTTTTGTCCTCGTTGGTGTTCTAAAGTCTGTTGGGTATAACGCACCTACCCTTGTGCGTTATACAGGTATAACGTGCCTATTGTAGTCCATTATATTTCATTTTGTTAGTGTTTTTGGTCTAGTTGGCATAACGCTCCTCCCTTGGTGCATTATGTTGGTATAACGCCCCTATGCTGGTGCGTTGTAGTCCTGTTGGCCGTGATAGTCGTTGGTTTGTGTTGTGTGTCCATCTATCTCAGGTTCTTGTTCAGGGCGGTGTCTGTCTGTCAGTGGTTGTCTGGATTGGTCAATTTAGGTGACTGGGTGTGGTCTTTTCCCTGACTATGACAGTACCCTAATGACTCAATCTAGAACTGCCAGTGCCCTTGTCTCTGGTCGCGTAGTGGCTGCTCCTTGATTGTCGATTTCATCTAGCGGTCGAGTGATGGTTCACTTTGCCCAGAGTATTATCGTTATCCACCGCTCCAGTTTCTGTTTGTACATGCAGTGTGTGTCCGTATGTGCCATCATTATCGGGTTCCAGTCAACTCAGGGTCACCCAGCAGTTGACAAGCGACCTTGTCTATGTCTCAGTAGCTTTGTCCAATTTGAGACTGTGTTTCTAGATGCCTGGAGATAGCATTCTATCTCGATTTATGTGTCCAAATGTGATGAGAGTTCTTGGTGTCCCCTCAGGTCTCCGTGCGTCATTTTCTCGGAGCATTGTTTTCCTTGGCTTAGGAATAGACCGATTGGCGGCTTGTTCTGCTATGTGTGATGATCCTGACTCAGAGTCATAGGACTCAGGGACCATAGTTGCTGTAGGTCTAGTTGCCTTGTTCTAAGTCTGTTGGCAGTCTCCTGCGCTACCTTTAGTACTTCGAAGTACGTGTTGCAGGGCATTCCTACCTGTATGTACTTCAGTACTTGGGTTTTGGTGCCCGGTATTGTCTAATACCACTTTAGTTCACTGATAGATTAGTCTCCTCGTCCCTCATGATGGAGCCACTAGTCATAGCCCAGCGACCTCTAGTGTCGGCCCACTTGGGAAAGGTGGAGGGGTACTTCCCGCTAGACGATTTTTAAGCTAGTTCCGTAGGCCCCCGACTTTGTACTGCAGCGTCCGTAGGGGGGGAATACTAGCTAGAGACCTAGCTCTAGGAAGGAGTCAGTGTGTGCACACGTGGTCCGAGGCTTGGACTGACGCTGACGAGTGTTACTCTGACTAGTACTTGGTTCGGTTCCTTTATGCCTCTCGCTTGTTGTGTTTGTCTGACTAGTGAGTTGCTTGAGATGCTGTGTAAGCCGTCAGTGGATGCATTTGGTCTCTCTCTTCTAGTTGGTCTCTTCTTTTTCCTATCACTAGGGGAAGTTATGATTTTTATTCTATTCGTGGATGTAGTTTGGTAACTCTTCACGTTTCTTGTGCATCGTGACCTTTCGGGTCAGCCCTCTCGTGGCTGTACTCGAGGTCAGTGTCTGTCGTCTGCACGACGTTTCGGTCGTGTATGGGGCTGTGTGCACGACATTCTAGTCATGTTGCCTATTGTCTGGCGTCTGTCTAGATTTTCCCTAGGCTTTATTGTTGTTCTTGCAGGTCTTCATTTGGAGCCTGGTGTCGATTCGACAGTTCGGTAAGCTTCTGACTCTTCCCAGTTAAGAGTTCACCCTTCTGTCCTTGCTTGGAATTAACAGAAATAAATAACTAACTACAACAGAGTCCAGTCTAACAGAAAGTACAGTCTAAGGTAGGAGAACATACCAAATGTCAAGTGAACACTCGGCCCGGTGAGCTGACAGCTAAGAACTTTCGTGCAGTACCTTCGAACCACGAGAAAGAATCGCAACACCTAAAAATCAGGGGTGAGCCTCCTATCACTGGCTCAGTAGGGGTCCCGCGGAACCCCAACTGAAAACAACGGCGGTAGCAGAAAGCGGCAACTGCAAGAACAACAGTAACAACAGGAGTAATTATAACAACAACGATAGAAAGCACGGCCGTACACGAATCCCCAAAACACGGTAGTCGATAAAATCATGGCTCTACAACTACTCCTACCGGAAAGAAAATCAACACCCCGATCTCACAGTCGGGGAACCACCAGATCACAAACCACCCTAATCACGCTACTAGGAGAATGCCATGACACCTCTGTCGTGAAGGCCTGTGCTCATACACGAAGGCCCACACCGAAACTACACGTAAAACCTCGTCTCGCAGACGAGAAACGGGACCTCGAGTCACAACAAACTCACCTCATGTGACGGGAGTACCTACCCACCAGAAGCAAGGGCGGAAGAGTTCACTGACAACTTAGTCCGCAACCTCAGGTGTCTCCCTACGACGTCCCAGATGGAGATTGAGACACCGTATAGTAACCAGGAACACAGAACAAGGACTAGCTAGGGTCGCACTGGTCAGCGCATGTCCTCTGCCCCCAACTACGCGTGCACACATAGACCATCTACTCTAGGTCGGGTCCTCTAGCTGATTTTCCCCCCAGCCAAACTCAGGCTGCAAAGGTAAGGGGCCCTACGGTAACCAGCTTAAAAATCGTCTCACTTGGGTCACCCTTTCCACCACTACCAAGTGGGTCTGCACATGCGTACACAGGAAAGTTACGACTAGTAGGGACTCACTAAACTAAATGTGAACACTGAAAGTCACGCACGCAGCCATCATGAGTAACACAGAGTAACAGGTGGCTCGAAGCCAACCGACTCTAGACAGCCCACTAGACCTACTAAACCCAACGGCCATTGAGTCACGAGACTCGGGTCAGGACCACTGCACGTGACATCATAGCACCGTCAATCTGGCCTAATCCCTAGGTCTGAAATCACGGTAGCACAATATCCAATGCAACTCACAAGTCACCGAATTGATTCCCTATCTAAGGGACACACGGGAACCCTCCAGTCCCAGGCTGGTTGACTGGACTTAAAGTCCAAGGCCATACACATAGCCCACTCGGAAACCATCTTTCGGAGAAACCCACATCGTGCGGGAAAGACCCTTCGCACACATACCGACTCACGACAACTCGATCTAGCAAAAGCACGAAAGCTCGGAACACGTGGGGTCACCGGGACCCCCAAGACCCATAGGCACGTTAATCGAGATAACTCGATACCTCCAGACACCCAAAAATATGGTCACCGAACCCACAGTGTTCGGGAGACCCACAAGGCTGAAGGTCAACCACTAGGTCACAACCGGGTCGATCGAAGACCAACACAACGCGAAACAGACACGGCAAGCATGAACAACCACGTAGTAGTCCTCTCTGGGTCATCACAGCACCTGGCGGCCTCCTCTGTACCACAAGGCCTGGCCTAGCGGTCCAGTTAGGACCGCAAGGCCCCGGAGACACTCGAACCATAAGCGGTCGCCTCCCAGACCGGAGGGTCCTCCTCCCGAGGGGGCGAGAAGGTCGCCTCTGCCCTAGCCTCCACGGGAGCTACAAGACACAAACCCAGGAAAGCGGGATTAGCCCACCACCCTGGCTAAATCGACCAAGAGCAAAGAAGGCAAACGACACTTACTCAAGGCTGTCTCTGCCTCGACTAACCCGCCAGCCTCGAGTCCTCCAGAAGACTCACCAATATCGGCCACTGCAGCCTCTACTTGGGAGCGTTTCCGCCTCGGCTGCGGACTTCTGTCCTAGCTCCCCGAGGGTGCCTCTGTGGAGGGGTTATCCCCCTCCGTCACCGAACCTGTCAACAAACATAGCATTATGCAATGTCAGTGTCATAACCAGAAAGCAACAAATGAAAAGGGGATGAAGTATCCCAAACAAGGCCGTACCTGGAGCCCCAAAGGGGGTCGGTGGCAAGAGTACCCGTTGCTCTGGCTTCAGTCCCAGCGCCCGGGCCGCCATCGTCACGGCCTCTCGGATGTCCCGCAGAGTGCGGGTGCACTCAATCTGGGACAAGAACTCCACGGGACTGGCAGACCCGATCGCGTGAGCAATGTGCCACCGCCAGTTGTCGATCGCTGAGTTGGCAAAGCTCCCGTGTGAGAGCTCCCGACCCAGTGAACCTTGGCTCTGAAAGCCACAATCGGCCAAAAATTGGGCCCACCAGGCCTTATGCGCCCTCGACCGGGACCCCTTCCCACTTGTCGCCGCTACTCTCGCCGAAGTCTACAGCATGGGCTTCAGTGCCCCACCACTGCTCCGACTCCCAGAAGTCGAACCCCAGCCACCTCGGGGCCACCGCTCCATAACCAGCTCGATCTCTCGACGGATCTGAGCCACACGGGTCCTCAGGTACCCGTCGTCCAGTGTAATAGGGGGCAAAGCCTCCCTCAGCAAGCGGCTCCCCTCCGCTTTCCAGATCACGGAGGCCGTCTAACGGTACAGGTGGCTGTGCTCAAACCACCACCTGGTGTAGTGAATGTCGAACCTCCCTTGACGTCCCTGTCCCGACATTGGGAACAGCTCCGGCTCCCGACGGCTATAGAAGTCCCACCATGCTGCCGCAAGTAGGTGGGTGTCTCTGCCCCGGTACTGCCTACCTGTCAAAGAGAACTCCCGGTTCGGCGGGAACCCCTGGTCGTACCCAAAGTTCCTCGCGAACCGATATGGGTAGTATAGCTCCAAGGAACTCATCACTGATCGGTGCAATGTCAGCACTATCGACCGGGCTCTCAGTATCCACTCCATCCGCAACCCGGCATCTGCCACCTCCTGACCAGGATGGGCGCTGGTCGTCCCTCGACCTGAAGCCCCCAGGAAGAGGCTGGGGTCCCTCGTGGCACTGTCAAAAGACAACCCCTCCTCACCCCTGGCGGGCAAGTAACAAAGGGCTCGCCTAGCCCCCTCCAGCTGTGCCTCTGCGTCCCTGTCGGGTTGTCCGGGGAAGCTAAACAAGAGCGGTGCCATCAGATTCCTCACTGTCCCCTGCATCACCAAGCCTGGAAATAACAACTCGGCCTACACACTGAGGTAGTGGGTCAACAGGACTATGCTCCTCTCTCTCGACGTCGGGTGCGTAGCCAGAACTCCCAGCCCCTAGTAGATGTTGGCCAGTGCAGTAGGAGCTAAAGCCAACTATCTCCCCTCAGTTAACAGAGAGGCCGGCCACAACAGCTCGACCCTCAATAGACCATCCTCCCTGTGCGGAACCACGAACGTCACCAACCAGTAAGCAAATAGGCGGTGAGGTGTGTCACGTCTGGCAGATCGTGAGGGTTCCACCCCTCCCGTAGAGCATAAATGTATCGGCTGTAGGTCCTAAAGCGTAGCTCCACCTCTGTGTACTCCTCCCGGGGAGTCTGGTCCCTGGAGAACTCCTGGTAGAAGTAGAATGGCCCGTTGTAGAAATGACAGACCTATACATTCAGTGGCACTCTCGGAGTCTGTGTCGCTCTCTCTCTCCTTGCCAAAGCCAAGTCTCTCCAGGTCTTCAGGAGGTACTGATAGCTGAAAGGTACCCGGTACCTCCCCTATCCATCACTGTGACTGTGATGGAGGTCATCCAGCATTACCTCCTCGTATCCCTCGCCGCTGATCAGCAGCCTGAAAATCCTGAACAAAGACCACAAGTCCAGTGAAGTCTCCCCCTCTGCTATGGCCACCGTGTTCCAACGGTGGTTGAAGCACTCTAGCAGCCCCTACAGTAGCCCAGTGTAGCAGGGGTACGCGTACAAGGTGGCAGTCACCGCATACCTAATCCCTGCTCGCTCCAATAGCACCGGGTAATGATGGATAATCCCCATCAGCCACTCCGTGGCACCCTGGCAGTAGTAGTGAGATGGAATCACGGCCCAGCGACTGTACCAGCTAGTGATAGTCTATCACATGACTCCATCCAACATGCTGTGGTCATCATAGCCCTCTCCAGCATACTGCAAGCCTACGAGCACCAACACCAGTCCGGCGGTCCCCTCTGTCTCAGCGTGATGGTGACTGTGCAAATCCCAAGAAGCGGGCCCCAGCGGCCCAACTCTGACCCCTAACCTCTCTACTCTGCCAAAGAATCCCAGGCACTCTGTCACTGCCTCCAGTAGTCCTCCGAGAAGCTAGGGTAGCTGTAGGAGGCTACCCCATACAGGCTGTCCCTGTCGATCAAAATGGCCTGCTCAAGCCGACGACGGGCTCTAGGAATCCATGAGTCATCCACCTCCATGCTAGGAGGAACGTAGCTCCAGAGAAACTCAAACAAATGCCAATCCAGGGGGAACTCCAACGGGTAGCCTCCACTCCTGTCATAGATGTACATGCTGACGGCCTCCTGAATCCCGGCCACCTCCACGGTACCAACTCCAGCGGCTCTCTCGCCAAGGGGACCCTCAGCCACCACTGTATACCCACTATCTAGCTGCTCTATGCTAGCCAAGTGATCCTCCTTGCGGGCCATCCATCTCGGGACCCGTCCATCTCTGCCAAAGCGCGCCATAGCTACAAGACAAAGCATAGAGAAAGGGTCAGAACACCAACAAATTAACATACACAGTACAGCAAAAATAAAGGCATATGAAGTGTCAAAATACAACTACAATAGCCCAGAATAGGAGTCTCACGGGCCGTACGCCCTCGTCTCCGCCTCCAACGTACGACCCATGGGGGGCATTTGTTGTACCCAGACTATTTCCCAGTAAAATCACAAGAAATAAGGTTCGAGCATTCCACCGAACACCCTCCAGGCACCGGCTATCCAGCCCTTTCCACAATCCCGTGGGTCCCTACAAGGGCCCTGACCGGCTTTCCGTGATGTACGGTGACACAAGCAACTCCCCGGAGTCAACTCCGGCCACTCACACGCGGGCCTTGCCTGTATCCTGCATCGCCGCCCGGGCCAACCCGAGGGTGCCCCGACATCAAGTCACGCCAAGTGGCACCCAGCAAAAAGGGCCAAGGGGCCCACCCAGAAGCACGCCTTTCAACCCTCCAAGGTCAAAGGGAGAGCTAACTAAGTCAACCACGGGCTTTGGAGGCCCGCCGCACGCATATACGGATCACGTGGGTATGTTCGGCGTTCCATCGAACACCTTGTGGGTGCATGGGTATGTTCGGCGTTCCATCGAACACCTTGTGGGTGCATATGTTCCGGCCCATCTACAACAAACCACGGGCCACCCCGTGGTTCCAGCCCCTAAATTGGGTCCCACAATGACCCCCCAGTGAGTCAGGCCCAACCCCGACACTCAGACACGTGGCAATGAGCCATCTGATCCTAGCATTCAGGCCAACCCAAGGCTACCCTTGACAACCCACTATACAACGCAGCACACAGCTTGAGGCGTGGCTCACAACCACAAAGTGCCTCCCCTTAGCTCCCACGAGCTACCGTCGTCAACCCAAGGGCCAGTTCACCCAAGGGGCGGCCGCGCGCCCCAGGGAGGGCGAACCTCCGTAGGGGCCGTGCCCTCCCTCCAGCCCGGTGGTCCCACGACCCCACTCAGATCCGTTTCATCCCATTTGCGGACCTACGATGCGGTTCGTATGCCATACCAGTTCGAGGAATCAACATGCGGAAGCACGGAGTGGCAGCATGACGGGTTCACTCTCTGGTCAACGCGTACAAGTCTCAGCTTCCACGTATCCTCCCAGTCAAAATGTCCTTTTCTTCTTAGTTAATTTAGGGAGAAACAACATATTAATTACATGTCATATATCGATCGTATAGATCACTGACTAATATGATATAATATGTGCAGTACAATACATGCTCTATCAATTTATCAAAATTTACTCTCAATGTCTCGCTCCACGAGAGGATGTCTTAGAAAAGATTTCTACTTATACATTCTTATTTTTTTATTTACGCATGGAAATCTTACCCTCGATATCCGTGCAAAAGAAAATCGGACTATTAAGATGTAAAACATAAATTCATTTAAATTTATCTTAAACCCCTTTTATCATAATCTTAAGTTTAAAACATATTTATCGTAAATTTATTCAAGTTTATCTCTCCGTGAGAGTGAGCACATCGCACCACCACCAGTCCGGTTCAGTCCGAGTCGGACCCCAAAAGCGCTTCGGAGTTCGGAGACTCCCAGTACCGATTCCAACCCGGTCAGGCGGTTCTCTCCTGCGATAGTGCGCCTTCGGATGAAAAGAACTCGAACTCGTAACAGTCCGGTCTCTTCTTCTTCCGCATCGCCGCCTCCTCCCCCACCTCTGCGCGCGGGCGTCGGAGGCCGTTCCCCTGCTCTTGTTTTAGCAGCGTGGATCTTGGACTTCCGCTTGAAGCTGCCGGGCGGTAGGCAGGAGAGGACGTCTCCGGAGCAGGAAAGGCGCCTCCTTTTAATGCATTATATATTTGATCGCACTGGTGGGTGGGGAGTGGATAGATGCTTTGACCGACGCTTTCCTCCTTCCAGCCGGGAGCTTTTTTTCTGATCTACGCTCCATGTAAGATTCAGCGGCGTCGACCCTATTGCTACTGTTCGCAATTCCGACATAGATGGGCGGATCTAAATACCCCCGTCTCTCTCTTTCTGTCCATCTCTTCACCTTTTCCGGGGGCTTGGAAGCGATGTTTGTTTCGTTTCCTGCGGGGTATTCATCGAGGGTTGGGTTTCTGGTTGCTTGTTTAAGGTGGGTTTTGCAGAGTCTCAATCGGCCCAGCCGATTTCTGTAGAAAGTTTCGGGCTTGATTCAACCATCTGAGTCTTTCTATTTGTTCCCTCTAGTTTTTGGTCCTCCAATCTGATATTCCTTCTCCACATGCTGTGAATGCCCCTGCGAGGCGTCGTGTTGTAGTTGCAATTGCGCGAATGCTGTCTCGAGGTTATGCTCCTTCGAGGGCGGAAAATAAGTTTAACGTTGGTTCCTGGCTGAATGGCATAATGCTTAACATGGGTTTAGATAATGTAACCTTCGGAAAAGTTTGTCCTTGCGGAACACATGATTAGTTTCTCGATATCGTGGGTTGCATTTGTAGGAGTTGTTTCCTTTTTCATTTCTGGACTCCTATAATCCTTTTGTTACTTTGGGTTTATATTGTTTCTTTAATCTTCCAAGTCTTCCAACTTGCATTACTTGTCCGGTTTAGTTTCATTTTTTTTCTTCCTCCTTGCAAATGACGTTGAACATTAAATGTCAAATTCTTCAGGTTCTGGTACAGTTGGCTTGGAAGGGCATTGTTCCTCAAGAGTTCATAATATCTGAAGATCTTGGGAGTGTCAAAATGCCGAGCTTTTATGTTGGTGGGAAAGTAGTAGAAGGGGTTGACTTGCTGAAGAGGAGACACTGGGCCCGGCGCTTGGATGTGTGGCCATTTGCTATTCTCTATGTTGCCTGGCTAGTCTCCATAGTTCCGAGTATAGATATAACTGATGCAGTCATTGTTCTCGGTGGACAATAAACAAGTGAGAAGTATAAGATCGAATACCTTGGAAATAGAATGTTGATCCCCCAGATGGCTGAAAGGAAATATTCTTAGCTTTGCAATCAACCACTGTGCCATAATCCTCTAGCCAATCCATGCCCAGAAAGACATCAAAATCTACCAACTGCAAGGCATACAATCTAGCAGACAACGGCTGATTTCCAATCATCACTGGGGCTTTATCAAGATAGAAGGGAGTAAACATAATTACTCTCGTAGGTAACTCCACGATCAACTCACAAGATAATTCTGAAGTCGGCTCCTCAATACAAGCAACAAAATTCTCAGTGATAAATGAATGAGAAGTGCCAGAATCAAATAAAATACCTACAATTTGATCATAAATAATAACAATACCTTCCACTAATGAGCTGTAGCCTCCTCAGAATGAGTCATATGCATAACTCATCCACGAGATTTCTTCCCTCCTGAAGTAGATTGCTGTGATGACGCTTGTGCTTCAGAAAACTGCTATAACTGCTGAGGTGGTGGAGGTCGGAACTACTGTGGCTGTGAAAACTAAGCAGGTTGCTTAGGCCTTGTTGGACACTCATGGGCCACATGTCCTACCTGATCATAGTGATAACAAACCACTGGCATCGTGCACTGTCTACCTAGATGGCTCTCACCACATCTGGGACACACTCAAGGCTGATTCCCTGTCGATCCCTATCGCTGTGAAGGTGCAGGTTGCTGCACACTGCTAGTTGAAGATTGTCAATCTTGCCACTTATTTTGCCTCCTAAACATCCGCCTGAACTTGGACGTTAAAGAAGGTGAATCACAGGTAGAAAAAGTAGAAGATGGCACCCCTGGCACACTCGGCTGCTGCTATTGCCCACCGTGCTGTATTGGCCATGTTTGGGTCCACCCTTGAGTTCTTGCCATATCTAACTCTAAAGCTACCACTGCCTGACAAGCCCTATACAGATCTATCACACCAGTCATAATAAGAGATTGCCTCAATTCTGACCTCAATCCTCACAGAAATTACTGAGTCTTCAGCCCTTCATCTACCACAATATGTGGAGCATATCGACCCAATTCCACAAATTTAGTGTGGTACTATAGGCCTATTATATCACCTTGAGCCAACTCTATAAACTGATACATCTTGTCCATTCAGAGATAAGTCAGACTGTAAGTACGCTCAAAAGAAGAGACGAACTCCCGCTAGCTAATCAGATGAAGAGGGCGGGATTGATATGTAGTTTTCCATTCAGAAGTCCACCAAGCAAGCGCTGCCCTTTGCAACTGAAAAGTAGCCAACATTACCTTTTCACCTTCAGCACACTTCGTGGAACAAAAAACTCACTCGGTAGCATCCAGCCATGCCCTTGCCACATCCGGATCAGGTTGCCCTTCAAACTGAGGTGGGTGGAACAAGCGAAACTCCTTTAAAGCTCAGCCACGACCACCTTGAGAAGCCACACCTTCACCAATCCTAGGATTAGCACGGCCTTAACCTCAAACATTCACCGAGGGGGCGATGAACTGCTCTCTTCTCCTTGCACATCCATAGGCACTCTGGCTTGGAAACGCATCCTTCGCTTCAGCGCCATTAGTGCTACACATAAAGAAAAACACACAACCAAAACCATAAGTAAGCGCAGAAAATAACCTAAGCCAACAAGAAGTGGTACACGGGCTTGTTCTGGACCATTGTAATTCTAGGTCTTTATTCACCACCTTGACTCTTATGACTCTAGAGGCACGTTCCTCATGCAGTTCTCCGTCACCCAGTTTGCAAGTGATTTAATTAGAGTTTTTTTTTGAAACACTTGTGGTGTTGGTGGTATGGAAAAACATGAGGATAAATTAGTTGGCCTTTGTGGTTTGAACTTTGTGTTGGCGGACCCTCATGGTTTGTAGCCAAGGATTTAAAGTTTTAGGTTGGTTGACCTTCGTGATTTAGAATCCAAAGATTTGAAGTTTGGGGATGGCTAACCTTTATGGTTTGGAAGCCAAATATTTAAAATTTATGGGTGGCTAACCTTTGTGGTTTGGAAGCCAAGAATTTGGAGTTTAGGGACGGCTAACCTTTGTGCTTTGAAAGCCAAGGATATGGAGTTTAGGATCTTGTGAGGCTACGTGATGTATTCGCTACGATGGGACAAGGGGGAATTTGTGATTCGGGTTAGGTATGGCATGAAATTGGGGGTTTGAATTTGGATCTTTGAGATAAGTGACCCTTATAGTTTGGGGCAAAGATTGGTAATTGATGGTTCGTCCTTTGTGGCGTGGGACAAGCTTGTAGAGTGGGCGGTTGGCTTGGATGGTTCATAAATGGAGTTTTTGATTTTGGGGTTTGAACTGGCTGGCCTTTGTGGTTTGACACCAAAGGTTTAGGATTGAGCATGTACTAACTAACTTTTGTGGTTTGAAGCCAATGTTTAGACTTTGGGTTTGAGCCGACAGCCCTTGGTGGTTTGAAGTTGATTTTTTTGGAATTTGAGTTTGGACTTCCTTTGTGGTTTAAAGGCAAGGATTCAGACATTAGGTTTTGATCAGCTGACCTTTGTGGTTTGAAGCCAAGGTTTGAAATTTAAGTTTGGATGGGTTAATTTTTGTGATTTGAAGCAGAAGTTTTGGGATTTTGGATTGGCAGACCCTTGTGGTTTGAAGCCAAAATTTGGAATTTAAGTTTGGATAGACTGACCTTTGTGGTTTAGAAGCCGCAGATTGGAATGAGGGTTTGGCTGACCTTTGTGATTTAGACGCTAAGGATTGGAATGGGGGCTGGCTAACCTTTGTGATTTGGAAGCCAAGAATTAAAATCGAGATTTTAAATTTGGCTGACCTTTGTCAGTTAGAAGCTGTGGACGCACTTTTTGATTAGAGAAAATGTTGTTCTATTTATTTATTGGTTTATTATGTTTATTAAGTGCGTGGGCGTGCCAGTCACAAAGTGACAATTTGTTTGGGCTCCGAAGAGCCACGGGTGCGCTCGATCTGACTCTGTCAGACGATTGTATGGTTCCGGTCGGGACCAAATCCCGCCATGCCATAAAGGTTACGACGTCATTTACATCCCTCATACGAGGGAACACCCTTGATTAATTGTCGAAATTAGGGGCCCTGCGGCCAAAAGAAATAATGCTAACTGCGAAGGAAAGAAGCAGGAATAAATCACACATGAGCTTATGCCGAGACACGGGCAACAGGGCATATCGGTCATTCATAGACCCTTTCATATTCGGACGGGAGTCCGTGATGAGAATGCGGTGAAAGCCAGGAGAAATCTGTTCAAATATCCACCGAGTGCACGGCAATTTCAATGGCGACCCGAGGAGAGTCCAGTTCGGCAAACGGGTCTGATTTAATCAGAATGTCGGCCCGAGGTAAGGCCGGGTCGTGGCCATTTTTGGCTAATTCCCGAGGCTCAAGTCCGACTTACAGAGGCGGAAGCTCAGTTACAAGGGACAGTTGCTAAAGGAAGACCCAAGAGCTCATAATAATATCCGAGACCATTCCCAAAGAAGCAAGCAGAAGCCTGGCCAGCCAACACACATCAGTCAATTGGCCAATTATTTTAATAAGCAAGGAATGGGCCAAAATATTCAAAGAACCGAAATGGGTAGAAGATGTTCATGCAGACTCAAAAGAAGTAAGCGGTCCAAGGAGATGATCAAAATGGGCTAAAGTAACACAAACGGGCCATGGGCTTGCGGTGATCCGATGGCCGCACCAAATCTGGTGGCCAGGTGCACCTTCGGCCGCTAGTTCACCCCCTACCTTCAGCCACTGTCTCAAGCATCAGCCCTATCTATAAAAAGCCTCATGTTCGAACACTAGAGAAAAGAACGACAGTTGAGAAGAGAACACATAGAGGAGAATAGAAGAATAAAAATAAGAGAAGAAGAGACAGACAAGGGAAAAAGAGAGACTGGGGCAGCAAAGAGCATATAGAAGAGAGCCAAAAGCCACAGAGAGCAAAGGAGAGGAACGAATAGAGAGAGAGAGTTACCATCTACCGCAGAGAGGTGGGCCTCAGGCTCATGTAATGCCCCTCGCGGGCTGCAGTCTCCCCTCCCCGTCAATTCTTCTTTTCTACAATTTGTATAATTTCTTCCATTTCAAAAGTTGAATCATTCAATCTTCTTCCTAAGGTTAATAAATGAAATGAGGTTTGATTGAATGTTTACTTCGCATCTCTCTCCCCTTTTCTAATTTCACAATGAGCAGAGTGCTATTCGAATTGAGCGAAGTGCCCTGTCGGGCATATATTTCGATCATTTTCTTTTGATAGTTTCCCATAATCGGAGCCCCATCGGCTGCCAGGGGTTCATCATCTCCCATATGTGATCCCTATGCATCCCTCTGAGGGGAAATATGTCAGCTGTGTGTTCATCTTCCGTATGAGTTTGCATTGCGGGTACTGACCTTGTTTCAATCCTCTACCGACATTCTGTGTTTGAGGGGGGAAGTTTGGTAACCGATCATTGTCTCGAGTGAAGGCCAGGGACTCGTGAATTCATAACATGGCCCCTTGTCCTTTCTGTGGATGAATGAGGTACAAGAAAAAAATCCCCCGTTACTCTACTTTTACACTGTCTACAATTTATTTTGCTCCAACCGCCGTCTCAGCAAATTTCCTTGACTTGGGCACGAGCCTAGCTAGTCCTTTCCCCTGCTCTCTAAGGTTTCCCTGGCTACTGTAGCATCTTCCCTACATGATTAAACTCCTTTTAATGAGGACAACTCTTGCCACTTCTTTCTTGCCCAGGACCCCGATGCTTGTCGGCGACGCATGCTCTCGTTCGCCACCTTATTTCGAGTCATAATATGTACTTTCTTATTTTTTTTGGAGTCATGAATCATGTAATTTACCTTTTATTTGAGTCATGTCTTGAGGTCCATAGTCATTTTCCTATGTTTGGAGTCATTAGACCCTTGGTTTGCCCCCTTGGACTACATGTGTCATTTTGTGTAAAGCCAAGGGTACTTCGGTCATGTAAAATATTGGGCGCCTATAAATAGGACCCCACTCCCCCCATAGGAGAACTAAAGTTGAATGAATGAAAAATTGAATTTCCGCTTGAGAATTGGCCCCTTGGGGTGGGGGGCTGTCGAGCCCTCTGGCCGGGGCGGGGGGGGGCGGGGGGGCGCGGGGGGGGGGGGGATTAAAAAGGGGATAAATAGGCTATTCAGGGATAAATAGTTGATAAATTCAAAAATCTAAAAATTTCAGACTAAACAACTTAGACGTGGTCTATGGCATGACTGCCTTCTTGTGATAGCGGTCCCCATCCGACCGCTATTATGTTCCATGAACGGGCTACATAGAAATGTGAGAAGGTTGGATCTTTAGCAACCTAATCGCCTTGGATCGAAGTTATCTTGCATGGGAGACTCTCTAGAACACTCTAAAGATTAGTTCTACCCCAAATTAGGACTCTAAATCCGATCTAATCTCCTAAACCCTAGGTAAACTCTATAAATAGGGTTCAGGTTCGACCTGCGCGAACCCTTATTTTGACTCGCAAAGTTCAAAGGTAAAGAGGTGTTATCTCAAGTTGGCCCTTTAGAAGATTTTGTTCACCTTAATTTTATCTAACTTCTCTCCACTTTTCGTGCTAGGAGAGTAAGTCTTTAAGGAGGTAGAAGCTCCCAAAGTCGCTGTCTCGCTGTAGTCTGCACAGGAGGCAGAGCGTCCGACCAGTGAAGATCAGGAGATTAGAAGCCCAAAACAAGGTTAGTTCAAGTTGTGTCTTTAGAATTTTTTGATCTCCTTTATATCTTCTACCTACCCTCCGAATTTTACAAAGTTAGGTCAAGAAGTCAGGAGTTAGAGGGGAGAGAAGTTGCTGGTTCAGCACAGGACGTGCAGAAGTAGGGCCATATTCCAGTTAGAAATTCGGAGTTCCAAGCGCAGCCCAGAGATAGGTTATCTTGTGGATGGCTAAATCATCAAGTTAGGAGTGAAAACCCTTTGCTTTCATAAAGTTTCATGCTTTCTACACGGAGTATTTAATGTTTTATTGTCACTGTGCATCTAAGTTATTACTGCATGCATGTCCCAACACCCTTAACCACAAAGATGTTAACTTGGCTGAATTTATACCTATTCATGCATCTTACTCATTATAGAACATGTTAGCATGCTTTAACCATCTATTCTTATTAGTTCCATTCATAAATTTTCCTACAAATTGGCCCTATCCATTGGTTTTGACTTCTGTCTGCTATAGACGGAAGGTGGTCAGCCATCGACTGCTACTATATATAAGCGGTCCTTGATAGACCACGTATGGATTGAAATGGTCAATCAGATGACCGCCTTAATGCTTCTGTGTTCTACATGTTGTTAACTCGAAACAAATTACAGAACAGCCTTATTAATTATATGTTAAACCTAGGTAACTAAGTCTTACTCCCGATTATGATTCTGTAACTATGAAATTGGTTATATTAAGTACCCATCATGATAGGTTTCATATTCTCTCTGTATTCTAAACCTATTTTGAACTTATGATACTTTCATGCCAAAACATATACTCTTGTATTAATGTGATATTTTCACATGTTTCATGGATTTGTTTTGATCGTTGTTTTCATCATGATCACTTCTCATCTACAGACTTTTCTTAAGTACATGATGCGTATCCCGGTGCGTGGTCATTAGTTACACATTACACTTATAGGCACACATCTTGGACTTGTGATCCTCTCCGTTGGATATTCCGTCCACTGGACTAGGTGATCTTGTTTCAAGACCTCCGTAAGTCTCCGTGAGCCTAGGATTCCCACTAAGACGTCGAGCTGGTTGTACCCTCAAAGCCCAATGAAGTAGAATGCACTTATCATATTGCTATTTTTTTGAGTCCTAGCTGTTGCATAGAACAGAAGAACCTCTTCACAAGGAGGACTCTCCATGGCTAACCAATCACCAAGAGTAGGAGTTTGTACGTACAAGATAAAAACAATCACTACATAAGGACTCCGGACAGGAATGTCCACATGCATGCATGGGACTCTGCATGCACTAGCTAGCCAACGGTCGACTCCGGATAAGAACAATCACATAAACTGACATACCTTGTTAACAACATAAGAGATATGTCCAGGCGGGTCATAGATATGAATATTGTAATGCACCCATCGTCCCACCTCCTGAACACCCTGTAGTAAATCGACTACAAAAGGGATCCCCAATCATGTTAGTAGTAACACTACCTAGTACGAATATTATCACTAGTATTCTCAATTGATGAGGGGTCCAACGAAGGCACTGGTCGTATAGACTGCAGTCTCAAAGGCAAAGTTCCAGAAGAAGCATGGAGTCGGGGAGTGAGCAAGGAGAGAGACCGCAGTCAGCAATATGGCGTATCTTCCTTTCAGTTTCAGTAGCACTATTTTGCTCGTTAGCTAGTATGAGCACATCCCACATGCATGGTGCTTAATGCTAATTAGGCAATCGAGGTAGGGAGTAAGAGTGCGATACTCACCTGCACCCCAGTCAGACTGGAAGGCTAACAATTTGGTGGAAATTAAGTTGGCGTTTCACCATAACATGAAATCGTTGAATAGAAGAAAGTTGAGAGCATTGACACATGAAATACATCCACACAAACTGTGATGTCTCGGATCTTTATTGGGTCTTATCAGATTCTTTTTAAGTATTTCGAATTTCTTTTAGGTCGTGACTGTATTTTCGGACCGTGTGGTTTCGACTCAGGCCCTGCTGTGAGGGTAAGTTTCCGCAACCGAGGTGTCGCATCGTTTTCCTGGTAGCGTGACTAGGACGGTTCGTGTCTGATTGTCTCCCGACCGTGGGATCAGGATATCGGGTGCGTGACTTAGTTGTCCCCCGACGGGAGACCGAGTCATGTTTTCTAGCACGGTAGGAGTAGCTGTAGTGCCGAGTTTTGACTGGCCATCGGTTTGCTGTTCCTGCCGTTACTGTTGTTCCTTCTGTGGCTAGCGTAGCTTTCCTTTTCGCTGTTGTTTTCTCGGTTGGAGTTCCGCGGGATCCCTACTGAGTTAGTGATAGGAGGCTCACCCCTGATTTTCAGATGCTGTGGTTCTTCATCGGGGTTCGAGGGTGCTGCACAGAGGTTCTTAGTTGCCAGCCTGTTGGGCCGAGTGTTCACTTGGCGTGTGGTACGTTTTACTACTTTAGACTGTATATTCTGTTGGACTGGACTCTGTTGTAGTTACATTGTTTATTTCTATTATTAGATCTGTTGTACTACTTTATTTCCTATTTATATGTACATCACACCTATCCTTTTATCCCTTCCGAGTCTTCGACTTGCTGAGAGACGGGCCGAGGTTCGAGTCGCGCCGATTCCTTTCCGGCACTCGGATCTCGGGTCGCCACACAAACTTTACTGCACCCTTGGTAGGACTGCCCCCATAGTCTTGTCCTTAACAAGGCAATGGTGTGGATGAAATTCAAAAACACGATGATTGTCAGTAGTGAAACGATGAACAAAAAGAAGGAGCTAGCTTCTGAATGTTAGTGAATCATATGCTGTTATCATGTGTGTGCTTCTGAATGTTAGTGAATCATATGCTGTTATCATGTGTGTGTGTGTGTGTGTGTGTGTGAGGCCCCACCCCGTAGGGGGAAGAAGCCCTCGAGGGAGAAGTAGTCGAAGGCGTCGCCGCCTCCCTCCGCAGTCTCTCTCCCTCCCTCCCTCTCCCTCTCTCTCTCTCTCTCTCTCTCTCTCTCTCTCTCTTCTGTCTTACTCACTATGTAACTGGCTTACACGTAGGGAACCAATCTTCGCCTTTGCCGCCATCCCAGATGGTGGCACCGGCACCGGTGGAGGCGTCGCTGGAGCTCGGTGCTGGAGCTCCCATCCCAGGTGGTGCCGCCTTTGCCGCCATCCCAGATGGTGGCACCGGTCGAGGCGTCGCTTCCGGCCCAACTTTCGGCCCAGAATGATAAACTGTCGACTCTCCGTAATATTTGGTAAGTTCATCCCATCTAATTATAACACTATTTTTTATTATCTATTTATATTATTTTTTAATTGCATGGATATCATCTACGTATTCGTCCAATAACAGCTCTATCGTGGCCAATTGTCTCCCTTGTCGGAGACTGTGTGAATGAGTGCGGAGACCTAGATTGTGATTGTTGACTCCACTTTTTTTTTAATCTATGACTAATATAATTGTGAATAACTATATGACGTGTTTATGTTTATGTGTGGATACGTAAGTGTGTCCAGTATATGTGGATACGTGGATGCGTCCGTATGGACCTATAGTCAAAGGTTACTTGTTCCTACGGAATACATAAGTTAACTACAGCATGCTATTGTGTATATTCAGTTATCTTTGAATTATAACAAGTTACTTACAATATGCAATATAATCTAGATACATGTGGTTGTGAGAATTATTTGTAATATTTTTTTGTCATGATAATGCCCCATTACTTGGGACATGAGGTGTGTGTAAAATTTATTCATGATTAACATGCCATAGAAATATTGTGTACATATCATTTGCCTTGCCCACAAAGAATATTCACATAAATATATATTTAAAATAATTAAAAATTTAATTAAAAAGGTCATATCTATTTAGAGGACGGTCAAGCTCAAGATGACATGATGATGTACCAGCAAAACTCTTTGAGTGGTTGCCACGTCACTGACGCATGACTGAGTGGCGAGTCGACTTGACGAATGGACCTTCCTTCGAGCTACATCACATTACATTACGCTACGTTACGCTACGCCGCGCCTGCCTTTGGCATTGATATTCATCCTTTCTGTTAAATCGATTATCATGATTTTTAAGTTCTATCATTTCATACATTGCATCATCATGAACATGACCAATTGGTTAATCACTTATATTCTACTTGATGAGAGATGTATTTTGTACTGAGCTTTTTGCTCACAAGCCTATTTTAACATTTTTTAGGTAATAATGTCAAAGACAATCAATCAGACGGGGAAGGGCAAGAGTGTTGAGTGCTCTGGAGAATCGAGTCGGTGTCTTTTATTTTCTTGAGTCTCATCCTGTCATTGAGTCTTTTCCTTATATTAAAGTGTATTTGAGTCTTTTTCTTTTACTTATGTAAGTCGAGTTGACATATGTAATTAAGACATTTGATTACTAATAAATATCATGTTTTGTCAACTTTGTCTAGCCTTGTAATTGTGTCTTATGAGTTGCTCTGATTATTCATGACTATTCGCTGCCATGTTCTGAGCAATGCGTTCCGCTGCTATCGGTTCGGGACGTGACAACAGTCAAGCACAGAAGATTGATGCCAGGCTCACTCGAAGGCAACTCTGGTCTCACCATTTGCGAGGTCCATAACCTCAATTGGGACACTCCTCCAGAAGATGAAGATTGGCATAAGCCCATTATCAAGTTCAAGAAGGGGTGGCTCCCTCCTGACCGAGTTCAAAGAGTCCAGGTACTCCGCCGAGCAACATCATATGAGTTGATTGGCGACTCCCTGTACTGGCTTATCCATGAGAAGGACAAGTCGATCGTCCTAAGATGTGTCTCCCCAGTCGAGGCTCGAGCCATCATGCAGGAAGTTCACTCCGGGTTGTGCGCGCACACCAGGTCAGAGATCAAATGAAACACAACATCAAGCTCAAAGGGTTCTACTAGCCAAACATGCACGTAGACTGTGTCTAGTATGCTCGTACGTGCCATCAATGCCAAGCTTTTGGCCCAGTACCTAGAAGACCTCCTAATCCACTACATCCCACAGCCCCCACTTGGCCATTCATCGAATGGGGCATGTACATCGCGGGGCCTTTTTCGCCATCTTCCAAATGCCATAAATACATCCTGGCCGCCACCGACTACTTCTCTCGCTGGGCGGAGGCCCTTCCCCTACGGGAGGTCACTAGTGAAGTCGTAGCCAGATTTGTCAGGCACAACATCATCTATCGATTCAGTACTCCCAACCGAAAAGTGTCCGATAACGGAACACCATTCAAGAACAGGGCCGTATATCAACTAGCGGCCAAATTCAACATCGACTAGAGAACCTCTTCGGTCTACTATCCCCAAGCCTACAGCTTGGCCAAAGCCTTCAATAAGACCCTCTGTAAGCTACTGACTAAAATTGTTAGCCACCGGAAGCGTGACTGGGGTGAGAAGGTCTTCGAGGAGTTATAGGCCTACCGAACGATTTATAAAACCCCCACGGGGTGCTCCCCGTTCTCTCTTGTTTACGGAGCAGAAGTCGTCATCCCCATCGAGATCCAGTTGGCATCTTACCGCGTGGCGGTACACACCGGCCTAGCCAGCCTAGAGGAAGGTGAATACTAGAGAAGGCTAGAAGAGCTCGTCAATCTAGAAGGCAAACGGCTCAAAGCCTACAAACACCTGCAAGTACACCAAGCTCACATGGCTTGAGCTTATGACAAGATCATCAAACAACGAGCCTTCAAGCAAGGCGACCTCGTCATGATCAAGGAAAGGGAAGTCATGGCAGGGCACTCCAATGAAAAATTACAACCCAACTAGCGAGGTCTATACATCATCTGCAACGTCTACGAGGGTGGGGCTTACACTGTCGTTGACCACAAGGGTCACAAGTCATTATCACCTCTCAACGGCAAACACATGAAGCTATACTACACGCCAGAACACGAGTTTGTATGCCATCCGGATTAGAGGCATGCACCCCAGTAACCACCAACACTAACCGGCCTTCCCAGGTGAAGGGTGAGACTGGTCACGTCTTCCAGCCTCTTTTCCTAGTCAAGCAACAGGGTCAGTCAGGCCCTCCCAAAATCACTGCCATGCCCTGTGAGGGTTAGCCTCCCACCTTTGTCCTTACAACAGCAAGAGTGAGGACACCCGACACTAGCAACAGCCCAGCCGTCAGGCTCCAAGGTAAGAAAAAAAAATAACAACCAAAAAATGGGGTTAAAAATTGAGCTACCCTGACGGACACAGTCACCCTCATCACAGGAAGGCGATTGGGGGCAAAAAGGCCAACAACCTGGCTGAGATAAAAACTCGAAAGGGCACCTCAGGAAAAAATGGGAAACCCCTCAACGTGAAAACCCACAAGGGAGTGTCGGAAAAAGCTAAAAGGGGTCGGCTCTGGCGAAAACCCAAAAGGGTGGTAGAGCCGATAACGAGAAAATCTACCTCTTCCCACCAATCAGGGTGGCCCTCCACCCACCCCTCAACAAGTCACAGGCCTCTCCAGTTATCCACCTTTGATCTATCCACATCGTCGAACTATTAACCCCGCACTCTCCAGTCAGTTCTATATCACTCAACTTAGCCTATTCTATCTTCGGCCCTCGTTCCGTCACGACGGGCTGACAAGTTCCAGTGTCCATGCAACATCCCAGTCACCATCCCAGCCAGCTGCAGTCTTAGTTTATCCCCAGGCTTCTGTCATTCTACACTTCCACATCCTACACCCTTTCAATCCTGAACTTCCAAGTTCCGCTATCACTCCATTTCCCCCTACAATCTCTAACCCACTAGTTACGACCCCAGTGACATCCTGCCATGACAAAGTGGCCCCTAGTACCATAACTTAACAATTTGTAAGAGCCCTTATTAAGGATGGGGCAATCTCCAATCGTCCACACCCTCCAGCTCCCAGCTACATCCCTTAACAGTAGCATGCTATGAATGGGATCCTCCATATTCAAAAAATAATAATAATGATAAATAAAAAGATGCGGGTCCCGGGTAGGCGAGCGGATAAGAAAGGGGGGGTTGAATCATGTCATAGGACAAGTCCAAGGTTTAGGACCCCTACCTATAAAATAATGAAGAAATTTTTCACACCCTCCATGCTTTGTGGTTGAGCGCCGGATCTATGATTTTTGGAGGCTTTTCACCGATCTACGGGTGTAGAATCATGCTAGGAGGGTTGGGGAAGAGTTCCCCTTTGTTTCCCCATCATCTGGGGGTGATTGAGGCGTGGTTTGGAAATTCCCACCGTTTATGTCAATTTTGCACTCGGGTTGGGGTTGCGGTCTTTCCAGGGACCGTTTCCTCCGTTTGGTAGCCCATCGGGAGGCCGCTAGGTGTTTTGAATGTCGGTTGGGTTTAGCGGCCCCCAGGGGACCGTTGTGTCTGGTGTGCGGTCTCGTGACTGACCGCTACCCTTTGGACAACAGCCAACTGCTAACCGTTTCCCTAGTTCAGTCAGCGCGCCCTCGGGGTGCATGTTTATGACCGTTGGGAGCCGCCCGCCGGGTTGTGGCCAAGGCATGGCCGTTTCCCTGGTGGGTGCAGTCACGGGATGACTACCCCAGCGGGGGTGGTGGTCTGGCAATGGGCCGCTACCCATCCTTCAGGTTCATTGGTTTACGGCCATGGCATGGCTGCCTGCTGCGGCTTAGCGATCGCAGGGAGACCGCAAGGCTCGTTTTGCGGCCTAGAGGTGGCCGCCAAGTGGGGTGACGGCCCTGGGAGGACCGCCACCCTGGTTCCTTTCCGACTGAGGTTTCTAATGTGTCGTGTGAGCCTCCAGATGGGTGGTTTTTCATCCCTTGCGACATTTTGGGTTCGAGGGATGTCTTGAGCACCAAGTGAGTGTCATGTAGGCACTAAAAAGTGGGGGCTCTGGAGGGGTGGTTTTACCACAGCTTGTGTGCTCGTCTGACTTAAGGGTTGCTGGACCCTAATTGTGTTTGGGGTTTGTGCTCCATTGATCCGTGGCACCGAGAGTCGGTGGTACGGGGGTCTGTTATGCACCTCGTCAGCATGATGAGTGGTGGTTTCTCCGAGTTAGAGTCTTACCTCTAGTGACCCGTCCACTAGTCGTAGCTTTCCTGCACACACGTGTGCAGACTCACTTAGGAGTGGTGGATAGCGTGACCCGGAGAGATAATTTTAGGCTGGTTACTGTAGGGCCCCTTCACACAGCCTGAGTCTGGGCTTTGGGGAAGAACTAGCTAGAGGGCCTAACCAAGGGCGCATGGTCTATGTGTGCACACATGGTTAGGGGAGTCGAACCCGCGCTGATGAGTGCGACCCCAACTAGTCCATGTTCGTGGTACTTGTTGCGTGTCTCAGTCTCCGCCTGGGGCGTGTAGGGAGACACGGGGGTGCGATGTAAGACGTCAGGGGATGCATTCGACCTTACTTCTGGTGGGTGGTGCTCCTATCTTCTGGCAGGTACAGACTTGGGTTCCTTCGATTTGTGGTCGATTTGTTCGTCGTGGTACTGTTAGTCATAGTGAGATTTTTCGTTTATTTATTGTTGTTACTGTCGTATTTCTGCTAGGCAGCATTACTTTCCACGCACGTGTGTACCTTGCCATCTTGTTTCTCTCATTGAGAGGTGGGGGTCCGCAGGATCCCTACAAAGTCTATGAAATGAGGCTCACCCCTGTGTTTTCAGGTGAGGCAGGTTTGTCGAGAGGCGCGTCTGAGGCTCCTCGTGGTTAGTGCTATCTGGGTTAGTGACCAGTTGCCAAAGCTGGGGTATGCCCCGTGTACTTGTACTTTTCTTTTGGTTGATTGTACTTATTTTGGACATGAGACACACTGGACCTTAGGCAGAGACTAAGACACTATCAGAACTAGAACAGTAACCAAAATGCAAGTGACTAGACAGGGGAACGCCCGTCAACATTAGTCCAAAGCCCCTGACCACGTGTACACACATTGGCTTTTGCCTAAGCCAAGCCTCTAGCTAGTTTTCTCCCCCCGTAGGACGCAACAGTAACTGCGGGAGCCGACAGAAATTAGCTTAAAAATCGTGAACCGGAAGTGCCCCGCTGTAAAAGCCATCACGCTGAAGCGTGCCGTAAGGCTATGACTAGTGAAGGCTCACAAGACACAGACTCCAACCCACATATTGCACCACAGGAGGGGCGTTATGCCAACCAGACCTGAAACCACATATAGATGATATAACGCGCCAGCATAGGGGCATTATATCAACATAACGCACCCAGGGAAAGATGTTATGTCCAGCAGACCAAAACAAAGTATAACGGACCACCATCGGCATGTTATACAAGTATAACGCATAAGGGTGGGTGCGTTATACCCAACAGACACAAAAACATTAACCACAGACCGAGGCCACATAACAGACCAAGACCCATCCGTTATAGCCACAAAATGCATAGGGTGAGGCGCGTTATATCAACCGCCATACCCAGCCAAAACATCAGTCAACAGAGCATAACGGATCTGCACCTGAGGGTTATATTAACCATAGCGCACGGGGAGGAGTCCGTTATGCTAACCGACTGACATGGTCTTCGAGGTGAACACAATCGTCGAGGGGACTGACATGGTAGTCGGCCTTGAAAGCAACCCGACCATAATGCACCTAGCCAGGGGCATTATGCTCAACATAACGGACCAGTCTTGGTCCGTTATGTTCCGAGATCTCCAAAGACAAAATCGATGAATGATGCATAACAGTCTATCGGGGGACCATTATGCACATAACTGCCTCTGGTAGGACCGTTATGCCAATCCGCAAATCAAAATGGTGAAACAGCCAAATCGGCCCGTTCCACACCCCATGCACGCCGTAGCGCAGGGGAAATATACCCAAACGATGCAAAATCCCTCAAGGATTCCAAAAACACCACATGCACGCCATGAAACGTCTTAAATTGCGAGATCCAGGCGATTCTGATGAATCGACCAAAATCGAGTCACCGGGGTTCCCGGACTCCTACCGGTCCCAAATGACAACCAATCAACACGAAACTAGTAAGGTTGGGATCCTGACATCCCAGCGGTTAGTTTGACACTAACTACATCGCGAATGGTTACCATTTTTCGGCAAATCCTACAAACCCCAAAAACTACAGTTTATGCCAAACTGGCTCGATCTCCCCCGATCGGCCATGAAACTACGCACAGAGACAGGGAAAAAGTGCAGAACGCAGAGGGGGTCCATCTCCCTACCTCCACCGACGAAACTGAGCGCCATGGACGACTAAACCGTGCCAAAACGCCATCGCGAATCGAACTGCCGACGTTAAATCCGCCGTTCATGATCGCACCAAATCCACGCCGTTCCTCGCTCTACCACGCGTCTCAGCATGTCCCACGCGTCGTCACCTCGCCCGCGGACAGCTCCGTCTGCAGCCGGGCACCTCCGGGAGAGAGAACGAGAGACAACGAGGGAGAGAGAGAGTGAGAGCACGAGTGATGAGAGAGAGAGAAGGGGGGTGGGTTTGGTTAATATATAAAAAAAGAAATTTTAGTAGTTTAATCAAATTATGAAATCTCGTAAAATGTGTCAAAATTGCATGTTTCCTCGCCATTTTGTGATTTTTTGGATCCCTTCTGGCTTGTGAAAGGTTGGTAACGGGTTTGTGGATGTTTTCCTCTTCACTTGGAAGTGTTTGGGGTGTGGAATTGAGGTTTTCACGTAGATTCACAAAACCTGGCTCGAGTTGAGGTAGCGATCATACCAGATATCGCCACCTGCCTCTGGGGGTAAAGGCGGCCCTCTGGAGATCGCCTTGGTCTTGTACGTCGGTTCCTAGTCGTGATCTTGCGACTGACTACCTTCTAAAGGTGGCGGTCAGGCAAGGACCGTAACCTGGAGGAGTAAACGGTGTTTTTTAGTGCAGCCTGTAGATGGCGGTCTAGCCATGACTGCCTTCTGCAAGTGACGGTTCTGAGGAGACCGCCTTCTACAAGAGGTGGCCCTATTGAGACAGCCTTCTGCCTATTTTCTGTTTGTTTCCGTGTTTTTGATTCCCGTTAGAGGCAGCCTTATGGAGACCACCTTCTATAAGTGGCGGCCCTATGAAGACTGCCTTCTATTCAATTCTGCAGGTTGCGGCCCCGTTGAGACCTCTACCTGGTAGGCTAGTCAGGTAGTGACCATGTGATGACTTCCATATGTTCTAAGTGTTCCTTTTGAGTTAGTTTGGCCTTCGGTTGATTCAGTTTTGACACTTTTATTAGCCCCTGGTCCCATGGATGTCTCGGATGTCCCGTAAGGACCATAATCGTGTTGTTTTGTGAGTCTTGTGACCCAGCCTAGGGCTAGAGGTTTTCTGGGTTTCCCTTGGATGGGAAATGAGGTTAACAGTTTAAGAGTCTTCTTAAGAGCTATTTTGGTCTCTGGTCAACTCGATTGTGACACAGTGGTTGACTTTTGAACCCGTGAGTGTCTCAATTATTCCGTGGGGATCGAGACTAGGTTTTGGACACTCTGAGGTATCGTGTTACCTCAATTTATGTGTCTATGTAGTTGAGGGCTCGGGTGATAGATCCCTCGTGTTCCGTGTTTTCTTATTTTCCAGAATAGTTTGTCCGATGAGAGGCCAAGGGGCCAAGGACTTCCGATTGATGAATGGATCCGACTGTTGTGTGCCGCTTCCATAATATTTTACCATGATTTTTTACATAGGAACTAGTCTGATTTGATAGCCTATTGCCGTATTATACCATGGTCTTGACTTGAGTCGTGTGACTCAAGGATCATTGTTTTAGCAGGTTTAGTTGACTATCCTGAAACTAGTGGCATCGACTTCCATCCTTCACTGCTAATCAGGTGATGCACTTCAAACCCAGCCTACATAAGAAACAAATAGCACCACCAAAAGTCCAGAAAATCTTCTATGAGGCAAAATCCACAGAACCAAAGCCAGTTATGGATTTCATGAAACCCAGAACCAGCTCCAAAAATCCGTGCTTCCTGGAAACAGATGATATCAACTTTCTTTCCTCTTACCATCTCACTGTCAGCAACATGCTTACTGGATCCAATTAGATCCCTGACATTCCAGAAAGACAATGCTAAGGCCTCATTTGGAAATGATTACAATCACTGGAATCTCTGATATGATATGATCATTTCCATATCGAAAATGGGTATCTTGGCTTATGTGCATAGGGGTTTTGACGACGAGAAAGATATATACAAAAAGGGGAGAGATGGATTATCCCCATGATCCATCTTGAGGTAACTTATCGTGGATTTTGAGAGAGAAAACGAGAGAGAGGAATTTGAAGGGGGAGGAGTCACCCATTGAATCGAGACTCGTGTGTGCGTGTTAGAGAGAGGAATCAATATGACAGAGATGGCACTAAGAAAAATAGAAGATAAGGAGTGGTGCATGAGAGAGAGAGAGAGAGAGAGCACAAAGAGAAAAGATCAGCCGTGCATGGTGGGTTAGAATGTAGGCCTGGCGAGCCAAGCCTGTCATGGCTCAGCACATATTAGTTAAACGAGTAATGTTTGTAGCACACCCTATCATGTAGTAAAGTCACACGTCCTATCTTGAATAGTCCATGTGATAGAAGAGAGATTGACACCTTAAATGTTGACCGCATGCAATCCCATGTAGACTCATGCATTCTATGAAACCCACGCGAATTGAAAAATACTGCAGATCATTGAAATGTAACTCACATGATTGAAATATAATTCATAAGATTAACAAATATTTTAGTGCATACCAATGTGTTTCAATGTATATTGGTATATTTCTATCGAACCTCTGTTTTCAAAAAAATCTTCAATCATATCAGTTAAATTTAGTGATTTACATTATTTTTCAATTCGTCTAGGCTTCACAAACCGCACAAGTCTACATGCGGGACACACGGAGTTGCATACATCAAAAGATTTAAGATGTCAGTGCCAATTACGACAAGGTGTGACTTTTAATACACACCAAGGTGTGCATCAAGTATTACTCTGGTTACATATGAGCTGAAACAAATATAGACTGGTCAAACTTTTGGGAACTTGGGCCCAGATTGAGCTCTACCCGGCCCACATTGACCTTCAGGCTGCCCAGCCCGCCGAAGTCCCACCCATAGGGAAGAGCACTTTCACCGATCTGAATTATTTAACTTTCAGGAGTTGCCTAAGTGGTCTCCATACAGGTGGCTCAAGTGACCATAAGAGCCACCAAGAACTCATGACATAGTTTTTCCTGGATTCTCCGTCGATGATCAGAAGGAACCAATTCATATAGTCTGTAAGGGGATTGAGACCTAGACGGGGGAAGAGCACCCATCTGAACTATTTTAACTTTCATAAATTGCTTAAGTAGTCTAGACACAGCTTACCATCTCAGCTAAGAGATCTCGCACATCATAGCTTGATCAAGACGTAGACTCCCCCAGAGCATCCTTCTTGCAGCACAAGAGGGCCATCCCTAGATAACTTTACAGGAATTTGCATCACATGGACTAACATCATCACAGAAACAGCATACGTTTTCAAGATCAGATTAAATGATCAAAGACGGATTATTTATCTTGCGTCACTTCCGCTGGTGTCCCATGTCAACATGACTCGGCTAGCAACGATTCCCATCTCAAGTCAAAAAGGTTATACGCAGGCCAGCCTATAGAGCTCAGATGGTGAATGATTCCAGAAAAGATGGCCGAAAAACTCGTCGGAGCTTTTACTCAGCAACTGGTTTACCCTTGACATTTAAGAAAAATAGAATGCCATTCGCCACTTGCGACGGTTGTTGGAAAACTTGAGATGCAATACAGATAATTTCACCACCATGTAAACCATCAAACACTGAAATGCAGACCAATCTTTACTGAAAGATGCAACAGGCCCCATGGGGCTGAAGGGGGCGGGGCGGGGGGGGGGGGGGGGGGGGGGGGGGGGGGCGGCGGGGGTGGGGGGGGGGGGGGGGGGGGGGGGGGGGGGGGGGGGGGGGGGGGGGGGGGGGGGGGGGGGGGGGGGGGGGGTGTGTGTGTGTGTGTGTGTGAGAGAGAGAGAGAGAGAGAGAGAGAGAGAGAGAGAGAGAGAGAGAGAGAGAGAGAGGGAGATGCCGTCCGTGTCGAGGAGGGAGTGGTGACGTTGTCCCTAACGCATTGTTATTACGTACGGCTCCCAATCACACATGGACCAGTCCAATTCGCCAGCGTTTAACCTAAGCCATTACTTCAACCGGAGCTTGTCGATCGAAGGCGGCGAGAGCTGGCAGTCCCAGTCCCATGAGCTGTCCTCCTCGCTGTCGCCGTCGGATTAGCGAGCCTGCCACAAACTTGGCGGTTTCCCAGTTGATGAGGCATCCCCATTATGCATTAGTTTGTTCGTCCTCACCCCTTTTATATGTCATTTCGCCAGCTGCACGTCTCAGTGCTCAGCACACACTGCATGGCAAGAAAGCAGGAAAGAGACGGGGATTTGAAAGGAAGGCATCGTGGCATGCAGATCTCGGTTGCTGTAGTACATGAGTTTTAACCCATCTCATCTCTTCCTGCGTAGCCGTACATATATATATATATATATGTATATATATCCTCTCAGTACACCTGCAGCTCTTACCCGCATCGAGGAAGACCTTCCATCCGTGAGATCGAACCTAGCTACCTACATGGCTGCTTCTTACTCTCTACCCTCCTCCTGCGGCGTCGGCAGGCTGTCGACGCTGGCGCCGAAGGTCCCGAAAAGACTTCGAGCTCAAAGATTCAGAGAAGAAGATAGCCGAGAAGAAGATAGCCGTAGAGATCCTGTGAACCATGAAACTTCTGAAGGTACGTAGTACGAAGCCAAGTTGGGTGGGTTTGAAGCGTAGGATTTAATCAATTACTATGCCCACGTACGAGAGCTAGCTAGAAGTTGAAGTGTTGTTGCAGGCAGCTAGCTATGGCAGCCAACAAATCCCTCACACTCGTGCTGACTAGCTGGTTTCGTTTTGTTTTTATTTTCCTATCTCGCTCGTTAACAGGCTTCAGCGGGAAGAAGTTGTGGAGAAGCACCGTGGACGAGAATATGGACGTGCTGAGAGGTAGGATAGAGATGGTGAGGGCGCAGGAGAGGCAGCTGATCAGAAGGTCGCAAGGGCAACTCAGAGGGTGGTGCCCAGCTCGTTATTATCGTCCATCGGATCACATTAATCCCAAGCGGCTCAGAGGAGATGGCCCAAGTGCCGTCGGGTCACTGGAAGTTGCAGAGCTGGTGATCTTGTCCTTTGCACTTCCTGTTCTCGGTGGCACCCTCTGCCTCTGCCTCGCTTCGCTGCTGCTTCACCTGCTGGGTGGTTTAACTTGCGGCAGATAGCTAGCTCGAAAATTACCCATGATCGAATATGTAAGGAGATAGTAAGTGTGATGTATAGCTTCCATATAGTACTCTCACAGTTATTTCTTATTCCCCGGCCCCTATACTTTTGATCCCTCACTGTTAATACACATGTAACATCAGACTAGCTTTCTCCAGTCTAGAAATTAATTGGCTCATCACACTACTGTCCATGGAAGGGCACATGCGAAACTGTAGCTCAGAATACTATTAAAGGCTCTCAATATCAAATTTTGATTTTTATATTGATAGAGGGTGTTTGGTTAAGCTCTGTCATTTTTAATACTATCACGTTGTCGAAAGAATTAATATGTAGTGTTGTATCAAATTTAATACAAGCCTATGAACACGAAAATGATATATATAATCGTGGTAGTGGGTTTTGCCCGGTACGGGACATACCGGGCGGTTTTGCATTCCATGCCACATATGCATCCTTGTGGAAGGGGTTTCCTATTGCACACCAAAACATCGAATCTTCCCTCCTTGCAAGGATGTAATGACCCTATGGCCTATGGTTACATAATCCAGGTTCTTCTCTTTTGCATTAAATTGATAGAGAAACATTAAGCCCTTGTTAGGCTTGTAACGGTCTTAATCATATGAAATTTGTTGAACTCTCATGCGGAGACTAACACAGAATCATCCAACTTTCACTTGGGGAGCACCTTCTTTCCTTTTGTTAGGAAGTTGATTGGTATGCGACCCCTTTGAACTGATGATGCTGACCCATTTCACTTTATCGGAATCCTAATTTCTTCAGCTTCTCCCAGCCATTGAAGCAATAAGTGCAAATTCTATTTCTACAGTTCTCACAGAGAAAAGTTTCAAGTGTCTTTTAGGAGTGCCTTGCTGGGTCTCCAGAACTGCTCATGTCTAGAACTCTCATCCAGTCATCCTTTGACCAGCTTTATTATCCCTCTGATCTTTTACCTGCATATTCTGTTTGGCCCCATATTTCTTGAAACCGTTCACAACATGTGAATTTTGGGCCTGTTCATCTTGTTCTTCATTTGCTTCTTTGTTTCTTTTATGCATTTTCTTATTGATGGTGAACCAAATGTTGTAGGAATCTGTTTGAGTTTGTCATTTCAATTAGAGGAGCTTAGTCAAATGCCACTGTGAGAGGTGGACCATCCCACTACTCCGGGCCAGTATTGTTCTTGTCTTTGCAGAAGGATGCAGTGCTGGCCACAACTATGGCTTTGGGACTTTTCTGTAACGGGCATAACTGATCAATAAGAGGAATGGTGATTTCAATGGGGGAGGCAGTGCTGGCATGTGTGCTGGTGGTGTGCAAGCATTCAATGATGGATCAAGTCTTAGCTAGAGGATCCTCTCTAACCAGCCTGTATTTCTTTAGGCTTGAGCGGTTGAGCCACGCCATCAAAGATGTACCAATATTCCTGCTGCTGGCACCTCTTCCTTTTATTGAATATAGTCATCTTGAAATTTATTTCTACCCTGATAGGATACATGACTTCGACATTTTCTTGAGTACACTTCATCTTGTTTTTTTGCCTTCACCATTTCTGAGTTTCAGGAAGAAACACACTTGAATCAGCAACATAGTATGCGAAACGACCCTGGTACGTACCATACCGGGTGGTTTGTTACCGGTACCTGTTGGGGCCGTACGGTTCGGGCACTTTGAACCTGGAACTAGCCTGTACCACATTTTAAAAAAGGAAACTGGATGAACTGGGGCATACCGGCCGGTATCCCAGGTTCACTAGCGGGACCGGCCGATAAGGCCCTGAGGATCTCCTCTCATGGGCTGCACTTTGTCGCAGCCCGTGAGAGGAACCCTTGGCCGCTGCAGCCGCATGCTCCTCCTGCTGCCACCACCAGTTGCCCACCCCCGACCTTCAGCTACCAGGAGCTTGCCGGGCATTGCCACTGTGAAGCAGATCCGTAGCAGTCGTGTCTTTGCCGGGCTCCGATTCCACCCTCAGTAGTCGCAGGCCATAGCAAGCCCGCCGACCACCTCGATGCCGGCGATCGCCAGCCATTAACCCAAGCCACCGCTATCGGGCAGATCCGACTGCCGGCGACCAGATCCAAGGATGGCGGTGTCGGTTTTAGACTTGGTTTCGGGTTCCCCTTTCTTGGGATGTGCAGGGTGTGAGAGGAACCTGGGCTTGGCCGATGAGTGGGCGAGTGCGGATGAGCCGAGCCACATTGGACGAGAGACCCAAGGCAAGGCGAAGCTCGTGGACTGGCGCATGTGCTTCCCTGCCCAGTTCCAGGACTGGCACCAGGGTGGCGTGTCTGAGGTGCCTCACGTGTAGGATAGTGCCGACTACCTGTGGCATTGCAGGGAGACCCATACAGAGCGTCTCTAGTTTGGGAGACCAACAGATGTAAGTTAGACATTTTTTTCTATTTTTTTTGAATGTATGCACATCCAGATGCTTATGAATGTAGGATGCCCATGGCGCCATCATTACTAGCCTGCGGGCCTAGTTGGCAGACGCTAGGCAACAGTTGGCTATCACTCGATAGGAGCTAGACATCCTGGTAAGTTTACGCAATGCATTCTTTTTTTTTTTTGGAATCCTTTTGGTCGCTGACTGTCATTTGTTCTTTTGTTCCAGCGTGCCCAGTAGGCAGCGATAGTGAGGGTGGCTGGCAGGGCATCTTCCAGTTCCCGCGCTCCCCCTCTAGAGGTCACCTCCCTCCGGGAGCAACTTGCCAGTGCAGTGGCTCGCGCCGGGGAGGCGGAGTGCGAGCTTGCAGCTCGGGTGAGTACTTGCCTTGCATGGATGTTAATTATTCACCGCTCTTTCACTGACTTTGTGAGA
Source organism: Amorphophallus titanum (assembly GCA_024336825.1). Taxonomy (NCBI): domain Eukaryota; kingdom Viridiplantae; phylum Streptophyta; class Magnoliopsida; order Alismatales; family Araceae; genus Amorphophallus; species Amorphophallus titanum. Next base: position 51,063 of record JANBPO010002713.1, read on the forward strand.
AGTTTGGCCCTAGTAGACATTGGAGATTCAGGGCGTGTTGACTCGCACGGTCTGGGCTGAGGAGGAGCGTGATGCCTGTGCGGCCACCGTAGCAGAGCTACAACGTCACAATGTGGACAGACTGCCTCAAGACATTCTAGAGCTGAGGGTCTTCCTCCATATGGTGAGGAGAGAGGCAGGGAGAGACAGAGCGGAGAGGGAGAAGGAGAGAGAGGAAAGGAGGACAGAGCGACGGTGTGATTGGGACGAGAGGAAGGCTCTTGAGGCCCAAGTGATGGAGCTCCAGCTTGGCCTTTGGGTTATAGAGCAGAGGCTGAACGACACTGAGGAGCGCCACCAGAGAGCATGGGAGTTCGGGGCGCGCCTTCATCTGTCTGGCTACCTCTCTGTGGGTAGCTTCTTTGCCACTCCAATAGAGCAACAACAAGCCGCTGCGACCGAGTAGGCGTTGTGGGGCGAAGCGAGTACTGCCTCACAGAGCTCAAGGAGGCCCCCTAGGGACCCTCGCTTTAGGGGAGAGGAGAGGGATGGACGGAGGGAAGAGTGGGAGGGTGATGGCGAGAGTTAGGGAGTTAGTACTCCCACCCCCTCTCTTATGATGTTCATGACAGTTTATATATGTTTATGAATGGAATGATTTGGTTTCCTGTCGCTCGTTTGTTCTCTTGTGCGTTCCTTCTCCCTTACACTTCTTCTCTACCACGCTGTTCCCATGTGACATGCCTGGACAAGAAGCTATCCCAAAATAGGGGATCGTGTCTCACTGTGGCCATTCTTTTCAACGAGAATCTATCGTCGAAATCAGCAATGATGGCTTTTAGCCACCCTTCCTACTGGTGCATCCCAATTTTTTATTTTATTTTTTCTTTCTTTTTTTTACATTCAAAATTATTTACAATATGTCAGGCCCCTTAAACTGCATAGGGAGTGAGTTGTCATGTCACACTGTCGAATCAATTACCTTGTGCAAGCGGCGAAGTGACACATGAGACCGCAAGGAAGGCGCCTTCTCCCTCAGGTCCCGCCTCTGTTACCACTCTAGGCCGAACCTGCTCAATCACTCTGTCGATATGCTGCTCTGATAACTCTCCTACGACAATCGCTGCTCCTCAAAGCCCCAGGCTATCCTGGAGTGTAGACCGTGCCAACTAGGACGACTGGCATCCCGGCCTCACCAAATCTAGCCCCAGCAGCTCCTGAGCTAGATCTCGGTAGTCTGTATAAGTGAAGCCTGTCACTGCTCTACCATGCACCCTCAGCCCCGTAATCCTCGCGATATCCTCCAACATTGGGATCATATGACCCCACAGGAAGATGAAGGCTCAGCTGACTGGATCCCACCTCTCGTGCAGGGCATACAACAAGGCCGTGTCGATCCTCGTAACCTCTATGCTGAGCACCTCTCCAAACCCCATCACAGCTAGTCACTCTCTCTGATAGTCAAGCAGTGCCTAGTACACCGCCCTAACTTGGAGCCATGCAATTCGGGTTCTCCTCTTTCCCTACACGCATGTAGAATATAGGTCAACCATTGCATTGCATTGAACAAGATTGAAAACAACAAAAAAAATCAGTTTAATGAAAAAAGCTCAAAAATTGACTTCTATCTCTGGTTTCTCTGGCAGCCATAGCTTGGCCCGTCAGAGATCTCTGTCGCACCAAGGGTGGAGCGCCACGTTCTGTAACGGTCACTGGAAGGACCATTATGCACCCAGCGATTGGGCATCGTCTCCTTTGTTTTCCCAGTTCGTGGAACTAGCCAAAATGGCCTACAACCATTCCCATTTGGTCCCCAGACCCATTCTCATCCCCTCCATCACACATGCAAGCATCAAAATGAATAAAAATTGGATCTTTTTAGGGTTGGGGACCTACCTCGGAGCTTCGATTGCCCTTCTTCTTCTTCGTCATCTCCTCCGCTACAGAAGCCTCTTCTTCAATGCCAGCAGTCTCAGCGGCTTCTTCCTCACCGTCGGCAACATCTCTAGGGGCTTCAACGGTCGCCGGAGCATCTTCCCCTTCGGTTTGGGCCGCCGTCGCCACCGGTTGTCCTTCCTCCAGTTGGTCCGTCATCAGAGGAGCATCGTCCTCCCTCTCAATCCTCTCTCTGAACTTCGCGAGTGCCTTCCTCCTCACCATGGCTCGAGCGGTGGTTGACGGCGGGGGGTTGTGGAGTTGGCTCGCCAGAATCGCCGGAGGGGTTTGGGCATTTTAGGCATTTTGAGTGGAACAAGGGAGGGAGAGGCTGATCGATTTAGTTTTTTTTGAAAACGTAGAAAATGTTGCAGTCTATCGTGAGACCGTCATATTACTCTAGCGCCCCACTATTAAACCATCAGGTCATGAGGGTTTCTCCCTCGAGGGATGTGAACCGACAGACTCTGGCGGACCGATATTAACCCGTTAGAGAATTCTGGCGCACCTTTATGAGACCGTTACAGTCCTGGAAACATTGGTTGAATGACAAAGGTTTATTTGTTAAATATTATGCCTTGTTTGAGCAATTCATACCTTATTTTATTGCTCTTATGCAACTCATATTCTCATGATTATGAATATCATTATTGATGGCTAACGCTCTTATTGGTAAGCAAATCATAAATATGAAACGTCGTCGTGCTGTCATGCTTCATCTGCTCGCCAGACAGGTAAGTCAGGTACAGTATCTCGACTCCCTAATCCCTTAATGCATTACTATATGGTATCTATGATATATTATCTCGAGAATCGACTGGTCGCTCATGTGTTCTGGGATCTGATGTTTCCCTTTAACAAAAATGATGATGATCTAGGTGCACATGATTAATCGTTGGATAGGCCGTTAGGTTGGAAAAGCTTGGGGGACGATAGTTCTGTCTCGCACGCCGTGGTTGCAGATAGTGTCCTGACCTTGGTTCGTCTGGTCTAGCAATACTATTCTCGAGTATCTTGCTATTTTATCTTTCTTGGCATTCATTTTAATGATTTCTTTTCCTTTAGCCCAGCATGCATCATGCGCATCTTTGAGCATTCACGTGCCTTCATCTGTCCAAGATATCTCAGTAATGATGGGTAATTGTGTGTCCATGATCTCAAGTAAGGAGAGTCATTCTACTATGAGTTGGAAGGTTTCCTTCAGCCTTTTGCTTGGTCTGGTTAGCTGAAGATTCCTATCTGGAGTTTAGTTAATCATCTCTTTCCTTTTTCGTTTGCTCTGGCCGCCTATCAGCTGTGTATTCTAGTGAGGAGGTTGACCATGTTTTACTTTACCTTACTTGTTAGTTCCTCTAGGCATGCGTCATTCGATTTTGCTGTTCCATGTGATTGGTTCGAAGTTTTTCTAGAAGGTTCTTATTGCTCATTGGTTGAGAATGGGTGTCGTTTACTTTAACACCCGCTTTTCACTCCACTCCACTACATTTTCGCTTCATCTCCATGTTTCATGTTGCTTCGCTTCACCCCCACTCACTCCCCTGCAAAGAGGACGTTAAGGAGGTGCATCTGTTGGCACTCGTTTTATGACCAATAAGTTGAGTCATCTCCTTATTCATCTTTATGATGTCCTGGGTTATCTGCCATTTATTGGGCCATTTTTGGTTAGTTTTGGGGCTTATTTCATGGGTCACTCTCTGTGGTTGGGCCTTGCTCCTTATCTTTTCCTAGCACTTAAAGATTAATGGGCTTTTCATTTGTCTTGCCACGCCTGCGTCATTAGCGGTCAATATTTAGGACATTTGATGACATTTAGCGGTTCTATTCTGGGCCGTTTGATGACGCCAGAGTCCTAAGCCAGCATCCTTTCTTTCAAGCTCATCCTTTACTGTGCGGTTTGCCCATGCAGTCTATCGTATGGCCGTTAGGGTCTCTCTGGCGGTTTAATATTATATCATTTTCCAGTGCCAGAGTCCTATTCAAACACCCATCTTATCCTTTTATTGGACGACCACGTCTAGCGGCCCATTATTGGACTGTTTGAGAAGTCTGGCGGCCTATCGTAGGACCGTCTGCGGTGACAGAGAGTCCTGTCAAGACTGTTCATCCTCTACTACGCCGTGGATGGATTAGAGTCCTTATTTGATGATTTCTCTCTCAATATAAATCCTGACGTGACACCACCTTGGGGGTGATAGTCACAAGACCGAAGACCCCTCGGACCTAGCAAGCAAGTAATGCACAGACCGGTGACTTCACTCGAGCGGACTCACTCGCGTAGCACACACTAGTGCCCGTAGGCAAACCGGCGATGGTGGGGAGGGTCTGAAGTGGGACCTTGCTGTTCCAAGGGCATGACTAGCTTGGGACGGACCCCTAAGGGCCTGGGATGCCCACTCTCATGGGTGCCCAGCACACCGAGGGCGTGGGATGTAGTGTCTCGCTCACAACTCACTCGCAGTGGTCACTCGATTGATTCACCTTTTAGACCGGGCACTCACTCACCGCCGACGGGCAACCAAAGTGATACCAAACAAGCAAGTTAAAACCAGCAAAGAATGGGCCTGAGACTCACCTGATCAGCGTGAAGACGCTAAACCTGGCCGGAGACCATGGCGAGCGGGGAGGCATCGGTATGCACCCGCATGCCGCATTGGTGTCGCTTTATCCTGAAATTTAAAATGGTTACAGCACTACACCTCACGCAGGAGGGAGTTCTTGGGGTGGGGGTTAAGTGTTTACAACCGAAACTACCTCCACGCAGGGAGGGACCTTCAGCCGGCCAAGCGAGGGGAGGGGACGAAGCTTGAAAATTACTGTGCCGAGCCCCCGTCGATGCTGTCAGCTTCTGGAACCACTAGACAGGCGGTCGAAGATGGCACCACCACGATCACTAACAAACTCCAAATGAGCTTAAACTAGTGCTAAAATCTTCTGACTTGGACCGAAAATATGTCTAAATTTTCTTGATTTGCCCTGAGAAGGTCGCTGGCCGAGGCAGGACTTGGAACAGTGCTAGACAGTTTTGGTTCTGGCCGCTCATAGGGTAGTGCTGCTGGAAGATGGAGGCGGCATAGACAGTCCTGAACTCGGTTGGAGGCGGGGCTGGTACCATTACGACCATGGACAAGCCTTCTTTCAGACCCTAATGGCGCTATCATCAAATGTCGGGGATGATCGTACTGGTCAGAATGGTGGAGGTGGGTCCACTCAGGAATAGGGGAATCGACTTGGCACCACTTTGGAAGAAAATTCGAAACTCTTGATTTAAGACCAAAGATGGTCTTTATTTTCTTCTTTTTCTCTGACTCATCGACCCTCTTAAGGTTCAACTCATATGTCATGAGAGAACCGATGAGTTCATCTACAGAAGTGGTAGCTAGGTTCTTGGACTCCTCCATAACAGTGGCCTTGGTGTGCCAAAATGGTGTCAAAGACCTAAGAATTATTCTAACCAGCTCGTACTCACTATAAATTTTGCCTAGACTTCTCAACCTATTCGTGAGTACCATAAGACGAGCATACATCTCAGAAATAGACTCATCAGGTTTGATCTTGAAAGCCTCATACTCTGAGACTAGCATATTTGCCTTAGTCTCCCTAAACTGAGACGTCCCTTCATATATCACCTCCAGCTTGTCCCACATCTCCTTGGCTATGGAACAAGAGGAATCTCAACAGAATTTGGTGGGATGAAAAGCACACTACATGGCATTTACAGCGCTCCAGCTCAGGGTGGACCTACAGATTTGCTCTCTGGTCCAGACCTCCTCATCCTCAGGTAATTCAAATGGACCTTTACTCACAACCTTCCAGATTTTATAGTCCTTGGCCCGAAGGAAAACTTGCATACTGTTCTTCCAATAAGCATAATTGGATCCATCAAAGAAGGGTGGCTTACTGGTGGAATGGCCCTTAGTGGTTAAACCTCTAGCATCCATTTTCTATGCTCTCTGGGATGTAAAGCCCTAAGGGAGGGGTAGGCTCTGATACCAAGTGATGTGTGTTTAAATGGATCAACACAAATCAAGAGGGGGGGTGAATAGATCTACCCCAAAGTTAAAAGATCACTTAAATAGATAAAATAAGTGCCAAAATAAGAGAACAGCTAACAATCAAAATTGCCAAGACAATATGAAATAACTAACAGAATATTTGATAAGGAATTACAAACTGAGAACTCCAAATGTAAAGATCAAATAATCTAGTACGGTACCTGCGGAGGTTTGATCAAAGACCTCCACACGTAATGGTCAATTTTCTAGACAGGCGTGACCTATCCTTTTGACTGAGTCTTTTTATATACCACTGAAAAATTGATCACAATGCAAGTGCAAGATGAATGAATTTCAGAACAGATCTCAGTAATGACGATGTATAACGAGATGTCACAATTCAAGTTTAGGAATTAGACAGACATCCAGATTTGCTACTCGACGGAGGTTCGATTAGAGATCTCCTCATGCAAGAGGTGGATTTTCAGATAGGCATAACCTATCTTTCCAGCCACGTCTTTTTATATACCTATTGGATGAAGGACTTAGACATATGTATCAGATGAATGTATCAGACAAGTAAACGAATGCTTAACCATAAGCAATCCTATGCATTCATCTAATCAAAGTGCAGAATAGTAATGCAAGCACACAAGAGACAATAGATTTTTAGGTGGTTCGATCTCAAGCTTGAGATCTACGTCCACCCCTTACTCAACTGAGTAAGGCTTTCCCTGCCAAACAGCTTGAAACGACTGATCCACAGATTTGGGGATAAAATCCCTACAACCCGCTGAGCTTTACAGCTTATTGTCTGAGGTTCACACGTCGCCTACTGAACACCACAACTTGCTCTGCTGATACACATCTTATAAAGAGTTTGAAAGATAAAACTAAGAAGCATGGAAAACAAGGACAGAATTGAAAATTTTGCTCCACTAGAGTGGTCTGACTCTGGATCTGATCCAGAAGTCAGTACAGAGCTGAATCTTACAATCCCACTTCTCCCTCTTTTCTTCTACTGTGAAAAATTTAGACACATGATGCATAATTATTTCATTATAAAAAATGTTGATTTGGATGCATGCAGGAATAGAATGAACAATGGAAAAGGTAAAAGTAGGTTGACGCACCCCAAGGCTAAACAACACTACATGAAGAAAAGGAATTGGGCAGGTAGACACTACCAACCTATGGTGTCAACACATCCTATGTTCTGGACCCATTATCCTCAGCCAAAACCAAGGGAAGGTTGACCTAGGATCTCTAAGGTGTTCAACACACCCCCTGCCAATTGGAAACAACTTTGGAACAAAAAGCCACATGCCTCAAACAATCTTCATGCTTCTAAGTATTCAAAGTCATGTTGTAATTACTATGGCAAATCTGGGCATAACATGAATGATTATTTTCTGATAAAAGATGATAATTTGAATGTTGTCAAAAAGTGGAAATCACGTGCCAAGAGTGCTAACCCACAAGGACCCAAGATGGCTTGGGTACCTAAGAGTGCAAAATGAGAAATCTATTTTGTGGGTGTGCCTTGGGAATGTGAAGCGTGAAATATATATTCAGTCAAGAAGGTAAAGCACATGGGCCAAGCAACATAAGTCAGGTCAAATGAAAAACCAAAAACTGAAATCTGAACACTCAGGTGATATTCCTCTCACTTCTCCACAAAAGGTGTGATGTCTTCATTTGTTTTGTGATGAATCTTATGTGATAATGCATATGTTTGTACCTGCATTCCATCCAATGTTGTCTGCATATCTCTGTACACATCACTTGTCATATAGCATCTTGTTGAATGGGAGTTTGAAAATCTTCAAATCAAAATTTCACTGCATACATTGAGTTTCATATGTTTTTACATTCTGTCATGTAAAAAGTTGAACATGTGAATTCATGTTGTAATGCACTGCAACCCTCCTGCCTTCATCATATCAATGACTAAATGGCATATTAAATGGTGACTTGTGCAAAGGCAGGTTAATCTTGTCTAAAAACTATCACTACGCGAGAAGTGATCTTCCGATCCAAGTTCTCCGCCCTATACTATGAGTCAATTACTTAAAGGCTGCATATGGCATCAAAATTTCACTGAACATTTCACATTCTTGCACACATTAAGGGGGAGTTGCCAGATTAGTAATGTGAACTTAGTGCCTAGGTTCACTCCTAAGTTATGCATTTAAGTCTAGAACTTTTTAAGGGGACCTTAGTTGTTAAAGGAAGTCTTCATGTTATTATTGTTAAATCTGAATTGAGATTGATAAATCAAATCATTTCAACTTTGGATGTAGATCACACTCCCAAGAATCCAAGTGATGTTGGGATAGCCATGGCCAAGATTGAATCAACTGTAGGAATATCTTGCGAGGATGAAGATGATGAGAGTTTCCTCAATTGCTACCAGGAGATGGGTAGTGATTTTGATGAGTTCCCTATACTGGTTGCTAGATTGGAAGCAGTTCGAACTCTACTATCCTATGCTTGCTCTCTCAAATTCTGATTATTTCAAATTGATGTTAAATCTACTTTTCTCAATTGTATATCAAAGAGGTTGTTTCTGTAGAACAACCTCCAGGTTTTGAACACACCCAAAACATCCATAACGTGTGTACAAACTGTAGAAGACTTTGTACGGATTAAAAGCAAGCACTAAGAAATTGGTATGAAAGATTCACCTCATCCTTACTTGAAAATGGATTCAATTGAGGCAAGGTTGAAACGTCCCCCCTATCTACCATATTTTTCTCAGCACCAACAAAAATCATCTCACACCCGGTCAACTATCATCTTCAGGAAGATCCCTGTCTGCTCTGATTGTCTATCACCAGTTTCAAAAATAAAACCCCAATTCACAGAGCTTTTCATTTTCAATCCATCCACTAGATGGATCTGAAAAAAATATATGTTGTAATCCTCTGAGTGCTCTTTCCAACGGTACTAGCCACGCCTTGATCCTCCTCCGGATCTGATCGCAGAAATTCCAACTGTCGAGGCGCGTAGATCTATTCTTTGTGTAGGTCTGAAAATTCAGTCTGGGATAAATTCAAGAAAAATTACCAACAGTCAACTTTAGGAGCCGCCACTTCAGAGAGTCGATCAAGGATGTCTCGCCATCGTCCCAGCCCAGCGGCGCCTTCAGAAGATCCCCTAAAGATAGTGTTCCTTTGGAATCCGTACCTTACTATCTAGCAAGTCAGCAACCGAGTTGGCACAGTACTGAGTTACAATAGTGCCGAGTCAGACCAGCAGGCTGAGTTTGTGCCGAGTTCACCTCCAGATTGCTGCCCGTTAACCCAGGGTCGGTCCTCCCTGGCCCACTTGTAGCCCTTTACCTCCCTGCGTGGAGTGGGCAATAGAATCACTGCTGTAATTAAAGTTTGTAACTAATGTTAACCAGGAGTTACCGTAACTGGCCGAGAAGGTCTTCCCCACGCCCGAAGCATAGAGGTAAACTCTCCCTCACTCTTTAACGCATTTTTCTTATCTCGTATATATTTGAATGTCGCTGTGAGTGTAGGATTCTAGCCATATATATTTACTATCACCGCTGCGAGAGTGAGTGAGTGTACCATCCCGTGACTCAACCCGAGTTAACGCGGAAAGGGCTGATACCCGAGACTCACGGTCGGTTTCTCAACCGCACCCAGTCCCACGCATCCCTTGCTAAGGGACGATCTCGAGCTAGAGTCCCAGGTCGCGTGTCCATCCCGCATCAGAGTATTCAGTGGAGGGTCCCAACTATCCAAAGAAATAGGGTTTAGAAACTGTGAAAAATGGGAGTGACGGTAAGTCATTACCACCAAAGTGGCATGACCCTCAAATAATCATTATAACACATAAAATAGCATGACTACACTATTGGGTGCGCCAATAGGATCTAGAAGGGGGTGGATAGATCCTTTCAAAATTAATGTCTGATTTAAAACTAAATCAAATCTATTCAGTTTCTTAATGTGATGCCGAACAAATAAACACTCAAATTCACAACAACTTGTGCTGAGCGGGAATGAAGCAGAGCTTCAGAGAAAGTGATCACAACACTCTGTGTGGAAGATGGCTCATGCCAATCTATATATGTGCTCATAGTGCTGAAAAATTAATGCTCAATCACTATCTTTGTGCAAGACAGTATGCGAATGTTTGACCCTGAATGGGAATCGATCCAGCTAGAGACAGTGTGTGCAGTGCACAGGTAAAATAAGGAATATGAAAATCTGAAACAACCAAGTGGCTACGAATGGGGATAGAGGATAATGAGCAATCACACAAATCACAACCCACTACACAGAAATTTTTAAGGTGATTCAGTCTACAAACCCGCAGACTTACGTCCACCCCTCACCAATCCTAGTTAGGCTTTACCACACTACAAATGCAGCAACGAGGATGAACCCCCCCCCCACACGCTGATACACAACTTAATGGGGATGAACCTGAATTTTATAATTCATGAAATTCTGAAATTATGGAATTTTACTTTGGCATATTTTTGAACAGTTTTCTACCTTCATAAATTGCAAAAATGTCCTTATGACATGCAGGAAATTACAGAAAATTACAGTAAATCACAGAAAATTATAGAACTGCCCCCCTAATGGCAGGAAATTACAGAAATGCCCCTAGTGGCAGAAATTTACAGGAATACCTTTGACGGGCAAAAATTGCGAGAAATATCCCTAGGGCTAAGGATTGTGGATACATCCTCGAAAAAGGGGGATTAACACACATACCCTCAAATGGGTAAATTATCAATACACCCTTGAAAGAGGAAAAATTGAGGAGATACTCCCCAACAAATGGGAAGATTGCAAATATTCATAAGGACATCCCGAACCCATCCCAAGGCGTGGGAATTATTCAGGGGTAGACCTATAATGTTAGGGCTGATATTACAGTCAAAAATCCTTGGCATTTAATCAAAGGTGTTCGGACTTGTCCGATATAAATTAACACCGACCCCGGTCGGTGGGGAAAGGTCCTGTACACGAACCTCAAATCGTCTGATAAACCTCAAAAGCGCGGAATTAGTAAAACATGCCAAAACAAACGCATAGTATATTTTTTCCGCGTGTAAACAGACTGGCACGCCCGGTGGGACTTTTCCCGCCTTCCATCTTCTTGCCAAGGATCGCTGCACTTCAATAAAGGCTCTGACCTCCCTTCTCTGCCCCTTCCCGGAGAGAGCGAGGAGAGGACTCCATCATCGAAGGCGCATTCTCTTCTTCAAAGTCTTTAGCTCACGTAATGGCGACTGTCACATACGGACCTCTCGTCGTCGCCAATCATGCCAGACACGGCTACTTGGCGACCCCAATCGTATTTGGGGATTTTCCCGCTGTCGTGGGGTACCTCTTTTTCCTCGGGGTGGTCCCCGCCCCTCAAGAAGTTTTTACGGCAGCAATTGTCCCTGCAGTCGCCGGGGGCAATTGGTCCCGCTTTCTGCCTGGCCAAGTCTTCTCGGTCCACGCCATTTCTTCTTATACCGTCCCTGCTAAATGGGGGCAGCAACGAAGCCGTCAAAGTCGGAGGCCTTCGGCGAAATTCTCCAGGTCTGGCAAGACCGTCTTGGTTGGGAGCATTCGCGTCCGACTAGACGGTGCTGGACCGAGCCTACCTTGGGACAACCACGTCCCGACCATATCAACTTCCAACCGCTTCGCCCTCCTTCGCCGAGTACAGGAGGACGAGCCAGACTTCAAAGTGAAGTCCAAATCTAAGCATAGGAGCAGTAAAATTCAACAATGCTCCCAGAAGATGAAGAAAATCTGGGTCACCAAGCTGGAGGGCCAGCAACTCAAATGAACCAGGGCTAATAAGCCCGACCAAGCTCAATTTCTCCACTAAAAATCTGGTCGAACAATCTAGGATGTTAACCCCTCGCCCCTCCAAGGGAGGAAGAGAAAGGGGGTCTACCGAAAATCTAACTTTGCTCCCCGAAATTCGGAGCCCTGTCAACCCGAGACGGCCATTGGCGCTCAAATGTTACCTAATCGGGTTTCAGTATTTGATAGACTAGCAAAGACTCCGTCGACACGGCCGTTAGTCTTTGACATATTGGGGACATCCTCCCGTACAGGGTTGCAACCCCCGAAGAAGCAGAGAACAGTTCGGCTCTCAGACACCGTGGATAGCACGAAGGTATATACCTACTAAGTTAGGTTCTTCTAGCATAGTAGCAGATAGTTGTGCAGGGGATGGCATGATATTGCTTGGGGCAAAGTTTGCAAAAGCAAGGAGATGGGGGGAGTGGGCATAAAAAATACCAGAGACTTCAATCTGACCTTACTTTACAAGTGGCTATGGCTTAGATGACAATGGACTATGGCTTCAAGTCATTCGGTAGAGGTATTATGGGAGAGCTAGAGATTGGGCCTAACACCTTCCTCCCAACATAATCTTTCACCTATTTGGAGAGGTATTTTATAGTATAGAGACACCATCACCTTTAGCATCTAGGTCCAACTGGACAGTGATCAAGTGTTTGTTATGGAAAGATAGATGGTGTGGAGATCATACAACCCTAGAGACCACTTTTCCTCACCTCTTCGTCATCGCTATTGCACCATCGGCTTTGATATCCAATGTTTTTGGCCCAAACCTCTCAGGGGGGGGACTTGGACATTGTCTTTCAAGAAGAAACTCAGGGTGAAGGAGATGGATCAGTTGCAGGGCCTCCTTCTTTTGCTATTGGACTATGTGCCTCATGCTGCGAGGGCGGACCAATGGTGATGGAGTTGGGAGAAGGATGGATATTTCTTAGTTATGTCTGCATACCATGTTATCTCATATGGAGGGATGATCCACAATTTTGCTCCGTAGATATGGACCACTAAGAGCCCCCTCAAAGTGAAGCTTCTTGTATGGAGGATCTCGCACGAGCGATTGCCAACTTGTGACAGACTTGTCCCATTACTCATCGACATTAGCATCATCTATTGTTTGTGTGGAGAGGAGGAGACACTGGACAGCTTGTTTATTGGTTGCTCATTTTCGCAGGAGATATAAACTTGTGTTACTAGAAGGGTCCGAGTCGCCTTCAACTTATATGAGATGTGCAGAAGTTCATGTGGGAATGACACAGAAGATGGAGACTTAGGGGGGACAAACTTATTTGGTGGCTTATCCTCAATATCACATTTTGGGTCTTATGGGGAGATAGGAACAATAGAATATTCAAGAGACAAGCTAGAGTTTCGGATAGGGTTGCTTCCTTCATATGTGAAAGCTTGAGAGAGTGTACGTGTCATTGTTGTTATGTGGACTCACTAAACTCTTCCAATTTTGTATTGCTGGGGGTGAGTGAGGACCACACCGTCGTACGACGTAGCTTTTTGTATAGGGATTTGGTGGGCATACACTCTCTATACTTGTATATCCCTTCTTTTTATTTCATTTTAATACGATTGTAGTATTATCTAATTTCAAAAAAATATCTAATGGATGAACTGGTTAATCCACAATCAAATCATCATGAGGTGGGACAGATGAAGCAAAAATAGGAATGTCAACAATGGATCAACATCTATCAACAATAAAATGACTGATAAATAATCAAAACCGAACCAGCAACACTATATAAATAACTATGCAATTGTAGGGCTCACGTAGCAATACTACGGTGACATCCCTCAAGACAGGAATGTGTTAATTGATGTTAGTTAGGAAACTACCGATAGAATCATGGTTGGCAGTATCGGTCGAAACGAATCCGGACCTGCTCACTGTAGTAGGTCCGGTACTTTAAAAAAAATAAAATTTAATGGTTTCGGACGAAACCATATCAGTTTCGCCCGAAACTCACCCGTTTCGGTCTGAAACCCGACGGTTTCGGCCGAAATTGGACTTGCTCAATACATTTTTTGGCCTTTATCATTTTTTTTGTTTTGAGGAGCTCAATTGTCCATGGGCAATCACGTAAATTATGCACAAATATTCATGTAGAAGTTATTGATTGGATCTGAGAAGCTTATTCTTGTTCCTTTTATTTGATTCATCACTTCATCATTTTTTTTGATCTTGTTCATCCTTGTTTCCAACGGTTTTCTAAAATTATGAGCATCACTACATCACTTTGTGTTTGCTATGGAACATAGAAGTTATTCTTCAACATTTGTATATCATCTTTTAATGATGTATTCCATTTTCTTAAGGCATCAAACTCCTCACTAGAGGAGGGAGGATAAATTGCGACAGATGAATAGCTAGAATCTGAAGTTTACATATGTTCATGTGCATCATTTCTTTTTTTATTGCTTCTTCATGTTTGCTGCATATGGGCTTATTGTGTTTTGGTTCAATTCATTTGTCAACATTCTTCATGTCATTGGTCACCAAATTGCCTGGCCAAAATCTGACAGCATCTCCCCTAGACCCGGAGCCTTGGGGGGGTTAATCAGGTACACATCCACGGAGGAACTTTGAGATGGCCCCAGAATAAAAGGATGCGCATGGAAGTGGCAACATCCATAAAAACACGTTCAGAAATCTGAGTCCGATAGAAACCATGTGGAATCAGCTAGCTTCAAGGGGCTTAGTTGTCCCCCACTTCCACTCTTTGAAGCTCAGAGAGAAGGGGTTTGGGATAAGCAACCTCTGAACTAGCAACATATATACAGTTACGAAATTAACCCATTGAGGTTATGGAGCCATCCGGGAAGGGAAGGATCATGTGAGTAAAACTCCATGGGAACCGAAGGGGGGTTGAAAGTAGAGCGAGGAAGCAACCTACAGGAGCTCGAATGAGCATGAATCTTGAACCATATCCATGAGAATTGATAAGCCCAAGACTCGTCCTGCAAGGCACATGTGCTTCTTCCCAAAAAAAATCTGAGGAAAGCAAGGCATCATGGAAAATTCATCCGAGGACTAATCCCTATGTATCGCACTCCTTTCGGCACCATGAGTATGAGATATTCATGTCTCGAAGTGGGGCTTTGAAGGGGGGAAACCTCCTTTCTGAGGCATAATCACAGTAACAACCAAAAAGAAGAAAGCACTGCCAAAAAAAGAAAGTAGAGCCGGGCAAGAGAGATCATGGACATCGGGGGTGTGAACATCAGAGGGATTATAGCATGAAAACTCTCTAAACAAAGGAGTGCTTCTTTACTACATAGCAGGGGAACAAGTACATCGAGACATCAGGGCAAAGAAAGAAAATTACAGAAGATGGGGGGAAGACAGGGGGCCGGAGCTCCCTACTCCCATCCCTCACCTCTCTCTTCTCTCTCACTCTCTTTCTCTCTCTTCAGCTCCCGCAGCAGAGTTTCTTCAGCAATTCTACCTAGCATCCGCATGTTCCATTAACCAAGGGGTTGGTATTTATAGGGAGGCGAGGGTCCCTATTCGGAGGGAAAGCCGTCTAACATTTCATCCTTCCTCCTTTTTTTTATTTTTCGTTGACTGCCACTATTGCTGCCGTTGATGCTACTACTGCCCGTGTGGCCCATTTGCAAGGGGCTGGTGAAGCAGCGTGGAGCAGGGGGAGCACGACATGGCCCGTCCGTCCCCTCACCATTGGTCGGTAGGGGGAGCCTATTCGGAGCCATGCTGTTGAAGCCTGGAGTGCTTCATGTGCACGGGGAGTTCAGAATCATAATAAACATCATTTCTTCACCACAATGCATTGAAAATTGGAATGTTTGAAACTTAAAAGTACATATGTAACAATGGCCATATGAATGTGGGGGATAATTTGAAGATCCATCTTCATCTTGGTCCCTTGATGCATATCCATAACTAAAGAATGCATCCACCATTTCATTTCATTGCCCCAAGAATTGTTTATCATTAGTGGTCCTTGTGTTCGAATCTCTAGCTTGGTCTCCAGTGTGCTGTCCCCAAGACTCCCAATGAGAAGAATAAGAGCCCCCTACATGAGGTTGCTCATGTGCAAGCTGTCCCCAAATGGTCTTGTGGTTGTGTGCTGTAATCTTGTGGCCATGACTCCTAAGGAGAGTGTGAGCTACTTGAAAAGAATAAGAGCCCTATTAGGGTGTTGTGCCATGTTAACTAAGAAGAATAAGAGTTTCCTGAAAATCCCTAAATTGAGGCCCTACCTCCATGATCTTAGGGTGTACTTTGTTACTACCCCCAAGACTACCAATCAGATTCATGATATTGTGGGGGTATTGTCTTGTTGGCCCCAAGTGTCTTAATGAGATACGCCTCCGTAAGCGCCATAAGTTCCCTCATCTTGTTGTTTAGCAACCTGTATTGTCCAAAAAGCTGGATCACCTCCTCCAAACTATATAGGTCTTGTGCTTCTATCGTCACTGTGATCGTCATCTTCTCTATGAACACGAGGTGATTTGAGTTGATGGCCCTCATCTTGATGTTGTGTGCTTCCCTTTCTTTTGTACACCTGGCTTGGCTGGCTCTGCCCTTTATTTGCTTGTTTTCGTTTTTCCTTGTCTTTAGATCTGAATGCAAGAGTAGACTCAGATATCTTTGGTGGCTGGATATCTGGCTCATCATGTTGTCTGCCAAGAATGGACACAGAATGTTGATGTATGATGTGAGGCTGCACTTCTGGCTTAGAAGTTAGATTTTTATGAAATTCCCTATAAAGTTCAACATCATCCAGCTCTCCCTCTGCCCAAGCATGATTTGAGGGGTTAAATAATGGTTCATCCAATTGATCTCTAGCCTCAACCCATGCACTCAATGGATACTCCTCATCAAACAGCTGATCCAAATCAATTTGGCCTTCACTTCTTGTGGCTTCTTCCTCTGCCTCCTCAAACTCACGCACCCTTTTCTTCGACAACTTTTGGTGTCTTTGTTGATTTTTCATTCTGCCTAGTGAAAAAACACCAGTTTCTCTAATTTTTGTGCCTTCAACCTATTCCTCAATTTGGTGTCAGACTGAAGGTGCTTCAATTTTTTCACACTCACAACTGTAGTCTGAGTGGGAACACGGATGGCAATGTCTGGTAAGGCATTTATACCCATGCTTCTTCTTTGTACAGTTGTCCACCAATTAGCTGTTATAAAAGAAGGAAAAAAACAAAGTTAGCAACTTAGCATACATAGTGTTTGTAATAAGGCTTTAAGGTTATCAAATAATATTTTTATACTTGGGCTATGCTTCATAACAGTACTTTGGATCTCTCATAGCCCCAAAACACCCATCTTTAGCTTAAACTCATCAATTTGATTTTCAGCTTCAAATCTCATGTTTTCATTTCTTGACATTCTTGCTATGACATTTAATAACCCCCGCATCACCTCATCATCTACGTAAAATTTGCACTATATTGCTAACGAGGGTTTAAGAAATATCCTGTATATATTATACCAAAATTTCCATGGTAGATAACCGGTACGCTCCTTTTCTGAGCATCTCGACCACTCGGTAGGGGCCTTCCCAGGTAGGGGCCAGCTTCCCCATTGCCTCAAATGGTCGAGAGGCTTCAACTTTCCTTAGGATGAATTCTCCCGGTTGAAAATGTCTGTGCCAGACTTTGGTTCTGTAATAGCGAGTCATGCACCGCTGGTATTCCGCAGCTCGGATCCTTGCGACCTTGCATCTTTCTTCTGTTAGGTCTAAGTTCTCTGATAGCTTCTGTTCATTACGCTCGGGCAAGAAGCTGATAACTCGAAGGGATGGGTTGCCGATCTACAGGAGAATCACGGCCTCCATACCATACACCAGTTAGGACAGAGATTCACCAGTAGTAGTTTTGGGAGTAGTTCAATATGACCATAGTACACTAGACTGTTCCTCGAGCCAGTTACCCTTGGCCTTCCTGAGTCTAGTCTTGATGCCTTTAAGGATAGTTTTGTTGGCATTTTCAACCAGCCCCTTAGCCTAGGGGTGGGCTACCGAAGTGAAGTGGTTGTGAATATGGAGGTCGGCACACTTATTCTTAACATAAGTGGAATCAAATTGCCAACCGTTATCGCTCACAATCACTCGGGAGATGCCAAAATGACAAATGATCGACTTCCTAATAAAACTCCAAACTACTGTCTCAGTTATTCTGGCGGTGGCTTCTGTCTCGATCCATTTGGAGAAATAGTTGATGACAATGATGACGAACTTCTTCTGAGCTTGCGCCACGGGAAATGGGCCCAAGATGTCGATTCCCCACCGAGCGAATGGATAAGGCTCGACCAGGGTCATGAGTTTTGAGGCTGGCTGGTGTACCAGGTGGTCGAACCCTGGCATCGATCGCATCTCCGAACGTAAGTCGAGCAATCGCGTTGGAGAGTAGGCCACCAGTAGCCTTGTCGTAGCAGGATCCTTGCGACAGATCTCCCTCCTTGGTGTGCATCGTAGATGCCCTCGTGGACATCTTCAATCGCTCGGTGGGCTTCTGGAGCGTCGAGGCATTTGAGGAGAGGACCGGCGAAGGATCTTTGATACAGGGTCTCGTCGAGGAGGATGAAACGCAAAGTTTGGTACTTCAGCCTCCGAGCCTCCCGAGGGTCGGGGGGCTCTTGGGAATCTTAGAGCCAAGATATATATGGGGTTTGCCAGTCTCTAGGGGATGCTCATACAATAGCCACGAGCTCGATTTTGATGTTCGATCATTCTAACTCCTCGATAAAGATCGACCGGGTGCCTTCTGGGCTGATGGAGGAGGCCAGATGAGAGAGGGCATCCACTTGGGAGTTTTCTTCCCAAGCTATCTGGATTACCTGGAAACTCTCGAACAGTCGGGCCATCTCCTTCACCAGCTCTAGGTACTTGATCATCTATGCTTCCCAAGCTTTGTAGTCCCCGTTGACTTGATTGGCAACAAGTTGGGGGTCGGTATAAATTCTAACTCGCTCAGCTCCCAGGCGTCGCACCATCCTGGTCCCGGAGATGAGAGTTTCATACTTGGGGACATTGTTGGACGCCGAGAAGTCGAATCTCAAGACGTATTGCAGTTCTGCTCCTTCAGGGGACCGGAGGAGAATGCCAGCTCTGCACCCAGCCGAGTTGGAGGATCCGTCGACGAAGAGGTCACAAGCGGGGCCCGTCGTCAATAGGGATGCTTCTTCGATGGGGGCAGTGCTTTCTGTGATGAAGTCCGCGAGGGCTTGTCCCTTGATGGCAGTGTGGGGCCTGTAAGAGATGTCTTAGGCCTCGAGGAGTATGGCCCATTTGATGAGGTGATTTGAAACTTCAGGATGGGCCAGGATCTACTTTACGAGCTCGTTGGTCAGCACCACGATGGAGTGTCCTTAGAAGTAGGGCCAGAGGTGCTTGGCCGAGGTTACCAACACTAGCACGAGTTTCTTGGTTGCGGGATACCTTCTTTTGGCCTCTAAAAGCACCTTACTGACGTAGTATACCAGCCTCTGGGTGCCTCTGTCATCTCAAACTAAAATCGAGCTTATTGTGGAGGGAGTCGCCGAGAGATATAGGTATAGCGGCTCCTCAGGAACTGGCTTCGACAGTACTGGAGGTGACACCAAGAACTCTTCCAATTCGTCGAATGCCCGCTGGCACTCGCTATCCCAGACGAAGGTGGCAGACGCCAATTTTGGCCCCCTTAGTAGTTTGAAGAAGGGCTGACACCGTTTCGCCGCCCGGGATAGGAAGCGGTTGAGCACGGTAATCTTCCCAATTAGGCGCTGGACGTCCTTGACGCAGGTAGGCAGCCACATATCTAGGATGGCCTGGATCTTATCGAGGTTGGCTTCGATCCCTCGCTGAGACACCAGGAAGCCCAGGAATTTCCCGGACGTAACCCCAAAGGCACACTTGGCAGGATCGAGCTTCAGTTGATACCTCTGGAGGGTGCCGAAGGTCTCAGTCAAGGCGGCGAAATGGTCTTCGGCCTTCTGTGACTTCACGAGCATGTCATCAATATAGGCCTTGACGTTCCACCCGATCTGCTCCTCGAAGATCTGATTAACCAGCCTTAGGTAAGTAGCTCCGACATTCTTTAACTCGAACGGCATTCGGGTGTAGCAATAGACACCGAAGTTGGTGACGAAGGTGATCTTCTTTGTGTCTTCGGGACTTAATTGGATCTGGTGGTGGCCGGAGTATGCATCCAGGAAGCTGAGGAGTTCGTTACCCACGGTAGAATCGACGAGCTGGTCGATACTTGGTAACGGATAGCAGTCCTTCAGTGTGGCTTTGTTAAGGTCGGAGAAGTCGATGCACATCCGCCACTTGCCCGAAGCTTTGGGTACCAGGACAACGTTGGCAAGCCACGTCGGGTAAAGGACTGGACAAAACAACACGATTTTCTTCCCCTTGTTGATATGCTCTTTGATAACTGCCTATTTCTCAGGGGCATGCTTCCTCTTTCGTTGCTATACTGATTTTACCGCGGGGTCGAGGTTGAGGTGGTGCATTACTGTCTCCTTGGGAATGCCAGGGAGATCTTCATCAGACCATGTGAAAATGTGTACATACTTCGAAAGAAAGTCTTTGTATTGAGCTTGTAGTTCAGGTGATAGGTCTGCCCCGATTTTCACTTCAAGGATCGGATCATTTCAGAGGAAAATAGACAGTAGCTCTCCCCGGGGTTTATTCGCCATTTTGTCTTCCATAGTCCCGAGCTCTTTGCCCTGGTCCTTCGGCCTTATGGCTTCCACCGAGATCACGTAGCACCTTCTAGCCATTGTCTGGATGCCCTGGACTTCCCCGGTGTCGTGTTTGGTGGGAAACTTCATTTTCTGGTGGTACATGGAGGGCATTGCCTTGATTCGTCCGAGGATAACTCGGCCGAATATGGCATTATAGGCCGATATCTCCTTAACCACTACGAAGTTTGCCATGAAGGTTATAGCTTTGGGTGGGGTACCGAGGGTAACAGGTAGGCTTAGGGCTCTCTCGGGATAAGTTACCTGGTCGTTGAACCCGCATAGGGGGGTTCGGATTGGATGTAGTTTTGATGAATTTTCACCTATCTTTAGCAAACACTCGTACGACAAAATGTCGGAGACACTGCCATTATCCACTAAGATCTGGTCTACATTACAATGATTTATTGTGGCCAAAATAACAAGGGCATCATCATGAGGGGTGACCACTCCTTCGAGATCATGGTCCGAGAAGACCAAGGTCTGCTGGTCGGTCATCGGTGAAGCCTTAGGGGGCTCGGAAGCTCGAGAGACTCGCTCGGCATGACGCTTCCTTCCTCGACTACTATCTCCTTCTGAGGCAGATCCTCCTGAGATGATGTTGATGTGGACCCTGCGGGGGCGGTTGTCGATCTCTTCTAGGGGGACTCCGCGGTCTTCTTGACGCTTGACCACGTACTGGGATAGGTGGCCTTGGCAGATGAGACTCTCAATCTCATCCTTGAGGCATTGGCAGTCCCCAGTGTGGTGGCCGTGGTTATCATGGAACTGACAGTGCTTTCGACGACTTCGGTGCTTTGGCTCGGTCTTCATTAGCTCGGGGTGGCGGAGTAGTCCCGAGTCCTTTATTTCTTGATAAATTTGGTAGACAAGGACAGATAGAGGAGTGTAGCGCTCGAACTTGCGTGGGGGTTCCTTTCGATCGCCCTCCCGGTTCCTCCTCTTCCCCTGCCCCGAAGGTTGGTTCAACAAAACAAACATCACACCATCATCAAAGCACAAGGGGCACAACATATTGATGCCTTCATTTGAAACCAAAACCTCTTTATATAGTGCAATGGTCAGATAGAACATTACATACGATTGTGGCCGGGCACCATCACACACTGTCGATTCACAGAGCGGGGGTGTGGAAATAGATGAAAGTAAAAGAAACTCAACACATCGGGCTCATTTCATTGCCCAGACTATTACAAAGCCATATACGAACAGATGGTTTGAGAGGGGAGAGGGAGAAACCACAGACGAGAAGCTCCGCCACACACCTCTGTTAATGGCAGCAGAACAGGGTATCGAAAATCAAGTCTTCTCCCACTCTGGGCGCTCTCTATAGGCAGGTGGGATGGACTTGGGAAGGACGGCGGTGCTCGGTCTCACTCTCTGAAAGATCCTGCTTGTTCCCGAATCCTCTCTTAGGCTTTTTTTGAGATTGGATGTCTTGGGGCCACCACCCAAGAGGAAACCCCGTCGTGCATATATATACTAAGACCCTAATCCGGCGTGGAGTTTGCGCGTCAGGGAAAGCTCCATACAACATTTTAGTGCGTTGGGAAGGAGGGCGCCAGAGTAATGAGCGCGCCGAGTAAGGGGCGTGTCGAATTAATCCCCTTTTGTCGGCTCATCCGACACAGGTCAGACAATGAGCTCTGGATTGGTTTCGAGAGTCACTGTAATGCTTCATCTTGTCATGGTCTAGCAAGACTATGGTGGGAAGTCTTGCTAAAGCTTTCAGGCTGCTAGGTGGCAACTTTTGGAACCTCGTGCACCTTTAATCCGGACACGCTAGTTTTCCTCTGACAGAGCCTTCAGCGCTGAGGTTCGTGCTGCTGACTCGGCTCGATTTACGTTTGTGGCCTTCTCGGGGAGTGTAACACTACCCGGGGTGCTTTCGCCTTGACTGGGCAGTCATCTGGTCTCTACCGGACCCAATTTGTTGAGAAGGCGTACCCATGTCGGGTCATCTAGGTCTTCTGTCGATGGAACCTTCGGTCTCCTATTTTGAAGTGCCAAAGGTGTTCTATCACCTCAGGAGGGCTTCTCTTTCAGGTGGCGGACCACCGGGTATATCTTTGTCCTTGGTCAGACAATGGATATCGTTTATGTGGCACGACCGAGTCAATACTGGTTCATTGGGCAGGCCTGATGACACTACCGATTTATTATGAATTCTTCTTGATTCTCCTGAGGTGTAGTCCCTGGCGTTCATACCGGGTGACCTGAGGTTCCGGCAGCTCGAGAAGGCTTTGGTGTATTGGCTTCTTTCAACTTCTTTGCTTCAATGGGCCACATCATTCTTATCACTTAGGCTTGATCACCATTGAGCGTATTTTGAGTGCCAACATCTTCCTACCCACATCGGTAGGTATGGTTTAATGTTTCTTGAACAAGAACAAACAAAAACAAGATTGAAAAACTCAGATAGGAAGAGTGATGTTCAGTGCAAGATGCAAAAAGTCCTTTATCTTAGATTAGGAGTGCTTGAGTTGCTGTGAGCAGATCTGCTACCTTTCTCTGACTGTAACTTTATCTTCACAAAGCAACTGGTAAGAGGAAGAAAGCTTCAGGTAAGCCCCTTGATCTTCTTCTTCTTCTTCCTCACTTGCTAGCTCACTCAATTGCTGGCTTCTTTTTCTCCAAGGATGCCCTCTTCTCAATCACGCCAGCCAGCCTCCACTACCGCAGCAGCCTAAAGAGGGATGTTGCTTGTATAGTGGCCCAGTACCTCACTTGTGCTTTGGCCAAGCAGAGGAAGTAAAATACCGGCCTCTATGCTCCCCTTCTTGTCCCGGATAGTCCATGGTAGGACGTTAGCATGGACTTTGTGTTAGGATTGCCCCCCACCCTTCGAAAGTATGACTCAATCTGATGCGGGACGGACACGCGACCTGGGACTCTAGCTCATGATCGTCCCTAAGCGAGGGAAACGTGGGACCGTGCATGGTTAAGAAATCGGCAGTGAGTCTTGGGTATCAACTGACTGCGTGTCCTCAGATTGAGTCACGGGATAGGTCACTCTCTCTCGCCCTCTCGCAATGGTGATAACAATATATCGGGCTAAGAATGCTAACACTCGCAGTGGCATATACAAATAGATACGAGTAAAGCAAATGTGAAAGAGAGAGGGAGCAGATTTACCTCCACGCTTTGGGCGTAGGGAAGGCGATCCCAGCCAAGTACGGTGACTCCCGGTAAGAAAATATCACAATAATTACAGAAGTTAATTTTGCTGCCCACTCCATCCAGGGAGGTAAAGGGTGACATAAGTGGGCCCGGGAGGACCGATCTTGGGTTGTCGGGCAGCACTCTGATCACCCCGTCGGTGCGGTTCAGACGGCACAAGCTGTTGGTTGTGAGGCCCACGTGCTAGTCAGCGGGTCTGAGTAGGCCCAGAGTGGTACCGCTATGACGGTGGCTCCTGGAGAGGCGTTCCCTAGATCGGCGGCACGCTAGTTTGTCTTTTGGAAGGCGAGTCGACTCCGGTCTCCACTTGTTGAAGTTGCTGCCCACGGATCTGAAGTTCTATTTTTTGCAGCATGCGACCCGACGAGATCAGCTACTGCGATCACTCCCGATGTCAGATCGACACGAAAGAGGTAATGTTGGAAAGCTGCCATGAAGTACTTCGATCTATGCCTAGAGAAAGAATTTTGACTATCCTAGATCTAGCCTTTGTCGAATTTACAAGTTGCTGGCTGACAGACTCAGAAAACTCAGGATAGAGGTGAGTTTTCCTGAGAATAGATGTTGACTGACACTCAAACTTTGGATTTGGATGTTGACTTCTTCATGAAAGTTGTATAGCTTGACGTCCGAAAGATAGGGGGTATTTTTTATGAGACTTTTAATAGAATTTTTGATTTTCTAGAGATTTTCTAGTGGACAGGGGTCGAATTTGGACTGCATAAGACAAAATAGATTTAGGAAAAGACAGTGATTTTTAAAAATAGTAAAAGGACTCCAGAAATTTCAAGAAAATTCATGGATGATGGGTGTGGTGGACAGAACTTCCAATAAAATCGGTGACTCAAATAAATAAAGGGAAAGGGGTCGAACTGATGAAATGCAGGGCCACTGTGATAGGATCTGAATAGAAGATAAACTGCTAGGGGGAAAAAGATGGAATTTAAAAAAAAGCTACAAAAGGATAAATGATCAGGTTTTTTTTGTGGAGGCTGGGGTGGACGTGGATGACTCACCTTCCAATTTTGGACTCAATCTGAGCTCCTGATGTAGAGATAAAATTCGAGCTTTGATGCACTGTCCTGAGATGGACAGAACTCCGGCGATGGCGGTGGCGGCGCGACGGCGGGGCGATGGCGGCGACAGAGCTTCACACTCCAGGAAGATAGAACACTTGGAATCCACCAAGTAGAGTAGGGAATCCACCCTAGAAGACAGCAAAAAATTTTTGAACATAAAAGTTACATGTTTATCCTCAGTTTCACCTTGATTGATTTGTATGCTTTCAACCATGAGACACTTCTGTTGCTCTTGGTTCTTATATATGGCAGTCAGCTTGTCCAAGATCTTCTTGGCATTCCTACAATCAGAGACAAATGGAGAGGCATTGTGATGAACATAATTATTCACGATATTAAGAGCTCTAAGGTTATCACTATTTTTTATCCTCTAAGCATTGGTCCATTTGGACATGTCCTTGGGAAATTTGTATAGACAATGAGACATTATAAGCCAAAGCTTTGGATTAAGAGCATTAACGAATGTGTAACATTTTCCTAGACACTTCTCAAAGTTAGATTCATCGAAAATGGGCAAGGAATCCACCAAGACAAATTCAGAATGATAAAAACAATAGTAATGAAGCACACAGATCTTTTCTCTACAGATTGATAAATCTGTAACAAAATCAGAGACCCGCTTTGATACCAATTATTGTGTGCTCTAATGACTACAGTTGGAAGCGTTGATACACAAAGTGTGTGCAGCAGGATCTAGAGGGAGGTGAATAGATCCTATATAAAAATTAAACTCAATTTGAAATTCTAAACAGGTTAAGAATAAGTTATCAAACCTTGAGCTCAGTTGAGATCTGATAAGCACTATGTGAGCGATTAAGACAAGAGTGCAACAACAAAGAGAAAGCTATCTCACAAATCCAACATAGATCAAACAGTTCTAACAGAACTCAATTCAAGCACTTAGCATATCATGAAAAATAGCTTAGCACTAACCTGTGAAAGGAGGTAGATAAGAAGGATAAATCACACGAATGTAAACTACAACACACATAATTTTTAGGTGGTTCAGTCTATTACCCACAGACGTACATCCACCCCTTACTTAACTCGAGTGAGACTTCTCCCTGCGACTGCAAGAATGCAGACTCAGTCAGCAACAGACGTTGTCTAACAGCTTGAGGCAACAGAAACAAATCCCTTCACCATGATCTTACAACCCATAAGACCAGACCCACTACCACAGGTAGTGATTGCAGGACCAACCTCCCTTCCTCTGATATCACAGAGGGAACCCCGTGAGTAACTCCCAGTTACTCACAACCCAGAAATTTATGTCTCCCTTCTTCTAATAACATAGAGGGGACACTGGAGGAACCACTCCTCCACACCCTGGTTTCCCAGAGCAAAACACACATAGTGTAAACTGTGTGCAAACACCTTAAGTGCACTGAGTACCACAAGGCAAAGACACAAACCAAACGAAAAGGTAAAATAACAAAACAAAAGATAAAATGCTGAACACAATCAGTGTAATGAACCAAAATAAAAACACACGATCTATAGCTTCCCTTGGAAGCAATTGAATGTAATTCCAGTACTCTACTTCTCTGGCTCTCTCTCTCTCTCTCTCTGAACTGACAACTCTCTCTTCTTCTTCTTTTGTAGATGACTCTCCTTTTCTTCTTCACAGCCCTCTCTCTTTTTCTTCTTTCATTTTCTTCAAGCACAAGCACACTCTTCTCACAGCCGTTGCTCTCTAGTTCCCTACATTCTCTTCTCACAGAGAAGAGAGTATTTATCTATAGAACATTTTCTGAATAATCGTTACCAAGAAGAAAGTCTTCTATTGGTCCACGTCAGGAGGGAATATTCTCTCTTTGGAATCCTCTAGAGATGAGCAAACCCTCATGGGATCACGCCACAAAAGTCTGAAGTATCTTTCCACCTAAAAGGAGCAAAACATGAGGCAAATAAGATAGCAAGAGTGCCTCAAGGATTTTGACTTCTCTATCTAATATTATCTTGGCAAGGCAAATGTTATTGCCGATGTGCTCAGCAGGAAACCACTGTCAATTTTATCAAGTCTCAGGAAAGGTATGACCCACCTTATAGAAGGTTTTGCACAATTGAACTTAGATATTGACATGGAGAATGAAAAGGATATTATCGCCAATATCTGGTCACAACCCACTTTAATAGAAGATCTAGTCAAGTTACAAGAGAATGACCCTATACTAGTGAAGATCAAAACCAATATTGATCAACGGCCGGATTTTTTCATCTCAACCGATGGAAGATTATTATTCAAATGTCAGATCTGTGTGCCAGACCAAGTTGACACTAAAAAGATGATTATGGAAGAAGCTCACAAGTCGAGTTATGCTACTCACCCTGGTGCTACCAAAATGTATCAAGACTTAAAAAGAAATTTCTGGTGGCCCAACATGAAGAGAGAAGTAATGGTCTTTGTATCTCAGTGCTTCACTTGTTAGCAAGTTAAGGTAGAACATCTAAAGCTTGCTGGAAAGTTACATCCCTTAGAAATTCTTGAATGGAAGTGGGAAAGTATAGGGATGATTTCGTCATGGACTTGCCTAAGACAAAAGGTGGACATGATGGTACATGGGTATTATCGACCATCTGATAAAATCTGCATATTTTTTACCTATTAAAAGTCGATGGTCTGTGGACATTCTAGCAACCTTATACATGAAGGAGATTGCTAAATTACATGGAGTCCTAGTTACAATTATCTCTGATCGAAACCCTCATTTCACATCACAATTATGGAAGGGGCTGCAACACTCATTGGGGACCTGCTTAAACTTTAGCACAACATTTTTTCCACAAACTGATGGTCAAACTTAAAGAACAAACCAGGTAATTGAAGATATGCTCAGGGCTTGTGCCATTGATTTTAGTGGAAGTTGGCACGACCACTTGCCTCTAGTTGAGTTTACCTACAATAACAGCTATCAAGATAGTATACAAATGGCACTGTTCGAGGCATTATATGGAAGGAGTTGTCATTCACCAATCTATTGGACTGAAGTTAGGGAGTGACAGCTTCTAGGCCCAAAACTTATTAGAGATACAACCGAGAAGATTAAGGTGATCAGGGAAAGACTCTAGGTGGCTCAATCGAGGCAGAAAACACATGCTGATACAAGAAGAAGGGACCTAAAATTTCAAGTGGGAGACCATGTATTTCTCAAGATTTCCCCTAGTCATAGAATTAGAAGATTTGACATCAAAGACAAGCTTACTCTGAGATTTATTGGCCCTTTTGAAATTCTTAAAAAGGTTGGCGAGATCGCTTATCGGATAGCTTTGCTGCCACAAATATCTGAAGTTCATGATGTGTTTTATGTTTCGATGCTTAAAAGGTATGTTCATGACCCATTTCATGTTATCAGTCATGACAATCTTGTGATTCAGAAGGACTTAACATACGAACAAAGGCCACTCAAGATACTTGATAAAGAGGTACGTTAGCTTCGGAACAAAACTATTCCCATGGTAAAAGTCTGGTGGAATAAAAGTACAGACCAAGAAGCAACATGAGAGATGGAGAAAGTCATGCGCAAGAGATTTCCAGAGCTATTTGATTGTAAGTAAAATTACACTCTCCATAAATAACCTACTAAGGCAGTCGACCATACCTCCTCCAGCTCTGCAGAATCCTCTGCTTCACAAACCGCAATGCTCCGAGAATCAATGGAGGCAGGCTCGAGATATTCCAACTTGAGATCATGGGTTGGTGCTGGTGCTTTGAAGAGGCTAGTCTAGGTCTGCGGCTGCGAAGAAACTCGAGCAGGGTGCTTGGAACGCGACCTCAAACGACCGCGGGCTCCATGGAGTCTCCTCCCTTCCAAAGCTGAAGGTGGCCTCGGCAGGTTCGCTGGGAGGAGGTGGGATGGCGCAGGATCAGAGGAAAGATGCGGAGAAACCTCCCCATGCAGAGCTGTGGCTGAGGAATCGCCAGAGCTTCTCTCTCCTCGCTGGGCCATCGAGATTTTCTTTCCAACCATCCCTCCATTTGCTGTCATGAGTATATACAACTTGATCACTATTATTTGTTTTAACGATCAGCCGCAAGCCTTGGATACCACACTATCATCAGTTTATTTAATCACATGGAAATTACATAAATGATAGTGGTATAAGATATAAATATGAAATTTTGTAACTAGTCACAAGTCGTGCAGTAGGAAAGGACTACCGGCCCAGAGGACAGAGCTACCCAGTGAAAATTAAGGTTATCCAGACCAGAAGCTCCAACATGGAGTTGCTCAGAGTGTGAAGTCGTCCAGAGTCTAGAGCCGTCACTGCCTACGGGGGCTGGGAAACTTAATATGACTAAGCTATGCTTAAATCTGATGATAACTATTGCCACGAACTAAATTGAAAAGATGGCAGTAAGATGACTATGATCTGAGATGCAAGACCGTTTTTATGACTTATCATGTTCGGCCATTTGATGTTCTGGTACATTATGCAGGCTATTTTGTAATTCGAAATATGTGGTAATCCATTGAAATGATGAGATGTGATAATATGTCTGCACGTGCGTGCTATACAATCCTATGATCATTTCCTTAGCTTATGTGTATGTAGAGCTATTCTTAAAACATGCTTATTACGTACTTATTGCATGAGGCTACCAAAGTAATTACGATATATATGTTAAACATGTTGATGGTTGTGTTTTCGAAAATGATCAGGATGGTCGAGCAATGAGTCCCTTGCAAATCGTCTAGACTTATAGCAGGAGAGAGAGAGAACGGTGGTCATTCGGGTATACGATCCAGAGAAGGGGGTGCCACATGCTATGAAGGGGAGGAGCCAAGCATCAAGAGTTGAGTCTGCCTACACAACAGTGAAGTTCTAGACCAGGGGTGAGACATTACTGGAGAATTCTCGACGAATTAAGTTAAGGGCGAATGACTTATTCGGGTTAGCTCATCCTATCTTAATCTTAATCCGAGTGTATTAACTCATTTTACCTATTTTTAAGGAATGAGTTAATTTATTTTAACTCTATCCGATTCGTATTAAGAAAAAAAATATCAAACAGTGAATAACTCACTCGACCCTAATTAACTCACCCTAACTCGTTATCAAAATGACACACGGTGACTGCCACCGACTAACGAGTCTTTTAATTCATATGCCCGAATGGCCAAAAGTCTAGCCTTAGGTCCATGCCTACCTACCTACTCTCCAACTCTAACTTTAACCTAAGAAAAAGTATGACAACGGACGTCATTTTCCTTGTTTCTGCTTGATGGCTCTGTACATCCTTTGGTTGTCTCTCTCTCTCTGTGTCTCTCTCTCTCTCTCTCTCTCGGTTGGATCAGTTCAGCCTGGATCGGGATTGGATCGTTTCGCCCGAAATCCGATCGGATCGGGCGATCCGATCCGATCCCAACCGATTCTGCCTTCCATGCTCTCAAGTAGGGCCTTATACGACGTATTGGCGTCGATAGGGTAGAAAGTTGCCTTCGTCACAAACTTATCTATAGTTAACTCCACCTCTACTTTGCCCAAAGTGTCTTCTGAATCGTGGTTGAATCCTAAAATCTTCACATCATTGACCCTTTCCAAATAAGGGATGAGAAATAAAGACTTGAAAGTCATAAGGGGCATTATATTGACAGATGTCCCGGGATCCATTAGGATCCGATTTAGCTCGTGACCATTAATATTCCCTTGCATGTTGTTGGCCATGGTATATATATATATATGTATGTATGTATATGTATATAGTGTTCTTTTTGAAAAGAAACATTCTATATGTGAGCTTATTCCGTGGGTGCACATTATATCTGACGATTTGGGTTTGGGTGTTGGACCTTTCCCTACTGACCGCAGTCAGTGTTGATTTATATCAGTGTAACATCTGAACACCTTTGTTTGACTGTCAAAGAGATCTCAAGGTCCTCTATATGGGTTCTGATGTTGAGGGCACGCTCGCTTGGACGACTCAATTACCACTTATTCACCACCTACAAACTGATAGGACTAGGGTTTCATCGAAGGTCTTTTAAGTTCAGGCAAAACCCTAAGCTTTAGGAGTATGAATGCAATTTTGTGAAAGCCATAGGTATTTTTGAAGTGACCGGAGGTTTCTTGGACCCTAAGGGTATTTTGGTAATTTTATGTTCCTAGGGGGTATATTGGTAATTTTACCAGGCTGGGGGTATTCCTGATGGAAAGAAAGTAGGGTAGGATCACTGACTTCCCAAGGCACTGAGGCCATTTGTGGAGAGTTCTAGGGGCTACTAGACCATTTCTAGGTCACAAGAGTATTTTAATAATTTTACCAAACCTTACACGGACCTAGCTTTGAGGCGGCACCCTAGTGTCGGATTGAGTTGGCAATGTACCCGAGCCAAAGGAGTAACGAGGGGCTTGATAGAAGGCTCACACACATCAATTTGCGGAGGTAGGGGCATGTATGCAATTTTCTCGGAAGTCAAGGTTTTCTTATAATTTCCTCTGACGAGTGAGTAAGGATAATCTGTAAAGTACATTTAATATATTTAGGGCCCAAAGGGGTGTACGAGTTGTCGGCGAGTTGTCGATTGTACATCACAGATCTCCGCACTAACGCGGGAAGTAGGGGTGTAGCCCCAATTACAAAAGATTGCGTGGTAAAACTGCAAATAACAGGAATTTTGTTTCTCGCAATCTCGGGGAGGATATTTCCGTAATTCTCCCATCATAGGGGCGGAACTACATACCTTAGCCGTCCTGGGGCATAGAAACTTGTTGAGTCTCTCCAAGTGATTTTGATGATAACAAAAGCCCAAACGTGTCTTCCGTCTCGTGCCGTGCATAGGTGCTCAAGAGCAAACACAAGAATGTAATTAAGGTCAATTTTCGTCATGAACCAATGCTCAAATGATCAAGCTTCCAAGATGCCCAGAATAAGTCAAATAAACTTAAAATGAATGAGATAAGATAAGGATACAATGCCTTTTTCATATGGATAAGTTTCTTGGGCTAACAAACTTGTTTTCTAGGTTTTACTGATTTCGGTCGATCAATAGGTTTGGATCGGTCGTGAGCTTTTCACTGACCATCAGAGTTTGAGGTATGTGTTCACGCAGAAGGACCTTAACCTCAGGCAGAGGAGATGGAGGGAGTACATGAAGGATTATAATGTTACTCTGTCTTATCAGTCTGGCAGGATGAATGTCATGGTTGATGCTCTGAGTAGAAGGGTAACGATCAGTCAGATGTTGCTGAGGAAGTGGAGGCTTTGGGAGCAGGTTCCGGCCATGACTTTTCAGCTCAAGATCCCGCAGGATCGGGGTTTGGCTGTCCTTGCCAATCTGACTGTCGTGCCAGCTATTCATTGACAAGTGACTAAGGCTCAGCGAGCGGACCCTCGATGGCCGAGGTGGAGTTTGGTGAGGATAGAGCTGTGATGTTCAGAGGTAGGCTATGGATAATGAAGAATCCTTTGCAAAACAAAAGTCTAGACAAAATTGGTTGGCGTTGGGGGACTCTCTAATACAAGATTCATTTATGCTTCTATCAAGAGTAAGAAATTGAGAAATCACATCCATAAATGCTAGCTCACGGATGGCTCATACACTAATAAGCAGGCATATCATATGGTCTCATGGAAGCAAATTTGTAAATCGAAGCAGGAGGGAGGATTGGGTCTAAAGAACCTAAGAGAATAGAATTTAGCTTGTATGGCTATTCTGCTCTGGGACATTCAACAAAAAAAGAATTCTCAATGGTGTTCATGGTTTCACGCTAAGTACCTCTCAAAGCACAATATCTGGGAAGTTAGAATGAAGCTTTATTATTTAGCAGCTTGGAAGGGAGTCCTGCTTGTCGGGAAATGGCTGAAAGATAACATCCTTTATGAGATTGCAGATCTTAATGATATTAATATGTGGGCAGATCCTTGGGTCCAAGGAGAGAGCATACATCAATTATTTGCTCCTGCCCTGCCTAGATTCCACTCAGTCGCATGCAGATTAAAGGATGCAATGAAGGAGGAGTCGACCCACCTACATCAGTGGGTCGACCCAATAGAGCGTCTTCCTAAATGGCTCAGGTTCTAGCCTACAGCTTGGACTTCACAAGCAGGTTAAGGGATGGCTTAAGGGCATCTTAAGAAATTCAGTGTTGAATAAATGGAATCCAATGAAGGGATTTTAGCAGATTGATGCTCTTATGCAAATTGTAATGCAATGAAGGTTGAGTCGACCCATTTGGTCGACCCAACCAGAGCAGTTGAATGTTATTTAGAGTTCTTGCTTTATAAATGACTCAGGTTACTAGTCTACAGCTTGTGTAGTCAGTAACCATCAATAGGTACATTGTCCTTTTAATATTTTTTTTTGAATGAGACCAAGGATTACTCTTGGGGGAGTGCACAAATTGTGCTATCTCCACCAATAGTACCCAGCCCTAATTTTATTGATAATGAATGAATCGTGTACAAAGAGACATCGGGGCATCCCACTGAAGAGATGGCAAAAGAAACTGAAACCTAAGAAGTGAAAAATTTATATCCGCTAGCTAAGAAGACCAGCAGCATCAACGATGGCACATCCACAAGCCCGATTCGAGAGATCATTCTAGCAGTGGAAGTCCAGATTAATGCGGGTGGTGCATACTAAGGATGCGAGAGTATCCACGACTGAGTTTCCTTCCCTGTAGATATGCTGTAGGTTCCACTTTGTATTTGACAGAATTGCTTTGATTTCTTCCCACCATTTGTAGATCTTCCTTGGAGGAGAGTCTCTAGACTGAATCATTTTTAACATTTTTCAGGTAATGACATCGAAAATAATCAAACTCATGGGGAAGGACAAGAGTGATGAGTGCCATGGAGAATCGAGTCTAAGTCTTCTATTTTCTTGAATCTTGTCCTGTTATTGAGTCCTTTCTTTTTATTAAGTGTATTTGAGTCTCTTTCATTTAAAACTGTAAGTTGAGTCAAGGATGTAATGATCATTTTTTATTATTAATAAAGATCACTATTTTGTCATCATTGTCTATCCTTGTATTTGTGTCTTATGGTTACTCTGACTATTCACGACTGTATTGCCGTCACGTTTCGACCAATATGTTCTGCTGCTATCGGATCGGGGCGTGACAACGGGGCACAACATCTTTCCCTTATTAATCTGCTCTTTGATGATCTCCTATTTTATTGGAGCATGCTTCCTTCTCCTCTGTTAGACGAGCCTCACCGATGGATCAAAATTGAGTTTGTGCAACACCACCTCTTCGAGAATGCCGGGGAGATCCTCATCAGACCACGCAAAAATGTGCACATACTTGAAAATGAAGTCTTTGTATTGAGTTTGTAGTTCGGGTGACAGGCCTGCCCCGATTTTTACTTTGAGGGCCGGATCATTTCTAAGGAAAACAAACAGTAGTTCTCCCCCGGGCTTGCTCGCCTTTTTTTCTTCAATCATCCTTACCTCTTTGCCATTGTCCTCTGGCCTTATGGCTTCCACCGAGATCACATAGCACCTTCTAGCCATTTCCTGATTACCTCGGACTTCCTCGATGCCATATTTGGTGGAAAACATCATTTTTTGGTGGTATGTGGAGGGCACTACCTTGATTCGGCCGAGGGATTTTTGGTGGTATGTGGAGGGCACTACCTTGATTTGGGCGAGGATGCCTCGGCCGAAAATGGCATTGTAGGCCAATATCTCCTTGACCACTATGAAATTTGCCATAAAGGTTATGACTTTGGGTGGGGTACCAATGGTAATAGGTAGGCTTAGGGCTCCCTCAGGGTAGGTCACCTGGCCATTGAACCCACAGAGAGGGGTTCAAATCAGACATAATTTTGACAGGTTTTCACCCATCTTCAGCAAACACTCGTACGACAAAACGTTGGGGGCACTGCCATTATCCACTAATGTAGCATCCTGAATTTTAATACTGAATATCATAATATTATATCATTGGCTAAATTTTCAAAATTTTAATAAAAATATGAAAAAAATATGTATCCTATGTAAAATGTTATTTCTAGAAACTTTGTCTTAAGAAATGAGCCCAGAATAAAATTGGTTTAGGCCCAATTTCACATTTAAGGCTAAAATCTTAGTTTTATAAGAACAACCTAAATTGCCTAAATTGGACCATAATTCTCACCCTAATGGGCTATAAACGAACCCAAACCGTAGCCCAACCCTAGAGGATCGATTTTTCTCTGAAAACCCTAACCCTAGACCCTCCAATTTGGCGCGGTGGTGGCGAAATTGTTCAAACCCAAAATTTTTGCTATTTTCACCTCTTTGGACTCTCCAGTCAGATTCGATCACTAGAAGTATCCATAGATGCTATAAATAGGTGGACCTCGATCCCAGAAAACCCTATTTGGCACTGCGGCTAGTGGCGTGCCCGATCGTGGGAAGATCTCGATGAGGGGAGCATTTCGAGTTAGGGTTCCGATGACCCTTTTCTTCCTCCTCTTTTCATTGATTTAAGGTAGGTTTCTCTGAGGCCAAATGAATGAGAATGATCATCTGACGTGGTCGAAGAAGAGGAGTAATAGACATCCAACCGAGGCAGAGAAGGAGAATCGTAATCACCCAACAGAGTCAGAGAAAGAGAATGAGAGACACCCGACAGGGTCGGGGAAGAACATAGGCGGCACCCAGAAGTCCCGGGGAAGAAGGATCAGGTGATGTCCCAAAATCGGGATGAAAGGATAACATAGGCTGAGGCCTAGAATTATGAGATGAGGAAAAATTCAGAGGATCCGAATGGGAAGAAGAGGAATAGGGGTTCGCAGACTGGGTAAGAGAGGAGAAGATGATGGCAGCAGGATTTGAAGTGGGAAGATACTTCACCCAAGGGTGGGAGCTGAGCAAGAGAATGGATGAATGAAAAGAATGGGAAAGAGAAGTGGACCCCTCAGTGCACCCTACGCGGCCTTTGAACTTATGCTGTCGCCTTTTATTAGCAAAGATTTCTTGAACACGGGCCCGCCTGATGCGGACTCAGACCTTTGTGCTTCTTGATTTGCAATGTCTTCTTAAATATCGAGCCCACCTGATAGACGACCTGGCCCGATTATGAACATGTAGCTTCATTGGTGCGGTTGCCCCTAGACACTCGGTGCTAACAATAGTAGATGGACATTCTTGAACAACTAACTCCTCATAATGCTGAACGACAAACCATGAAGTCTTGTCCCTTGCACCAGGACCATAAGGTTTGGCAGCTCCACTTGGCAATTAGACTTGAAGCGTAACTCCCTTACTAGAAGAACAGGATGAAACCGAGGGGGAGTAATACACGGCGTTGACATGGCTGGCGTGCTAATAAATCGAGGGAAACTACATAGAATGTGCAGAATATCCTTGGAGAATATCGAGAATACGGTCAATTGCCCCTTGAACATGGAATTCATCAAACTCTTGGCGGCCGTATGAGTTAGCAACATGCTGGTAGAGAACCCCTCTTGGCTGGTGAACTGAATAGCAATGGTGCGAGAAAAAATACCAGCATCAATAATAGAATTTTCGGCAAGCAAAGAGATTGCCACTGGCCACGCTCTTGAAGAAACTAGCACCAAGGCAAGGGAACTTTTCTTAGCAACTATCATAGGCAATATGGGCTTATCATCCCCAAAATAGCCAGAGACTGGGACGCGGACCGACATGCGGCAGATGAAATCTTGAATCTTGAAATGAACAACCGGTAATGAATTGTACTGACTCGGCTCATTGTCTCCCTAGGGGCTAGACCCAAGAGGCACCAATGGTAGCACACACCCGCTCCGTGGTGTGAAAGGAAGTGGAGGAAGAGGTTCAGATGGCGTAGAGATTTCCATGGCGGGGATGTCGAGTGATGGCCAAGGGGATATATACGTCAATGGCAGACTCACATGGAGGCAAAGATGGAGGTGTAGGTGGGGATAAAGGCGAAGGTATGGTTTGCTTAGGCTTGGCCAGGGATGGTGGCGGAGAAGGTGAAGGCAGTGGATATGGAGTGGGAAAAGATAGCGGAGATAGAGGCGACGTAGGCAATGGGGATGATGAAGAGCGAGGTGATGGAGATGGTGCTGGCAAAGAAGACGGTAATGATGAAGGCAAGGAGGCATGCGACACCCACCATCGACATGTCGAGATGACACGTTGGGTGACGTTAGGAGCGAAAGCGAGGGTGGCAACAGGAGTGAAGGAAGGGGTAGAGGTACTCGCCTAAGCAAAGGCTAGGGTAGGTGGAAGTTGCAAGGATGGGGTAGGAGATGGCGATGGGGTAGGTGGAGTCATAGGTGAGGGAACGGGTGATGGACTAGGCGACGGAGCGGATGATGGAGCGGGTGCAACACAAGATGAAGAGGAATCACAGGGGTGCCCCTGGTCTTGAAGAGATGGAGACGACTGCTTGGGCAACGCTTCTTACTGTTGCTTGCTGTGAAGATCTAAAATAACTTTATGTATGGTGGCCCAATCAATCCTCTAGATCATAAAGATAATCTCAGAACTCGGGGCAATCCTCGACCAAATGCCCATGCTGGCGGTGAAATTCACAGAACTGAAGTATATTCCCGACCGCGGGTCGACAAGGCACAACCGGAGGAAGTGACAATGCATGGGTGGCCATCAAAGCTCGAAAAATATTTGTAAAACACTCCGGCAACGGAGGATGAGGAGCCTGCTTCGGGCAAGGAGGATGCTGAGTGATATGAGATAAAGTAGAAGGTTGTGGAGATGGGAGTGAAGGTGGCGTAGGCAAGGGCGCATGGCGACTTGTATGAGGACTAGATGGAGACATATGTGGAGTGGGATGAGGGGGTATGTAGATAGCATCCACCTGCTCGGGGTGTGGTATTTCCTTGGCTGGAGGTGGAGACACAGGCGGAGACACATGTGGGTATGTGGAGGCAGAGGGCTGACTCATGCAGGGTTGATATGTGGAGGTGGATGTGGTGTAAGACTGACTCATGGAGGGCTGACTCACCAGAGCGTAGGGTTGGCTTGTGGAGGGTGAGGTGTAAGTAGATGGGGAAGGTGGAGAACGCTCTGGGTCAAGGAAGCCTTGGATTTGTTAGTGAATGAAGCGGGCTCGGCTATACAATTATTGCCAGGAAGTAATATAGTTGAGGGCTAAGAGAAACTGATATTTTGACGTTGCATTAGAAATGAGCATCTTGATTTGTTCTAGCTCTAGAATGTGCCCCGGGACTTGCGCGGGAAGGCGACACCAGCGGTCGGCGAAAGTGCAAAAACCATCATCGGGTTTTATCATCTCATGGGCCAGATCCACCATAGAGTACCTTGGCCCAACTTGGTACTGATATTGCTGAAGAAACTTACCTTGGACAGCTTGCAAATTCATG
The DNA here is from genome assembly GCA_024336825.1 of Amorphophallus titanum. Classification (NCBI taxonomy): domain Eukaryota; kingdom Viridiplantae; phylum Streptophyta; class Magnoliopsida; order Alismatales; family Araceae; genus Amorphophallus; species Amorphophallus titanum. The sequence goes on from JANBPO010002713.1 coordinate 89,054, forward strand.
ACTTGCTCTTGCAGAAGAGAAAAGAACCAATCTCGAGTCGGGCCTTCCAAAGACAGATCGAACAAGTAAGCCATCAAGCGCTGGTCATGTCGAAACTAGCTCGACTCATAAATAAACTCCTTCAAGTGCACATGCGGGTCACCGACTCCACCATAACAGTGATATGTGGGAATTTACGAAGGAGGTGGAAGCTGAAGATTCTGAAAATTGAATGGAACACTTAAGGAGGATTTGGGATCGATTTGGTGTTGAAGTTCATCAAGCTGGCATTTGGTTTGAGCAATCATCTCCTGGGTAGGGAGAGATCGAGAGAAAGGTGGGCCAGCTTGTGCAAGAGATTGTGAATATGAACTAGGATGATAATGGGCTGGATAAGAGGCTCCGGACTGAAAAGAATAAGGAAAGCTCATTACGGGAGGAGAAGGATACATGGGGTTAGAAGGAACCTGAACATGAGGACCAATCGGGCCAGCAACAACATGGGTAGAAGATGGAGGCCCATTAAGGAAAGCAAACCCATTAAGGGGAGGAGGCGCACTAAGTGAAGAAGACCCATTAAAAGAAGAAGGCCCATTAGATAATGAAGGACCATTAGGAGAAGGAGGCCCATTAAAGGAAGATGATTGCCCATTAAAGGATGAGGCCCATTAAGAGAATGAGGCTTGTTATGAGAAGGAGGTCCATTAAGGTGATTTACAATGAGTTTTTGGGCTTGGGCCGGGTCCATTTAGCAAACAATAGATGATAGATGGGCCATGAGGTTTGCTTGTTCATCCGACGGGTCGGAGGGGCCACGAGGAGATGGGCCCGCGTGGAAAGAGGATTCCACAAGAGAGTAGGAAGATGAAGAAGGAGGATACACGGGATTGGAGCGGTGCTCCATGAGGGCAAATGGAGACTTAATACGAGAAAATCAAGGGAATACAATTAAGGAAGTAAGGGCTCGAACAACAAAGAGAGGAGGCGACGTGACGGGAGAAGACGGGAGACAGACGGACTCATGCAAATGCAAACGCGACTTGCAACGACGGACTGCAAATGACTATATGAAGGAAAAATGCATCAAACAACACCACAAATGGGCTTGGGGGTAAGCCCAACAAATGATATGAATGTGAGAGGATTCAACCAAGATCAAACAAGTTGATATGATCGTTAATTTTTATTAGTTTCAATGGACATTTTAATGATTTGAATTAAGCATAATTCCCTCAAGACATGGGAATTCTATGGGAATAAGGTCTAAACTTTTGGGTTGAAGTAGGGTTAACTTCCTCACACGTATGCAAATACAAATCTAAGGGGTGGAAAGGTACAACCGGCTCGACGTCCGTGTAAAAATTCACGACTCAAGGACGTGTCCCCATTGGTCATCGCATTTAAGATTTTTTTTTCAAAAAAAATTAAAAATAGAAAAATAAGAAATCACTCCAATAACTCAAATGTGTGAGTCACTTTGGGGCATCATGGTGTAATATGAGATTTACTCACGGTAATGTCCAAAATGACGTGTCTATAGCGGTCGTTACAGGAACAACGACCAGAATGCGGTTGCCTGACCAACCGCGTTCATATATGGTTTTTTTCCTCCTCTCCTGATTTCCAAAAAAAAAGTGTGGGCAGGACGCGGTCATGTGGGGACCATGAGCTTCACCGCGTCTTGATCTCCCTCTCTCCCATCTGCTCTTAAAAAATATATATATCTATCAAATCACAGTCCCTAGGCTACAACATTCAGTTTATTGAGTTAGATTCGTCTAGTTTCAAAAAGAGAGAGCAAATCACTGTTACGCTATTTCCAGAAGTCCCTGTGGGTAACACATGCCATCACTACAAGAAAAGGTGGAAATAGCGACGGAAAATTCTGACGAGAATTTTACCGTCGGAATATCGGTCGGTATTTGAGACGGATAACTTGTAGTCAAAAATTCCATCGAAATTTTAGACGGTGGAATAGTCAGTCTGAATATCAGTCAAAACTTTCGACCCCATTTACGACAAACCATATCCATCAGAAAGTTCGTTTGAGTTTCAGATGGAATTATATACGTTCAGAATTTTCATCAGAAGTTTCCGATGGAATTCTCCCCGTCTGAAATCCATCACAACTAATTTCATTTCCCTCCACACACCCTCAAGCCTCTGACCGTGCCTCTCACCTTGCTCTCCCTCTCCCTCTCTCCTGCGGTCTCTGTATCCGGCTCTCCCTCTCCCTCTCTTCGGTGGTTTCCCCTACAGGTATCCCACCGTCGAGCGGTGACGACGACAGCGGTGATGGTGGTGGCGACCTCTTTGTGCAAGTATCCCTCTGGTGGCCCTCTCCCTCTCTCACCGTATCCCTCTCCGACTCTCCCTCTCTCATCATCGATCCCTCTCCATCCTCTCCCTCTCTTACATCCCTCTCCCACTCTTCCTCTCCTACCATCCTCTCCCTCTCTCACCGGCCCTCTCCCTCTCTCACCGGCCCTATCGCTCTCATTGGCCCTTTCCCTCTCTCATCGACCCACTCTCACTCTCCCTCTCTGGCCCTCTCCCTCTCTCACCGTCTCCCTCTCCCACTCTCCCGCTCTCATCATCTCCCTCTCCCACTCTCATTGTCTCCCTCTCCCTGTCCCACTCTCACCGTCTCCCTCCACTCTCACCCTTTCCCTGTCTCAGTCTCCCTCCCTCCCTTTCCCTTTCCCACTCCCTCTCTCTCTAAGACATGGTCGCAGTCACATAGGGGGAGGAATGATCCCACCGTCTCCCTCTCCCTCACTCTATCTCCCCTCTCTACCTGTCGCTGCAGTCACAGGGATGGAGGGGCCGAACCCCTTTGTCTTCTTCTCCTTCTTTGTCTCTCTCTCTAACACATGGACACCCTATCACTCTGTGTAACACCCGGGATCTTTGGCGGATCTTTATTGGGTCCTGCTAGATCTTTATTGGGTTTTCGGATCCTTTTAGAAGAATTTTAGACTGCTTTTGTAACTTCCGAGTCGAGAACACTTTGACCTATTTATCCTTCAGTTCCTCGACTCGTGGTCGTTGCAGTCGCATTGTACTCTTCACCAGGATCGTTTCGGCTATGAATCATGATTAGAATTGCATGTTTCATGGTACTTAGAGTTATTTTTGAAACATATGTTAATTTCATGCCAAAACTATAATGGGTGATCTCTTCGATCGAATCTGTTAGATAAAATCCCCAATATCACAACAAATATTGTATAGGTCAAAAAAAGATTTCTTTGACAGTTAATCAAGAGTATTTAGACTTTACGCTGATGTAAATAAACATCGATTACGGTCGATGGGGAAATGTCTCATACCTGAATCTAAATCGTCTGATAAATCTTAATTCATGGAAATAATAATACACCCACTACTTAGGTAACCACCAATGTGTATTTTCTTCTTCAAAGGAGAAATATTTATTTATTTACTTATTTCCATGAGTTGAACATGCTCCAACTTACATAAAAAGTGAGACTCAAAGGAAGGATTTCTAGGAGTCCTCTTATCGCAAGTACTCCTCGGAATGAGTTGCCTAGTGTAATTGGAAAGTTCGTACCGGTGTATATTTACTTCCTCTTATCTTTTTGCACAAAGCATCATTCTGCTCCAACTTACATAAAAAGTGGGACCACATGAAGGATTTCTAGGAGTCCTCTTATCGCAGGTACTCGTTGGAATGAATTGCCTAGTGTAATTGGAAACTGAAACATTTTGGTAGCTTGACTTTCTGTGCACGTAGAAGAGGTAGAAATTTAGTGAAAAAGAAAGATGAAGAAAGATCCTTTACCATTTTACTCAAAAGTGATTGTGGAGTCTAAGCTAAGATATGCAAACCGCATGGGATGAACTGCCTATGATTCTAGTAAAACATCATTTTTTCCCTCTGTTGATATTGTCTGGCGGTAATTCCATGGCATTAATAATTCTAAGGATAGTCAGGAGAGCTCCACTAAACAGTTATCTTATTTTTCTTTTATACTTGCTAAATGATCATTCTGCGGTGGTTAAACTGAAATTATTGCTAAATGACTGAAAACTTTGCTGCTCCTGCAGGATCTCTATTCTTTTGTTTCTAGATCCAATCCTTGAACCTTATTTAATCTATATGTTTCCTTCCTATGTTGCATCACCTACAGATTTTCTGAACAGTCACTTGTTTGCAATTGAGAACATGATGTTAAAGGCTGATGAACGATCTTCTCCTATAAATACTTGACAACAGGTACCAACCACCTTTGCCAGCTAATCAGGTAAAACCGCGGTCTGAGTATGAATATGAAGGTAAACTGGATTATCATCTATGAACTTTTTGAAAGTATATTAGTCAATCTTATTTTCACAATCTGAGTCTCCTGGTCCTTTCTTGTTAGATGGTCCACCTGTTGTACGGGGAAGGGGGCGTGGTGGTCGAGGACAGGGTAGGGGCAGAGGTAAGATTCGTAAAAATAAACTGTGCTGCCTTATGCACGGTTGTGGATTGCTCTCTGAAATATACTAAATGATGAATGCACAAGGCATTAAACTTTTCTAGATTAACAGTTCACATTGACCAAATCTTAAACACCACTTCTCCTGTATGTAATTTTTTGGTGATGGTAAGTCCTGCAGCCTGCAGGTAGCTTCTTGTTTTTGCACGGGAGAAGTCTTCTTGTATTATGACTATCACATCCATTTTATTGTGTTCGTTCATTGAATGTTTTGATGTTAATGCATGGTGTAAGATTCATCTAATTTTTTCTTATAAGTTACGTATACTACAGTCTGATGAAGAGAAGAATATATAACAAGGGTTCGCCCAACCCGGCTTCGGCGAAACAATCGTGCAGCGCCAGCGTATAGGAACGTGCCTCTTCGAGGCCTTGGGCAAGCTCCATTATGGAGCCATTGCGAAACGATGTACTCATTGGTCCGTGGCGGATACTTCAGGCTGCGGCATCGTCGCCCCAGACCTGCTGCATGCTGAAACGAAAATTGACTTGGTCCATGCGTACCATTTCCTGGATGTGATAAGCCTTGAGCGCGGTATTGCGCTGGATCGGAAAAGTGCGCGGCGCATTGCCGCGCCCCACGAACTCATGCACGACCGGCGTGGCCGGTGCATCACCCTTGGCCGATACGATGGCAAATTCGCCGCCCTCCAGCCTGACGAAACTGCCCATGGGATAAGTCCCCAGTTCCTTGAACAGGGCTCCGGCCACCTTGGCATCGACACGCGTCTTTTCCTTGGCCAGCATATCGCGAAATGCGGCATTGTGGGCCAGCAAGCTTGCCGGCTCGCCGGCCGAAACGCGGATGCAATAGCGTTCGACGGCGGAAAGGATCTTCGCGCCAAGCACCATGTCCACTCCCGCGCTCTTCGCCGGATAGCCGCTGCCGTCTTCACTCTCATGGTGCGCAGCGACGCAAGCCAGCCAGTTGGCATCGTCAACACCGATTTGCCTCAGCATTTCCACACTGCGCAATGGATGATTGCGCACGATCAAGGCATCTTCCTGGCTCAGGTTGCCCGGTATGCGAAACAGGCGTTTTTGATGTGGAATCAAGCCGAGGTTCATCGTCAGCGCAGCGGCAACGATAGCCACAACCTCTTCATCAGAACAAGCCATCGCGCGCGCCACCAGTTGAGACAGTATTGCAACATTCAAACTGTGCCTGACCGGAAGACTGGCGCTTCCCTGATTCAGAAGGATGGAAGCGACGCAAACGTCGGCATTGATCTGCAAGCCCTTGCCGATCTCGCTGGCGATCTCGCGAAATTGCGCAGGCGCGTCGGTTTCATTGGACAAGCTCAGAACCAGCTTTTCCAGATGCCTGGCGGCACGGTTGATGTGGCGCAGTGCGGACGGATTTTCCTTGGGCGGCGGCTCTTCGGCTTCACGCCTGGTTTGGCCCTCGACGAACAAGCCCTGTTCAATCAGCTTGTCGATCTGGCTTTCAGTCTCAACCACGAAGCCCTTGCGCAATAGCAGCTTGTTGTCGGCATCAAACACGTTCCAGGGAAGCGGCTGGCCAATGACGATGTCAGACATCTTGATCCGCTGCTTATCCATGGCTCGATCCATTCATGGTTCGGTCAATACCGCAGCCCGTACGACTACGAAATAACAATTACATACTTGCGGCGAGGTAATTTCATCATAGTCGACAATCTTGCCAACCGCTAACGATGCGGCCTCTCCGTTTGCCATGAATACAACATTCGACCCCGCTGCCTTGATTGAATCCGCCGCAGTCCTACACTGCAATGCACGCAATAGCAAAGCAAGCTTGTGGAAGTAACAAAGAATGGAAATATTGCCAGTTGCCAACGTTCTTCTTGTGACGTACTATCGCACTCCGCAATCCGCAAGATTTAACAATTACAGATCGCGCCCGGCCAGAGTTACAGACCAGCAAACAGGAGATCGCCGTGCAAAACATGCGCAGAATATTCATCGCCGCCAGCTTGGTCGGCACCTTCCTCTCTCCCTTGGCCAATGCGGCCGATACCACACCGATACGCATAGTCTCTTGTTCTAAATTCTAAATATTTTCTTTTAACATATGATTTTTAAATGTTTCTAAAGTTTTACCTTTTAAATTCCACCATATGATGATGTCAGCAATGATCCGATACATTTGTAGCAAATGATCACACACATCCAACAAGCTCCGAGCTTGGCAATCATGTAATGATCAAACAAATAGCATACTTGCGTTAACAGACTATCTAAAATAGCTCAAATAACCGATCGACGGCAGTTGAGAAGCTACCACAGGATAGGGTAATGTTCCACAATTAATGCATCAAACTAAGCGAACAAACAAAGCAAGTAGGTCCTCACGGAGTCACACAATCCCGCCACAATGTCTCTCAAATAGTAGTATGAAATATGGCGCTCACTCTGTCAATATTGGCACATAACAATCTCATGCATGCTAGAAAAACAGAGTTATAGTATGATAACCAAGGACCAACCCACGTTGAGGAGAGAATCCGCTAGCCAAGCTCACTACTTGACTGGCCGAGCACAGCTGGAAGGTGGTCTAGCAGCTACAGGAAGAAGGAAGCAGAGGCAGTGGGCTGGGCTGCAGCTACACAATGCCCAGCTGGACTGACCAAAGCGAGGTCCACTATCCTGGTCCCCAGAGGGTGAGGTGGCCTGACTGGCCCTAAATTGCAGGGTGGATGGTGCCTGGGTGTCACTGCTGCAGGCTGCTCCAGCAAGTGGAGGGCAAAGAATGGGACTTCCAACTTGTGGCGGCTCGTGCAGATTCCCATCCACCCTGTAGCTGCTGCCATGTGTGAGATTTGCTGGTGGCACAGGGTCCAATGCTACAGGGTTCCGACAACACTTCAAACAAAAGGGAGGGGAAAGGGAAGATGGTGGGGTGGCATTTAATGTGGGGAGGAATAAACAAACAAGGGAGTTGAAACGTTGGATGGCTGCTGCAAGGTCTCCAAGGGAGAAAACAAAGGCATGTGGCATTAAATGCTAGATCTTTTGGGGAAGGATGAACAAAGCAAGTGAAAGAGAATGGTTAGGTGTCACGGTTCTCCTCACAGTAAGAAAAGAAAGGGTGCAAGCCATTAAATGCTAGGTTACTAAACAAAAAGAAAAAACTGGAAAAGATTGAGGAGGAGTTGAATGGAAAACTAAGTTTAATGGCTGGAGATGAGTTGATGGAAGAAAATAAAAATCTAAAGGAACAAAATAAAAAGTTGATGGTGCTAAATATTGTTATGTCAGAAAGATTACTAACTTTTGAAAAAGGGAAATCAGTTGCCATCAATGAATCTGAAAAACTATTGACTCTGCAAAAAGAAAATAAAGACTATCAATCTTTGAATGAAAGTCTGAAAATCAGAATAGCAGAGTGTGAGGAGGAGATAGTTAATTCTGAATTGACAATAACATCTCTGGAAGCTCAAGTGACTGACTTGAATAACTCTATGCCTAAATTTGTTGAGGGGAAGGACAATTTAGATAAAATTCTTGGAACTGGAGTGAACTTTCAGAGAGAAGGACTGGGTTACAATCCAGTAAATAAGAAAAAGTTTGAGAATAAACTGTCAACCTCATTTGTAAGTAGTTCTGAGCCATCTAAAACCTCCAGCCCATCTGTCTTTCAATTTACTACTCAGGGATCAGAAAAACAAAATAAAAATTTAAAAATATCAAAAAATAGAAAAAGATTAATGAACTGAACAAGTCTAAAAAGGCTCCTGCTCCATAGTGCATTCCTTGAAGGATGTTTGTTGGAAATGTCAGATTATGAAATAAAGATTTGATTTTATCTATTTGTTATTCGTACTCATTATCTGAGTCTCTTGATCGACCCACTTGTATAACTGTTCACGCCTTGATATTTCTGCCTTGTTCGGGGCGTGACATTTGTTCTAGCTTTGACTCATCAGAAATGGTCCAATACTAGACTGCCTAGTTTATGAAATGGTCCAGTAAATGATCGCTTGGTTCCTGATCATGTTTAACCCGAGGTTTGACCCTTGGGATTGATTTTCTTGAGTTCCTAGATGATCTTAGGATTATCTGGAGTCTAAGATTATGTTTAACAAGTTAAGGATAAGTTATGAACTTTAATGAAAATGTCGTTATGCTGCCAGAATGCCGCCGTAGCATAATGTACCTTAATTCTTCTTTGATATCTCATGTCTACTTTAGTACGTTCTATGCCTTGGTTACTTGGTCATGAAACTTATTATTTGAAATTGAACTATTGGCCGAAATTATTATCTCATGGAAGTAGCAGAATTTATAACTTGAAGATGCAAGATCAGGCACGGATTGTGTCCAAGGGCTCTATGCTAGTTCCCGCGATAGATTGTCGGACACGTGCTATAAATCATGGAGTACGATGATACTGACATCGCATTACGCTGGGAGTACTTTCCCTTATAAATGAGTGAAACACCACAAGGCTCGTTATGAAAATTACATACTTGATAATGACTTTCTAGTACATAGCCTTTGCAAGGTTGTGTAAAGTACTTTCTAGATATATGCTCATACATTCTTGTTCATGCTGGCCATATGTATACCTACATGATTAATCTTATTTGTTCATGCTATATACTCGATCTTATCTACTTACTCAAATTGTCTCGTAACTCTATATTCTTGGTTACTTGGTTATATCGCTTGGTTATCGCATTCTTATGTTTACCCTATTTTCTAGAGCTAAGACATTAATCATTTAAATATTACCTTCATGTTGATGTGAAGATACCTACTAGGCAAGTGTGCTCATACCTACTTTCTAAATTTTTCAGGAAGTACAGATGAATCGGATTCAGAGAATACAAGTAGTGGGTCTGAGAATGATTGAAGATCAAGTGAATCGAGAGAAGCCTTAGTTGTTAAATGTCTAGTCGAGTCTTGTTGTAATTTTCTATTTTTCTTGAGTCTATGATGTAAGAGTGTTAAGAGTCAAGGATCTTGTGTATTTTTGACATTGTTATTAAGAAATAAAGTGAAGTTTGAGGAAAATTTACTTATGCAATTACTTTTATGTGATTATCTTACTCTCTGATTTCTTACTTTCGAGAGGCTTACTATGTCGGTTATTCATGTTTTCGAATTTTGTTCCACTGTATTAAAAGCTCGGGGCGTGACACGCCAGGTTCCACCCTCGGGAAATTATGGCCCCCTACAACAACAAACGAGGCCGATTGGCCCCAAGAGAGCCCATTACCGACCATTGCCGAAATCATTACCAGGCATATTCAACTCTCTCATAGCTACCAACGCACTCACTCTACCCAGGGAGAAGCTCATATGGCCCCCGAATGTTGACACCTCCAGATACTGTGTTTTCCACAAGCAGTAAGGTCATATGTGGAGAACTATTTTCAATTTAATGATTATAATTATGACATGAATGATGAAGGTGGGATTGACTGGGATGAAATGATATGATACATCACCATCCTAAAGGCTAGGAGACCTCCTCCTAGACTACAGTTCCAATAGTAACAACCACAACAACAACAACAACAATAATAGCAGTAGCCTCAGCAGGCCCCACAGTAGCAACCGAACATGGGCATTATTCAAAATCCACTGCCAAAACACCCCCAGCCTAACCATCTGGTCAACCTCATCTCTTCCCTCCCGGAAGTCAAAAGAGGGCAAGGTTGGCATGCAGAAAGCACCTCTATTCTTGCCACCAACCATATTCCTAGCCAACCTCTACGCCTTATCGGCCAACACCTCTCTCTCCACAACCCGCATCACAACCTGTAACGAGGCCTCCCCCATTCCTACATTCGTCACACCCTCTCATCCGCATCCTCGCCACTAACTCCCCGTTGACCCAACAACAAAAACCTTCCACCATGCCCCCTTTACCCTCAAAGGCTCTCATCATCTCCCATCCCTCCATTTGGCCATCTACCACAATTACACCTCCACCTATGCCTTCCAAACCTCTCATCATCCACCGTCTGTCCAGGGCCCCGTCTACCTCTGCCATGCCTTCCAAACCCCTCATTACTCACCATCCATCTGAGGCCCCACCCACTTCCACTCTGCCTCTGTCAAACAAACCACTCATCACCCACCATCCATCTCAGGCCCTATACACTTCCACCATGCTCCCATCTAAAAAACCCCTCATTAAGACCCCTTCACCCATCATTACCCCTGCTCCCCTAACTATTCCTCCACCACTACCCCTCAAACCCCTGCTAAAACCTATACTTGACCCCATATAGGTGTAGCAAAAATCACAAGCTATGGTGCTCCGGAGTGGGAGGATCTTCCACCGAGTATTCCCAAATAATAGTCAAGCCCCCCAGCAGTCCGAACTAGAGAAACGCACTGAAGAGCAGCTAGAAGAATCCATCCCCAGGACACAATATGATTTATTGAAACATTTGGACATGATGTCCGCCTGGATCTCCATCCTTTAGTTGATTGAGAGATCCATGTCCCATCAAGAAGCTTTAATGGAGTATCTTCAAAAGATTATGGTGAATGAGGGCCTCCCTATAGAGAAGATCTCAGTGGTATTGACACCGACAGACACAAAACCAGCTATCATGTTTCACGACCATGAGCTTTCCCCCAAGGATAGTAAAAAATATGCATTGAGTATTTCGGTAAAAATCAATGGAGTGCCCATGGATTCATGCTTGGTGGACACATGTGCATCTATAAATGTGATCTCCATGTGCACCCTCCAATTATGTGGGGTAGACATGGAACAAATAGGGCCTTCATCAATCACAGTCATGGCATACGACAATAGCAAAAGGCCACCAAAGGGGATCAATACCTTGAATGTTGAGTTGGGTCCTGCATCAGTCTCTGCAGAATTCCATATCCTTGATATGGATCCCACATTCAAGGCCATACTAGGTCGCCCCTACATTGAAGCCATGAATGCTTTGCCATCCACCAACCACCAATGCTTGAAGTTTCCGCACAAGGGATGGCTCACCAAAGTGATCAGCATGCCCATCCTTCATATGGTGGATGCTATTACTACCTCTCTTCCCTCTGTCTGTCCATCCCACAGGCCTCTTCTTTCACTGTTGGATGTGTGTGACCCTTGACTGGCCCCATCAAGACAAGAAAAGCCTCTTCCCACACCAAAGCCACATCTCCCTTCCCATTCTAAAGGATGGGAGATCATGAGAAATATCGGCTACCAACAGGGCAAAGTTTAGGGGCACAATTACAAGGGAGGCTAAGACCACTAAAAAAAACATGGGTGATCCTCAGGGTTGGCCTAGGCTTTGAAGGCCCATTTGAAGCAGAGGGGAAACCCCTTACATGGACCTTGTATTCTCATTTCAAGAAGGGTTTGTCATTCAGATGGGGGATTACCCACATGAAACATATGGGGGGTCACAGGTTGCTTACTTAGCCAAAAAAAATCAAGGGCCACCAACAGAGGCAAGGTCGATGACCTGAAGTGCGAATAGCACAAATGGTTTGACATACCTGATATTTCCATTGCACTGCAGCAGATGTTCTCACCTCCACAACTAGAAGGGCCGCCTTCGATCTCCAAGGTGCCAAGGCATACCACAACTATTGCCAGAATTTCGAACCATCCTCACCAAGAGGACTTTGTCATCGACAGATCATCGTCTGTGATCAACATTGCCATGAACGGCTCATTAGTTGTCATCTTTTCTATTCACTCATCATAGCCTCTGTTGTTGTCTTCTTCCTAGGCCAGATGGTTGTTTGATGATCTTCTCATGTCCCCTTCTCTACTTACATACCTACACAGGTTTCTTAACCCACGCCAAATTTTCAATCATGATTTGCTCTATGAGCCATCCAACCCCCTTGCTATAATTCCCTTCTCTCCTTCTAGAATTGCATTTCATTATTTTGTCATCAAAAATGAAAATGAAATAAAAATACCAATTTCTAAACCCCTCAATAGTACATTTCTGTTGCGCCGGTTCCCCTCGCGTTTCCCGAGGTTTATCTATGGTGCGTCGTCTGCGGACACTCACCTCCAACTGTTGGGTCCTACCACTCCATGTGGGCGCGTTCCCTGTACCTCCCTTATGCCCGGGGTTAAGGGGAGATGCTGGCCCATGATAAAATCTATCCCTACACTTTCTCATTTCTACTCGAGAATCTCCAAGGGATGTAACTTTCTAGTGGACTTTTGATGTTTTACCTTAACTTGTTGACAAGTGAGGCAACGTGATACATAGTCCACCACGTCTCTTTTCATATTAGGCCACCAATAATTCCTTTTAAGATCTTGATACATCTTGGTAGCGCCAGGGTGAATGGCATACCTTGATTTATGTGCTCCGTCTATAATTAACTTTTTAGTATCAGCATGATCTGGTACACAGATCCGACCTCGAAATAGCAATCTTCCGTCGGTTGTAATAGAGAAATCTGGTCGTTGATCAATCTTATCCTTGATTTCTATCAATGTAGGATCATTGTCTTGCAACTTGACTAGGTCTTCTATTAATGTAGGTTGTGACCGGATATTGGCAATAAAGTACTCTTCCTTCTCTGCATTAATATCTAGATTTAACTGGGCAAATTTAATAATAAGATTACTCATGCCTTTCATGAGGATTAATAGCATTCTCATTGGTTTCCTGCTAAACGCATCAACTGCAACATTTACCTTGCCTGGATGGTATTGGACAGAGAAATCAAAATCCTTAAGATACTCCAGCTATCGCCTTTGTCTCATATTTAACTCCTTTTGAGAAAAAAGATATTTCAGACTTTTATGGTCTGAATATGCCGTAAACTTCACCCCATAAAGATAATGACGCTAGATTTTTAGAGTAAATACAATGGCATCTAGCTCCAGATCATGAACTGGATAATTCTCCTTGTGTCGCTTTAGTTGTCTTGAGGCATAGTAAATCACTTTGCCATTTTGCATAAGAACGCAACCGATGCCAACGCCTAATGCATCAGTGTAAACTTCAAACCCGCCGCCTTCGACAGGCAGTGCTAGGATGGGTGCCGTGGTGAGATATTCCTTGAGAGTCAAGAAACTCTCCTCGCACTCTATGGTCTATACAAATAAATTTTCTTTTCTAGTGAGTCTTGTTAGAGGAACAACGATTTTGGAAAAATCCTTGATGAATCGCTGATAATAACCAGCCAGACCAAGAAAACTTCTAATTTCAGAGATAGTCGTTGGTAGGCTCCAGTTCCTGATAGCTTCTACCTTAGCGGGATCCACGACAATACGTTCTTTGGAGATAACATGGTCAAGGAAAGAGACTTCCTTTAACCATAACTCATATTTATTTAGCTTTGCATATAGTTGATGTTTCCTTAATGTTTGCAATACAATTCTTAGATGTTCCTCATGTTCTTCCTTTGTCTTGAAACATATAAGGATGTCATCAATGAATACAGCTACAAATCGGTCAAGATAGGGCCTGAAAATATTATTTATGAGTTGCATAAATGCTGCAGGGGTGTTGGTTAACCCAAGTGACATAACCACAAACTCATAATGTCCATATCTACTACAGAAAGCTATCTTGTAAATGTCCTCCTCCTTAATCTTCAATTGATGATAGTCAGACTTGAGGTCAATCTTGGAGAAATACTCTGCACTAGAGATGTAGCACCCTGAACAAAAATAATAGAGGAATTTAAACTTTTTCTTAAATAAATCTTCTACTCTGTACATGATTTGCATTACCGCGCTTTGTCCTTTTGAGAATTACAGTCTGGTGACCGGGGAGGGGGGACATTCCCCATCGATGTCTCTAAGTCACCACAAGGTCAAAGGGGTCATGTCCTTCGATGACATGTGCCTCTGTGGGCTGCCAGGGGGTGAATACCAATAGGGCTTATGGCCCAACACCATATCCACTGTCCCTAAGGGGAAATAGTGGTGACCATGGGTTGTGCGCCCCTCGTAGGCTAGCCCTCATGGTTTTCCTCCCTCATTGGTCATCTCTTTCGAGTATGCTCTGGCCCATGGAATATTGGTGCCCCTCGTAGGCTAGTCCTTGGGGTTTCCATCCATCCGAGTCTACCGGTTGCCATTTTGGTCTCCTGGTGTTAACGGTCTTACCCCACCTCCGTGGGTATGCATCCGCTTCTCCCCCGTGACCCTCCTGGGTATGGGGAGATGCTGCCAAAATTGTGTTAGACTAATCTAACCAATTAACATTCTAATTCAAGCTAGACAAGACTTGTTTTAAGCTGCCAAGTTATTGTGCTCGAGTATGAACCTCGCACAACTCTTGGCCCTTTCTCCAGGGTATTTCAGGACCGAAATTCATTCACTAATTTAGCCAATCAACAATAAAAGGCCATCAAGATCACTCAGCAACAAAAAATGCTTAAAAAATGAAGAAAATCACCTTAATCTAGTGCGGGGCAAGCCCGACACGCCCTAATCCAGTGCGGCCCCCCACTGCGCCGTTTCGACCTTACACTCAAACCCTCCGCAGCTTCAGCCAGTGCTAACTCGGGTGCCCTCTTCCGGCGCGCACCGAGCCACCTGCACCGTTGAAGTTCACCTATCCATACCTCGCCATTTTAGCACTTTACCTATGCTACCCCCACGTCGTATTAGGCTATACTTACACTCAATCACACCAGTTTTGAATAAATCACCCTCTTCGCATCGTTTAAATCCCTCTCTCATTTTCGGGTGAATCCTCGCCTTCTATGACAGGGGCTAATCAACATGACCAACCATAAGTCAAATAAAAAGAAACTGTCTAAGTTAAATCCGTCATTCATCATACTTCATCAATACATGCATTGTGCATAAATATATGCTCATACCCACCACATTAATGCGTGCTTGCCTGGTCGAGCCTTCAGTATATCAAATGGCACTGACGAAAGGTCAGGTCACACCCAACAGGAAGCTTTTGCTATGCATGATGGTGGTCTTCGGACCTATGTTCTCTGCCTCGTACCGGGGTTCAAACCCAATGAGTTATGTCTGCTCTGCATGATTAAGAAAATAGTAAATTGACTATTCATGCGGTCTTGTAAATTTCATCATCACATGCATTCTCTTTCCTTCTATCTTAGTCTCGGACGGCTCGTTATCTTGACAATTAATCAAAGATTTTCCCCCTTACAGCAAGATGTAATTAACGTCATAGCCTTTATGGTATGGCGAACTATTGGTCCCAACACGAATCTCACTCTCACCCGAATCGGGTCAGATTGAGCACATAATAAATTCGTCACTCAGTGACTGGCACGCCTACGTAAATAAAGAAACAAACAAATAAATAAATAAATAATATATTCCCACAAGCTTGGCACACCAGCTAGGACCAAAGCCTCCTTTCATATTTTTGTCGAGATAAACGAGCCCTGGGGCTCCCCCAAAGAATGCTGATTGTTGCCTGTTTATTGCATCCTAGAAGATTTATTAATTAGAGTGTCCTAGAAAGCTAGGTTTCTTTTCATTTTGCATGGGTTTATTTACATACACGAGGGATCAAGTATTTCAAATTTCTTTTATCGTTTAGCTAAAGAAATTTTAGGATTGTCCAAATTATGAGAGCGGATGTTACATCGTCCATCTTTTATTTAAATTGTACGGATTGTTGACTTCTATGTCTTAGACTACATATCATTTAGGTTGTGAGAAAGGAGACAAGGTGACATTAGTGCGATGCCATCGGCTTCTTTTAGCTTGGTTCGTCTGAATTACTTCAGGATCGTCTTCTTCGTTTCTCAATCGAAGATGGAGTGATATTGTCATCATCTTGTTTTAATTTAAGATCGTCCTCATTCCTTAAACGATGACGGAATGACATCATCATCTCGTTTTAATCTTGAATCATCTTTATTTTTTTAAATGAAGACATAATGATATCATCATCTTATGTTGATTTTAGGACAAAGGCTTTTAGAATTGTCTTCATTCTTACTTTAGGACGATTAAGGTGGTTTTCCTTATTGTTTTAAGATGATGGTATAATCTATATTTATTATCATCTATTTTTATGACTTAGACGATATTATTATCTACTTTTTCACTTTTCAAATATAGATGGTGCTATCATATGTCATCGTCCACTTTAAGATTTAGATGATGTCACCGTCTACTTTCCAAACATAGACAATGTCATTTTTTGTGTTCTAGAATAGACGATGAAATCTTTTGTTTTAAGATTTAGACGGTGTCATCGTCTATTTTTTTGAATAGATGATATCATTCTAAGTTTGCGTCAAGCGAATTTTTACAAAACTTGACTAGTCTTTGGGAGACCTGAATTTAAGTTAAACTTGTAATCTTGTTAATTACTGGGATAAATGATTACTTATTTTGTCATAATCTAAAAAAATGAATTTATAAAAAAGATATTTTTCCAACAATCTCCTCCTTTTTGGTTATGACAAAATAAATTAGAATAACCGTTAGATTTGTCATTTATACTATGCCTTTTTGAAATGTTGAACTCCCCTTGAGTTGACAAATTTGTAGGGGTTTCCATATTATACTAATTGTGTTTCTCCCCCTTACTAAATAAATTCTCCCCTAAATATAAGCATCATGTTTATCATGTATCCACCCCCTATAAACCCCTATATTAACATATTTCTCTCACTTTTTGTCAGAGTCAAAAAGAATAGAGAGTGGAATTGAAATCAAGGTTGGTAGTATCGGCCAAAACCGATACGTTTTTGCTGAAACGCATCAGTTTCGGTCGTAACTGAAACGATACCGGACATGTTCACTGAAACAGGTCCGAAACTTTAAAAAAATAATAATTTTAATAGTTTCGGGCGAAACCGATATCGATTTCGCATGAAACTTACATGTTTCAGACAGAGACCGGACGATTTCGACCGAAACCCACGTGAACTCCCCTTTTTCGTGTTCTCCCTCAGATCTGAGGGAGAAAGGGCCTACTGTAGGGGCTGTTGTGCTGGGTGCTGCTGCTGCTACTACTGTGTAGCTGCGTTTTCTTGAGGTAAATTATGTTGTGTGTTTTTTTGGTTGGGTTGAAAGTTTTTTTTGTTGTAGGTTAGTTTTTCTATTGTAGGTTAATTTTAAACCATGAAAAATCTTAAGACTTCAATTAAAACCTAATTTACCACTTAAACTTAGGGCTTTTGTATAAGTTGACTTTTGATTTCACAAACATGGCCAAGCTTCTCTTTTGGACTTTTGAGTCCCAAAGCCTCCAAATCTACCAGGAAACATGGGATGTTGTATTTGACCATCCCTTGCCCAACCCAAGTGATATAAAAATACATTTTTGGGCAAAGAAACCCTAATCATCCAAGGGATCAAAGGGAGGCCATCAAAGGAAGAGGGTGAGCTGCTGCAAGAACCTACATGAATAGTGATCCGTCCAGCTACTCTTCATCAAGATCCAAGCTTTCCAAGATCATTCTGAAGCCAATCAAGTGGAGATCAAGTGGAGAATCAAACCTCAGTTCAAGATCTACATCATTCACTCACGGGGAGCCTAGATCTGAAGTTTTTATTTTTGTTTCTTCTTCTAAATTGCTTTGAGCTTCAAGTGGGTAATTTTCTTACTTCTGTTAACATCAAGTGTGTGTGTGGATCTATTTTGATCTGTGTGTGTGTAGGTGCCTCTGCACCGTCGTAGGAGTTTCGAACTCCATATGAGTGTGTGTGTGTGTGTGTGTGTGTGTTAATCTTACAATTCCTTACAAGATAGCATGTGAATCCTCATGGATCGAAAGGGGTGGATGTATGTCACCGGCATTGCATCCGAAGCACCTAAAAATCACAGTCTCTTGTGTGCTTTGATCCATTTCCTCTACCCTCATTCTGTGTAATCGTGCATGCCTATTACTTTGTTTGTGTTTCATCTTGGATCTAGTATAATCTATCATTTCGGCATTAGAGCTTTGGTACATCAAAATGTGGGTTTGAATGATAAGGCCAGTCTTTTCAGGACGATAACACTTTGCATGAGCAATATCTTTGGATTCATACCTCCGCCATAGTACCAAGGAACTATTATGTGTGATAGATTGTGAAAGATCTAATCTTAAGTATATCAAATTTGATTTCTAAACTGTCTTTTCATCATATCTGTTTAAATTGGGTAAAAATTTCTTCAAAATCGTAATCACCTAATTCACCCCCCCTCATGGGTGTCATTGATCGCGAGACTTCAAATTAGAGGGGCCCTAGGGTCGAACAATTTGATGGAAAATGTGATTAAGAAGACATTTATTGGATACAGTAGAATCTATCATGTAATTGAGCCAATAGCGAGACGATGATTATTTTGGTTGATCGACTCCCGGTACAAGGCGGAGAACCTAGATACGAAGATCACCTGAAGCATAATGATAGCTTCTAGTCAGATCCAATCCGACCTTATGTCAATAAGCATTTGATATAGCAGAGAATCGGAACAAACTGGCATGCATTAGGGCAAGTGCGAATGCATGTGGAGATATACAAATATACACTGATTTATTGCATTATTGCTATTACTCATATTAGCATAGCCCACTCTCCTTCTTTGTTCATTGTATGGCTATTACTATTAACATCATTATATATATATACACACATTATTCCATTCACATATGGCAGCTGCTTATTGACGAAAAGGGGGCATACGGTGAAACGACATAGCAAATTGAGCAGATATTGGATGCGCAAGTCACTGCCAGCTGGAGCAAGGTGTATGAGTGCGAGCTTGCAAGGTTGGAGGATCGGTTCCGTTCGGAAGACTCTTACTCGACGGAGTCGAGTTCTTCGCACCCCGGGAGTATGATGGGGACATCACTTACCCCCCCTCCACATTTTGAAGCCCGGATGGATCGTCAGCAAGTGCCATCATCTCTTTATATAGGAAATTGATCAGCTCGACGAGATCTTTCCATTGATAGTAAAAGCCCCAAATGTTATTGGGTATTCAGGGAGCAATCGTGCGATCTTTGGGGAGTATACTTAAGGATCTTAATTCTGTCTTCTTGGTTCAACCTACAATCCAACCTTCAATTCAGGTAGGTGGTAATAGACTCAAGCTAATTAATGTATACCAACTGAATCCATATCATGTTAGCTTTCTTTTGGCTTTAGAATCATTACTTATTGTGGAGCATGCTAGGAGAATTTGTATGTTTTCATTAGCATGTCTTTTCGGTGTTTCAGAAACCTTAACCTGACTTAATCCGTGTTTTCAGGTTATCAAATGTAAATTTCATATGGCCTATCTTATATTTCTGGATTCCCTATCATGTTAGCTTTCCATTGATAGGTAGAACATTAAATTCCATTGAGAATAGAAGGAGAATTTGATGTTTGAGTCACTGCCTATCCAGAACCTGTCCAGAATTAGGGTTTCCATGTTCTAACAGCCATAACTTATGATTTCCTCAACCAAACTTGAAATTTCCAGAGCCATTAGTTAGGTTTTCATGTTAGCTTTCCAATGGTACCAAAAGCCCCAATTTTCATGTTGATTTGCATTTCCAATTTCACGTTTTAACCATGGAAGGCTGAACCAGATTTTTTTAAAAAACTATTTTTTTTGGACCCTGTCACAGGGGTCGACCCATAGGGCCGGCTCATCGAGAGGAACGCGTTGGCGTCCACCTCGACACGATCTGGGGAGCGTGAAGGCAGGACGGAGCAAGGAGGGTGATGACATCTTCCTCCCTTGCATGCGGTCTAATCGGCCGTTTTGGCTCGATCGAGGTAGGGGGATGGAATCCTGAGCTCGCTAGGAGCCTTCCCTGTAGCATGCCCATCGTCGTTATGTCTTAATAGTATGCCCATTGTCCATTTTCATTTTTCGTGCCATGAACATTGTTCTTTATGTTTTAATCCACCATGGGCATCGTCACTGTGTTTTATAGCTGTAGAATGATGTTGTGGATGCATGTATTGGCAAGAAAACAGGTTCCAGCGCAAATCTCGGTGATTGCGGTCGACCGGGAGGTGTTTCAGTTTCAAACTGAACCCACTCGCAACCCAGACGGTGTGACGGTCACACCAGTGACAGTCACACTTGTAACGCCCCTAATAGGGTGCGTTACGTTACTGTGGTGGACCAATAGAGGTGCGTCACAGCTTGTGTTGCGGTTGATCATTCAACCGTTACAGCCCCTTTAACTTAGTTTAACTTAGATAGGTTGTTGGCGTGATGGTCAATCGTGCGACCATTACAGCCTTGTAGCGCGCTCCTATAGGTGCATTACATCCCTATAAAACTGTGGATTTTCCACTTGTTCGGGTAAGCATAACGGCCCTGGGGTGGTGTGCCACAGTCTTGTAGCACCCTTACCCTAGACCGTCACAGCCTGTGACGGGGCATTGTTGACGTGTTACATTCTCTGGCATTCTAAAAGTTATAAATTCATTTCCTAATGCATTCTATGTTGCATAACCACCATGTTTAAGTTATTTTATAATACAATGGCTTACTTTTAGATCCTAGTAGAGTGCTTTCCCTTTACTTGTGATAAAATCACTAGTCGTAACCCAGCGACCCCTAGTGTCGGCCCGCCTGGAAGAGGTGGAGGGGCATTCCCAATACACGATTTTTAAGCTAGTTCCGTTCTTATTATTGGAATTAATGAGCATTTGAAAGAAGGAAATTGCAAGAGCCCAAGGGCGCCCTCCTCCTCTCCCTCTGTTATGCCCCCTAGGGCTTAAGTAAGCTAAGATATTGTTTTGATGATTGGCAAATTACTTTAATGATGGCAATTACCATTCTAATGACGAAACACACATAATGACTCTGATGCGTTAACGCAGGGATGGACTGGCGTCAACGCTGAAGACAAGGGAAGAAGCCCTTCCAGCAATCAATTTATATCAAAGCGTCAACGCAGCAACAGCAGAGAGTCCACGCTGCGAAGAAAATATCAAAAGCCTCAGAAAAGGCTCCAGTGCGTCAACGCCAACTCCAGTCAGCGTAGACGCAATGTATTGCTGAAGACATCAAGAACTTCAAGGCACGCTCGTGTTCTAGTGCGTCAACGCTGTTGCAAGAAGCGTGGACGCAGATGGATCGAAGTTCTCACGTGTCAACGTTGCTGAATGAAGACGTGGACGCTGCTAACAAAAAGGCAGGAGCGTCAACGCTGAATGCTACCAGCGTGGACGCTGAAGTTCTGAAGCCAGCTCCTAAATAACTCAAAAAGAAGTCTTCAGAAGCGTCAACGCCTTGGTCTAAGGCGTGGACGTAGTCATGATCAAGATGCAACTCATTAAGAAGCAGTCGCATGGTCAACTAAAGCGTCAACGCTATGGCTTAAGGCGTGGACGCTGCAGAAGAACAAAAGTAGCATCTTAGAAGAACTTAAAGAGCGTCAACGCCTTGGGCTAAAGGCGTGGACGCTGTAGAAGAAAAAGATGCGGTGTTTGCTGAAGTGAAACTAAGGGCGTCAACGCCGTCAGTTGATGGCGTTCACGCAGCTCAGTCTAAAGCTCAACTTAAGGCTGATTTCGTCTTCGGTGGCGTCGACGCTGAGACTCATCTGCGTCCACGCTGCAGAGCCACCGTCATGATCAAGTGCACTATATCAAGACCAAGTTCACTAAAGCGTCAACGCTATTAGCAAGTAGCGTGGACGCAGTAGCTCTTGATCTAGGGTTCAAAGGACTGGACGCTTGTCCTTCAAGGGCGTTAACGTTGCCAGCTAGCGGCGTCAACGCAGGACATCTCACGTGCTCAAGCATCTCAGAATCGTCTACAGTGGCGTCGACGCTGAACTACAACTGCGTCCACGCTTCAATAGAGAAAATCTCCTCACGTGACCCACTCAAGTCTCGTCCAATGGCTGTTCAGCTAAAAGGACAAATTCTGTTACTCTGTCCCTTCTGGAATACGCTGAAGACAGTGCAATGATTGGAGGAACCCAATTGTCAGTGCACGTGCCAGCCATGCGCTAGAATATCCGATCACGCACGATGCGTGAGGGATATCATCCCGAGGAGGAAAGAGAGTGAGGCTGAGAGATATATATATCTAAAAGGGTGCTTTCTTCGTGCAACAACAACAGAAGAGAGAAAATCATATAGAAGCAGAGCCTTCGTGCGAAGAAGAAGAAGAAGCAGAGCCGCCGTCGTGCGAAGAAGAAGAAGACGAAGGAGAGAGAGAGAGAGAGAGAGCCTGAGAAAAGAGAGAGAGAGAGACTGAGAGTCTATCTGTTCCCTCAGCATCCTGATTTCATCAGATCTGAGGTTTGCTCGATTTGAGCATTTTTGTTCTATACTGGATTTTAGCATTTCCATTGCGTCCAGTTTTCCAGTTTTCTGTTCGATCTTCAGATACTCGAGAATATTATTGCAAAGCTGGATAAGTTAGGGTCAGGATACTCCTTGCAACCACGGCGTGCAAAAGACGACCATCGTCCCCTGACGTTTCCAACTTAGCGGCCTATCCGAAGATTAGACACGCACACCTAGATCATCATGCGTTTTTGTTGACGGGGAACATCAGATCTGGGAATACGTGAACAACCGACTGGTTCTCGAGATAAATTTATTTATTATCATATAGTAATGCAATAAGAGTTCTGAGGGATGAAAAGTCATACCTGGCTTACCTGTGTAGGCGCAGAGGTGGGACGTTGATGATATTTGGCCTTTTACTGCAGTCAAAGCTCATTAGCACACGAATTTCACAAAAATAAGGATATTTGCAATTTTTCCATACTTCAACGGCCCTGTGGGGACCGTTATTATATTAACGGTTCTCGTGGGACCGTTGTAGTGAGAATAAACGGCCATGGGAGGGCCGTTATATCTTAAGTAACCGTTGGGGGTATGGCGGTCTAAGGAAGACCGTCGTACAAAGTATGGCGGTCTATCGCTAGACCGTCATTCTCTGCGTCGGTTCAAAAAGAAGAACCCTTCCTCTCCCTCCTCCTACCGTAACGGCAGGAGGAAGAGGAGGAAGGGGAAAACCGTGGCAAACCACCCCCATCTCCTCATCTCTCTCACTCTCACATTCTCTCCCTCTCTTGTTCAACCTCTCTCGTTCAATCCCTTCCTCTCCTTCTCTCATTCTCATCTTTTCCCATCCTTCTCTTGATGGCATCACACGAAACCGGCGACGAGGGGCGACGGCCGGCAGAGGCGGCGGTGGACGAGCTTATGGTGGCGACGGTGGACGAGTTGGCTATCGTCCTCGGCGAGGAAGGCGACAATGGCGAGGAAAGTAGCAACGGAGACGGCGGCGGCGAGGAGGTTGCCGGCGGCGAGGGCACACCGGCTCCACCCGCCAAGAAGAAGAAGCGGGACCGCGAGGTAGGCCCCACCACATTCTGCAATATCTTCAAGGCACTCTATTCCATAGAGCATTGTTTTCTCACTCATCCTAAGCTCTTCTTACTTATTCTGATTCAGATTGGACCGACGATGTCACTGATTGATGCTCTACTATAGTCTTTTGCATATTTCTAGCTGAGTGATTTTTTAATCTCTTGGCAAAGTAAGGAGCAATCTATTGTGTCTAGCTCTAGCATTGAAGCTGAATATTGTGCTCTTAGCGACACCACTTTGAAAATTGTGTGGCTCAGATGACACCTTCACAATTTAAATATTCTAGTGGATAGTCCAACTCCACTCTTCAATGACAACACAAGTGCTATTTAGATCATTCATAATGAAGTTTAATTTTCATGAGCGCATCAAACATAACAAAATTGATTGTCACTTTGTGAGATATCATTTTTGAGATAAGACAATACTTCTCCTGCCATATGGATCCTCTTGAGTACCAATTGGTTGATTTATTGACCAAGCCGCATCTGTCTCCAAAATTTCAATTTCTGTTATCCAAACTTCTTATGGTCTCTCACTTGTCATCTTAAGTTTGACAAGAGGTGTCAACGAACAGGTTGCTTGCCCTGCTTTACCTTTCCATATAATATTCTCAAGGTTCCATGCCTTGGATCGATCCCCTTCCCTTGGATCGACATTCCGTGTGTGTGCGCTTTCCCCTTTTCTTTGTATGCTATGTATAAAATTTATATATAACGGGACAAAAAAATCTGTCACACCATAAAGGTCACGACATTAATTACATCCCCTCGGAGAGAAAAAAAATCTTGATTAGTCGCCAGGAGAAGGGACCCTATGGCCTGAAGTTAACATTAATGAAATGAGACAATAGAATCTGGAATTGTGTTTAGGCTGACCTAGTGTTGGGGCGTAAATGTTCAAAGTATGTCGGTCACTCGTGGATCATTCCACGTTTGGGCGGAAGTCCACACATGTGATATATATAAAAAAGACAACAATAAAACCACGTAGGTGTCTGCCCCATAAACGGCAAGTTAAATAAGAGTGCGGGAACGGATCCCGGTAGAGACGGGTCAAGTTTCATGAACTATCGGCCTGAGGTAGTGCCAGATCATGGCCATACCGGGATGGTTCCCAAGGTTCGAATCTGACTTAGCGGGACATCTTTGATATTCTTTTCGCACTGAGTCTGAGGAAGTGGAGGTTCTGAAGTTGGCGGCATTTTGTGTGTATATTTCTGTTTGGCTATTTGCTTCTTTAAGAGCATGAGTATATTTTCTTCATTTACTAAGATTGTTATTGTATTTAATTTTTTTATTTATCTCATCATTCTTCTCCCTTTTTTATTTTTTATTATATCATTCTTTTATTGTGTTAGCTTTCTTAGGTTTATTTGCTTCCTTTGTTTTAACGTTGGGATCTTATTGGTTATTTGCGTGGGTCGGTTGTCCGTTAAGTGGGTTTTGTGAGTGTCACGTGAGTGTGCATGGATTAAAATGGCGTCGGGATGTGAAGCTTGTGTAAGTAGGTGAAGGGTTAAAATGACACAGGGGAATGAATCATGCATGAGTGAATAAGAAGGTTTAAAATAGCGCAGGGATGATGAGGGTTTTAAACGGCGTGAGAGTGATGTAGGGAGAGGGGGGGTGATTCAGTGCGCCAAGGGGCGCGCCAGTTCACCCCACCTCTAGCGCACTTCATTTTTTATTATTTTTTAAGACAATAAAGCGGCGTGAGAAGGTGGCAAAACGGCATGAGAAGGTGGCAAAACGGCGTGAGAAGGTGGCAAGAAGCATGTCGGTTCAGACGAGCCGGGCTCGGTCGACCGAAAATCCCAATGCTAGAGAACTTCACAGAATAGGGCCAACCCATGCTTCAGGTGGGCTTTCTCTTCAATTTGTTTTATTATTATTTTTTGTGTTGCCATGGTGGATCACATAGGGATTCAATATGTCCAATGACACAAAAGCCCAAAGTTCTTAATTCTTCACTAATTCTTGATTTTCTATTTGTAGTTCTTGTTTTTTTTGTTTCATCATTTGATATGTTAACACCGTTCTGCCCCACTTGTGTATTTCATTTTTTAATTAGTTCGAGCCCCCGGCAAAATTCGGCAGCATCTCCCCCACGTTCGGAGCCTTCGCCTCTTCACGCCACTGTGCTGCAAGTGAAGGATGTGTCAACGCCTTGGCTCCTCGGCGTTGACGCAGCCCACGTTAAAACCTTCAGATTTCTTCTCGTGGACCCCATTCATCCGTTCGTCCAATGGGAGATCAGCAAAAGGAATTTTCTGTCCTTATATCCTTTCGTGGATAACAAGGAGGGCACGTGATCCAAAGCTAATAGGATGTGCCAGGTGTGACACGTGGAGTGCAGAAGAAGCTAAGAGCTGCCACGTGGTCGAAGCTCTGCGCGGGAAACTGAAAAAGGATGAGAGAGAAAGTAGATCTGGGAGCGATTACAAGAGAAGGAGAGACGGATCTGACTAAGGCAGGGGGTGTCGAAAGATGTCATCCACTTCCAAGAGGCCCACCGAGGGATACTGGGTCAGTTCCTGCAGCTGAGACTCGGTGGTGGCCAACTGCGATAGCCTGTCGTCCAGCGAGGCAAGTTGTCCAACAGCAAGATCGGCCTCTTCTACGGCCTGAACTTCTAGGCGCTCTATCTCTTGCAAATCAGCCTCGGCCCTAGCAAGTTCAGCCCGCAGCTCCTCTATTCGCGCGGTGAGGAAGGACCAACATTCAGAAGCAGTGCTGGCGGTGTCTCTCAGATGGCCCACGGTCTCCCTCAGCGAAGCGGCAGCGGCTCAGCAGTCGGCTCTCTCCAGCTTCACAGCTGCCAGTCGGTCGGACACCTCCCGCTGAGATACTCTTGACGATTGGCATGCTTCAACAACATGGTAACCCGTGGAGTCCAATCCTCCATCGGGCACCCGAAGCCAATAGTGAATGCGAGAGATGATCTATTAGGCTCTTCAGTTGTGCATAGCTTAAGCCGGGAGAGGCCGACATAGCTCGCTGTAAATTGTCGAGAGATTGCCACACCATGTCGCTGGAAAACTGTAAGCCTAGCGGTGAAGTCTCGGGGAGCTTAAAGTCAACCCTGCTGTCAACCTCTGCCCAGATGTCATCACCTGCCTCGGAGGACGTTGACGGCATGATCTGTGGGGCGCCAGTGCCGGGTTCAACAACAATGGCCGTTGTAGCTGAAGAAGTCTCTGCTACAATGATTTCTTTGCCTGCCTCCCGGGGTGAGGCCGTGCTGGCCGTCTCAATAGTAGGAGGGCCTGGCTCCTCGCGTGCGACTTCGCCGACTTCCATGGGAATGATCTCCGCGGCAACGGTTGGCACCTCGGGAACGCTGGCCTCCTTTTCAATGATTTCTCCCGCTTCTATCTCTGGGAGGCTGCTCTACTCCATTGGCGATTCTTGGTCAGCAGCCAGGGGCTGAGGTACCCCAACCTCCGCCGAATCACCAGCCGCTACAATCGCTGCAACATCTTCCGACGCTGCTGCCGCTGCATATGTCTGCTGAAGTCATTGAGCGATGGGCCGCAGAAATGGCAGAAGAGTAGGCTGGCTTGCGCTCAACTCTGGTAGGGGTATTTGCATCGTGATGGTTAGTGGCACCACCTCAGCCTGCATCATGAATATGTATGTCAGCCAGCTAAATTGGAAATAGCAAAAGAAGCTACATACGGGCTGAGGAATGCTTCCCACCTCAACCGGCACTATGTTTAAGCCTCCAAGAGGAGCCCCTACTGGCTCCGGTCCTCCTCCTGCCATAGGGTATGATGGCCCTGGCCCAACTATAGACAGCCTCGGAGGGCTGAATGTCAGGAAGTCACTCTCGTAGGCCGAAGAAGCCCCGACGTCTTCAGTCTCCGAGTCGACCTGCAGGGGCTTGTCATTGCTGGAACTGCCCCCATAGTCAACTTTCTCGGAGCAGGAAGACTCTTCGGCTTGCTCCCGAACTTCCAATAGCCGTGCTGGCACTTTACTGCCCAAGGTGAATCCTTCAGCCGGGGGCTCGTCAGCAACCTCCGTCGCGGGGACATCAACTTGTGGAGCAGCTTGAGGCTCGTCCCTCGAAGCTGTTGGTTCATCAACTGCCTCCCCGATGACTCCAACCTCATGGAGTGTTGAGGGTTGGATATCGACTGAAAAGCAAGGATAGAGAGTAGTCAGGACCTGACTGAAGATGCAAGGGGACATGCAAGTCCGTAGGCAAACTCGGGGTTACCTCCCGATTCCTGGTGGGGCGTCGGTGAAGGCAAATCAACTTCAATCGGAGCCAAAGGAGACTCCTCCTCTCTCTCCCTGGCTACATCACTTGGTACTGCCGCTAGTCTGATAACGGCAGAAATAGTGCCTGCTTTCACAGAAAGGGGTCGGCGTGGCAACTAAGACAGGAAGAATAAGCCGTAAAGAAGGAAGAAGAGTCACCCTCTTCAGTGGGCCCCTGTGACCAGGAAGCCTCAAAATCAGCAAAGGAAGGAATGGAAGGAGGCACAACATCCGACCCTCCCTTCGCGGCCCTCCTCCGATGCGCCCGCTCAGCCCGGGTCTCTGTTCTTTTGGCCTTCTTGGCCTCACTAATGGCTTCCCTGATCTGGGATCGGCTCCGCTTCCGAGAGTCCCCAGGAGGCAGCGGCGTCGTAGTCGGGGGTGGCTCCGGGATCTCAAAATAAGCAGGCTTCTGTGCCTTGGAAATCAGCTCTCTGTAATGACGAGTCACCTCCAGAGAGAGTTGAGCTGCAAAAGACGTCTGAATAAGGAAACATGGCATACATGAAAGGAAGTAGTGTAATGGTAAGCCGGGAACCGAATGTACCTGACAATCCCGTATATAAGGGAGGTAACATTTCTTTGGCTGAGCTGCAGCTAGAAAAAAATGGAACTATGTTGGTGTCTACTGCTACTTTCAACAGGTTTAAAGCAGTGAGATTATTAAAATGTATGGACTTATGTTCATCAGTCCATTTGGCTCTATTTACAGGTAGACTGGAAGGACCATTGGTAATAATCTTCTAGAGCTTAGGATCACATGAGGTTATAAGTCTGCATAATTTTCTTAGTCAGTTATTGAAATTAGAACCATTAAAAATTGGAAAGGAAAGCATTAAAAATTGATCAACTGAGGAACACATGATTGAAGTTGCAATTGGATCCTCTCTGCAGGTCGTTGGATCTGGAAATGATAGAGCTTAGCTCTGATACCACCTGTTGGTCCCCTTTGGTGCAATTGGATCTAGAAGGGGGCAGGGGGGTTGAATAGATTCTATCAAGAAATCTTTGGCTGATTAAAAAACTAAACCACTTCAAACTCAATCTTTAACTAGATATGTAAAAGATATTCTACTCAGAATGGACAATGGTTTCAACAAGAATATTTCAAAGCAATAGAGTAGCATATCATGCACATGGAGCCAACATATTGCTGTAGGAAGAGGCTGAGGTCGATGCAGTAGTGTAGTGAGGTCGATGCAGCCTCACTATTAGTTTGGCTGTTGGACAGATTTGCTACTCATCAAACCCCTGGTGTGTGTGTGTGTTCACAGTTAAGAAAACATTAAGCTTCAGTAACTGTCTTTATGCATAACAACTTGCAAGACTTAGAGTTTGAATAGGAACTGAGCCAGTTGAGAAATGAGGGTGCGGTGCACAAACTAGTAGAAAATGTGCAGGCCTGAAATATCCAAGCACTTGTGAATGGGGATGGAAGACAAGGAGTAATTGCATAAATCACAATCCACTACACAAGAGATTTTTAAGGTGGTTCAGTTTGCAAACCCGCAGACCTACGTCCACCCCTCACCAAACCCAGTGAGGCTTTACCACACACTGCAAACTTGCAGCACCACATGGGGATGATGCCCCACACACACACGAGGAGCAAGCTCCTCACGGGGATGACGCCTCACACACACACACAAACCAAGAAAAGAAACGCGTTGCAAGTGTAGCAAAAACACGGGGACAACTCTCCAAGACACATACGACTGTTACACCAGCCAAAACACTTTCATCCTCTAAATAGAGTGATGAAAATACTACTATAAACACAGCACCATACACTGAGGATACAAAGATTGAAAAGAGAGAACACAAAGGCGAGATAAGAAAACTCAAATGTAGCTTCAGAACAAGATCTTGAAAGCTGTACTGGTAGATCTGAACTCTGATTTGAAGACTGCTCATGACTAGCTGCAAGAAGGGATGCTCTCCCTTCTCTCTTCTTCTTCTTCTCAGCTCTGGACTTGCTTAGACTACGACTGGGTTGGTCGCTCTTCTCTTTTCTCTCCTCTCTTTTTTTCCTCTCAGACTTTTTGTTGAGGCACAAGCTCTTCTCTCCTTCCTTCTTCTTCTTCTTCCCGAGACAGCAGCTACGGCAGCTCCAGCAGCATCTTCATCAGAAGCTTCATGTATATATGTAGAGGAGCTAGGTGGAGGAATTTCCCTCCAAGAAATCTATAGCTTGATTGGCTGGTGTAAATAATGGTTCTTTTGAATGAACCTTTTCTTCTGATTAGTCCAGCACAAGTAGAAGAGCAGAGCTACAACAATTTGCCCTCCATTTGATTTGTTGGGAAGGAAATGATGGTGGAAAAATTTTCCCTCCTGCAGTTCTCCATTTGATTGGTCGTCCGGCCAGCGACCTGTGCGTCTTCCAGAAGCTGCTCCAGCCTCATATCCCATCTTCTGATCAAGCCCCTTGGAGAATCCTTACTAGGGTCGTCCAGCTTTCAGCCAGAGGTGGTCCCGCCCCATTTGGAGTTCTCGTCGAGAGCACCGGTGTCGACAACCCACGCCTGTCCTACAGTCCAAGCCTCTAGCAACCAGAACAAGTAGCTCACCACAGGGAGTACCACGGTCTTGTCTGCCATCTTCAGCTAGAGCCCTTTGGAGGAATTCATCAGAGGTCAGACAGCTTTCAGTCAAGCTTGGTCCCACCTCTTTCTGATCTTCCCATTGGGAGATACGCCCCTGACAAGCCACCCCTATCTGGCCGGCATCTTGCACTGCGTGACTTCACAAGAATCAGCGGTACCGGCGTCTCACACCTCAGATCAGGGCCATTCCAGCTCTGAAAGATCCCTGGGACGTCCCCCTTCGTGAAGACTCTGGCCCCACTGTGTCCCGGCCTCAGATTGGACAGCTACGCCTTTATAGAGTCAAGTCTAGAATTCTGTCCCTGTAACCAGCCCGACCCAGTCAACATCCAGGAGCCCCCATGGGCGTGATCGGATGATTCAGGAGGTGAATTTTGGTTCAGAAGCACTATACTGAGTCAGCTTTCAGTCAAACTTGGTCTCGCCTCGATCTGATATTCCATCTGGGAGTACAGCCTCGTCCAAGCCCTCTCTGGTCTGCAGTAGAGAAGCCCAATGCAGTTCTGCGTAATCTACTATACCCGGTGCATCCGAGATCAGAACGAGACGACGTTTCTTCCAGGAGCAAGCTTACAAGTCAAGCTTTCCAACGCATCCAGCCCCGCCACCATCGGACGTCCCAATAAGGTTCTACGTTCCCTGAAAGACCGCTGGTTATAGAAGGCAGAAACTACAACTTGAAGGCGAAGATTCGAGTCGGTTGGTCCCCGACCACCTCCGTTCCCCACCCCGCCTGGCCGGCTTAGAGCCTCTCCCTGCATGGAGGTAGTTTTAGGTGTAATATCAATTAATCCCTGCCCCGAGATCCGCCTCCTGCAAGAGGTGTATTGTTGTACTAATCAAATTTTCAGGTTAGAGAGACACCGGCACAGCGTGCGGGCGCGTACCCATGCTTCCCCGTTCGCCTCGTCTCTGACCGGGATTGGTGTATTCACACCGATCAGGTGAGTTCCGGGCCACATCCTTTACTGGTTTTGCTATTGCTTATTTAGTATTGCTTTCTAGCTCCGTCGAATGGTGAGCGAGCACCCAAACCAAATTATCATCATTTGAGTGGCCACCGCGGAGTGAGGTGAGAGCAACCACTTAACCCACGCCCTAGGCGTGTTGGTCACCCGTGATTTGGGGCATCCATGACCCTTAGGGGTTCAATCCTAGGCTAGCCAACCTCCGGAGCAGCGGGGTTCTGTCCTGGACCCTCACTACCATCATCGGATTGCCTACGGATACGAGAGTGCGCTTAGCGGGTGAGTCCACTTGAGTGAAGCTAACGGTCTATTGCTTGCTTGCTTGCTAGGTCCGAGGGGTCTTCGGTCTTGTGGCTATCACCCCAAGGTGGTGTCACATCATGCACAACTTGCATGGACTTTATTCTTCAACCCCGTGCATAACCTGGACTGACTTTGTTCTTCAACCCCATGCACAACTTGCATGGACTTTGTTCCAGAACCTGCACAACCTGCACGGATGACGCCTTAATAAGAGTCGTGAGTTGGTTTAAGGGATGCCTGATCAAAGTGACGTTATTTAACAAAATGGTGACTTGATGTAAGTCGCTATTTATAATTTTAGTTTTATTTCTTTCAAAAATTCAGGGTTGCTACACCGGGAAGGGGCTTCCGAGCGGCGGGAGACCAAGCACAAGGACCCCGTGGAGAAGATGCTGTGGGATTCTATGAAGGCTCAGTCCACTGAGAAGAAGCGGGTCAAGAAGGCCGGGGCCATCCGCTCGGTCGAGGATGGTGGTTGCTCGGCTCTCTCCTCCGCCGTGCTGGAAGGGGCCGAGCCTATTCGGCTGGCTTGCCCTTCTGCCAAGTGAGAGGGGGCCGATGAGGCCGCAGCAGGGGCAGGCGATTCTCAGGCGGTGATTACTGATGCTGGAGAGTCGGGCGAAGCCGGAGGAGCGCAAGGTGGAGGTGCCAGGGGTGAGCTGGTCAGGGCGGGAGGGTCGCGAGGAGACGCGACTCCATGCCAGCCAGTTGAGGCAGGAGAGACGTGGGATGGGGCAGCCCAGTCTGAGACAATCGACGGGGCTCTGGAGGGGGTATCGCTCGAGGGGGGAGCCCCCATTCCAGCCGCTTCAGAGAGGATTGGCCCTCCTCCCGGTGTCCGGGGGCCCCTGTACCAGCGATGCTATAACATAGCCTCGGGGGTGGTGCGAGGAGGAATTAGGCAGAAGCCTCCGACCACAATCCTCGAAATGATCATGGAGGGTGATTTGTTGCTGGCCCAGATGGGGGCCGGCATAGCCGATGCCTACACTCGGGCGGAGTCGGAGCGATTCGAATCTTGCTTGGGCCGTCAGCACATCCGATCGGAAGATCGCTTGGCTCACTGCCGATCTCAAGGGGCTTTGGCAGAAGGTCACTTCGCTCTAGGAATAGGTGAAGTCGAGCCAAGCGGAGGCCCGGGCATCATCCGAGCAGCTGGCTCAGGCCTGTAGTTCGCTCGAGTTGAAGAGTAGGCTCCTAGAGCAGGAGCGCGTGACTCAGGTTGAGCGTGACGGGCAATGGGAGTTCGAGCGAGCGGAGCTCAGGGGCCGAGCCAAGGAGACCGAGCGACTTCGGGCGGAGGTTGAGGCTGCGTTGGTCGAGGCGGAGAAGAGGTTAGTCGAGCTTGCTGGTAGGGTGGAGTCGGCCGAGGTAGAGGCGCTCGAGCAGTACAAAAGCTCCAAGGACTGCCAGGCCGATCTCCAAAAGGCTGCCTTCCCTTATTACCAGTTGGGCTTCCATCGAGGTGTCCGAAAGGGGTTCACCCAAGGCTATCACCGAGCTAGCTTTTGGGCGGAGGAGCAGGCTCCAGGGGCGGTCATCTTCCCGTCCGGGTAGCACTACGACTTGGATTCGGCGTCTTCCGAACCTTTTGGTTCAGTGTCAAGTGGGGAGGGAAGCCGGGGGGACTCTACCTCATCTGAGGGATCACCAACTCTGGTTGCCTCGGGAGCGCGCGCGACTGAGGTAGTTCCCACACTAGTGGGGTCAATGCCTGGGTCGGCCGTGACGTCCCAGAGAGAGATGGCGGACAAGAAGGGGGGTTGAATTGTCCCCTTACAGAGATGGCAGAATTTAAAAACTTTTCTAACAGAGCACAACAGAATTGGAACTAATAGCGTTACTAGCCCAAAACAAGTGCGGGATTAAAAGGGTTCTCTCAAGCTTTCCGATCTCACACGAGTTAGTAATGCACTCCTCAAGTCGTGGCGAACACAATGGCGAGCAGCAGGACCCCACGGAGTGAAAGGGTAAGTGATGTACCCATCACTCTCGAATAGCTGGGCTAACCCTCGGGCTATTTGAAGGAACTTAACCATAGGTGCTTTCCGAGCTTCGTAGTCACTGTTGACCTGACTGGCGACCAGCTGGGAGTCAGTGTGAATCTGACTCGCTCACCCCCTAGTCATCGCGCCATCCTAGCCCCCGAAATGAGGGCTTCATACTCAGAGGCATTATTGGACACCTAGAAGTTGAACTTCAAGGTGTATTGTAGCTCTGCTCCATCGGGTGACTTGGGGAGGACACTAGCACCGCTTCTGCCGGAGTTGGATGATCCGTCTACGAACAAGTCCCAGATGGGTCCTCGTGCGGATGGTGACTCTTCCTCGATCGGGACGGTGCTCTCTGTGATGAAGTCTGCGCAGGCCTATCCCTTGATGGCTACACGGGGGTGATAGGAGATGTCGTAGGCCCCAAGCATGATAGCCCATTTGACGAGGCACCCCGAGGCTTCGGGATGAGAGAGGATATTCCTTAAGGGTTCATCGGTCAACACGACAATAGAGTGACCTTGGAAGTATGGTCGGAGGCACTTGGCCGAGGTAACCAATGCTAGCACGAGTTTCTCGGTTGTAGGGTACCTTCTTTCATCCTCGTTGAGCACCTTGCTGGTGTAGTAGACCAGCCTCTCGACTCCTGCGTCATTTCAGAGGAGGACCGAACTTACGGTGGAGGGAGTCGCTGAGAGATATAATTGTAATGCTTTGCCCGGAATTGACTTTGATAGTACTGGGGGCGAGGCCAGGAATTCCTTGAGATCTTCAAAGGCCTTCTGACATTCCTTGTCCCAGGTGAACGTGGCAGATGCCATTTTTGGTCCCCTCAATAGCTTGAAGAAGGGTAGGCATCGTTCGACCACTCGAGACAGGAAACGGTTGAGTGCAACGACGCGTCTGATAAGGCGCTGGACGTCCTTGACGCATGTGGGTGGCCACATGTCCAGGATGGCCTGAACCTTGCTGGGGTTTGCCTTAATCCCACGCTGAGTTACCAGGAAGCCTAGAAATTTTCCCGATCTGACTTCGAAGGCACACTTGGTGGGGTTGAGCTTCATGTTGTACTTGAGGAGGGTGCCGAAGGTCTTGTCTAGGTCGGCAAGATGATCTTCAGCCTTTGGTGTTTTGACGAGCATGTCGTCGATGTAGGCCTCGACGTTCCACCGAATTGTCCCTTGAATATTTGGTTGACCAGCCACAGATATGTTGCCCCGGCGTTCTTTCACCCAAAAGGCATCCGGGTATAGCAGTGATCACCAAAGTCGATGATGAAAGTAGTCTTCTCAATGTCCTCTGGGTCCATCCTGATCTGGTGGTAGCCAGAGTAAGCATCCAGGAAGCTGAGCAGCTCATTACTGGAGGTTGAATCGACGAGCTGGTCGATGCTCGATAGCAGGTAACAGTCCTTCGGTGTGGCCTTGTTAAGGTCGGTGAAGTCTACGCACATTCGCCATTTTCCTGAAGCTTTGGTGATGTGACACGACCTTGGACGTAGGCAAACAAGCACAATTTGCAACTCGAACGGGCCGATATCGACGGCCAACTCACCCGACATTCAACCCAAAACCTGGGGTGACTCGGCGATGCCGAGTGGAGGATGTGAGGGCTGGTCCCTTACTGGTAGAGGGCCAGTTGCACAGAAGAAAAACCAGTTACTATTGCTTTGC
Organism: Amorphophallus titanum; assembly: GCA_024336825.1. Taxonomy (NCBI): domain Eukaryota; kingdom Viridiplantae; phylum Streptophyta; class Magnoliopsida; order Alismatales; family Araceae; genus Amorphophallus; species Amorphophallus titanum. The sequence continues at coordinate 124,572 of JANBPO010002713.1, forward strand.
TGTCATCAAAATAAGTTAGAATATGTGTTGCTATCATCAAAATAAAAACACAATTTACTTGAGTCCTAGGGGACATAACAATAGAGACCTTAGGGAAACACCGAGAACCCTCAACACACCTGGATATGTAGAATGAGGTAAGATGACACCTCACTGCATCCAGAACCATGTTTCGAACTGGACGGAACTGCTGAGACACACACAAGGTCACCTGTCAACCACTGGGTCACACCGGGTTGACCAGAACCATACAAAGACATTAAAAAGTAGTACAGAAGACTGGTCACAGCAAGAACACTCCTGGCCACCTCATATCATGGTCATAGCCCTCATAGGACATCAAGAGACATTCACTGGATAGCGGGCAAACCATAAGGTCACGCCAAGATGCACGAAAACCAGTACGTCGGGAAATGACGCTCAGACACCGTCCTAGAATACAAACCTAAGACAAACCAACACGAAACAAACCAATACGGCCAACCAAAAACACCAAGGGAATGGGCGGTCACATAGTGACCGCTCAAGGGGATGTATGGTCCAGGGAGGGCCGCTCAAGGGTCAAACGAAGGAGGATGGACGGTCAGGAGAGAACTGCCCAAGGGGATGAGCGATTAGGTCTTGGTCGCTCAAGCCCACGACCCAATCTAGTTCTTGGTCAAAACGGTCTTGACTGGACCGCTAAACAGAACCGACTTACCACAGTGTCAGTCAAAACGGTCTTGACCGGACTGCCTAACGCGACTGACACTCAACTATTGACCAAAGGTCAACTAGGATGGGCGGTCAGATGCTGGCCGCTCAACCCAATGGAAAGACAGGCGGCTAGAAGCTGACCGCCCAAGTGGGGATAAGCGGACCCTACCAGGCTGCACATACCATGTGCAGTCTATCGTGTGACCACACAAGCCCCAAAACCAGCGAGGATAAACGGTCCAAGGCTGGCCACTCAAGGGGATGAATGGCACCTGGTTTGACCGTCCAACCGTCACGGCAAGCAAATCGTGGGGTTGGCCTGATCGTGGTCTTTCCACGTCCCAATCGTGCCAAAACACAAGGGATACAGCCACAGATACACATACAATCACCTGGACTCCAACCGGAGTCAAAACGACGAACGAATCGCAAGAAATAGGCGATTCTAACGAAATCACCCAAATGGGACAAACAGACTTCCCGGGCTCCCTACGGTCAAATGGGATCACCAATCGAGATGAAATCGATGACTATGGAACGTCGATGTTCCAAGGAGTCCATTGACGCTAACCGATCGTAGAATCGTCGCCATTTTTCGACGAAGCCTACGAAACCCATGAAACCCGAATGAGCCCGATCTCGTTCGTTCAAGCACCAAACAACGTGTAGGGATAGGGAAAATGTAGAGGGCGAAGTGGTGATCCATCTCCCTACCTCCACCAAAGAAACCGTATGCCGAAGTGACTAAACCATGCTAAAACCACCCGGAACACGAACGGTGCCTTTCTTAGAATCCACCGAGGGATCGCGCCCGCCACGCTCCAACCGCCGCTCTATCCCGCAAACCGATCTCCCCAACGCGTCCCCACCCCGGCCAGCTCCGCAACGGTGTGCGCCCCGTGCCGAATGGGCCAGAGACGAGAGAGAAACGAGAGAGAGAAGGGAAGGTGAGAAATGAGAGGGGAGAGAGGGGGTTGAGGGTTTAGAGAAAAAATGAAGGGCAAGAGATACCCCCATCAAGAGGGAGGTTAATGACGGCTCTTCCAAAAGAGGCTGAAGGGCTGGCCCATCCTTGCCAGACGGCCATGCTTGCTCCGCAGGATAGGTGGGAACTGGCACTGGAACTGGGGTGCTGGCGGCAATCTCCTTGGCGCCAGCGGGATCGAAGATGCTGGGTTGCCCCTGGATCTCCATTGGTGGGATCGGGGCAGGTTGTTCTCCTCGAAAGAGGATAACCCGTTCTGAATCGAAGGCAGACGGGCAAAGAGGTGACTCAGGGACTCTTCCACGGCCTCTACTACATCCACGACCGTGACCTCGGCTAAGGCCAGTGTGTTCTAGAGCTGGTTGTAGTCTGAGTGGAGCCACAACCCTTTGTCTGGTTCTGGATGCCACCAGCTCGCCTCGCCCAGAGGCGTTGATGTTATCTGGAGGTGGGATAGCCACCATGTTGCAAGTGCAGTCGCGAAGCATCTGTTCCAACTATTCCACCGTTATCTCCTTGTCCTTATAGAACAAGGTGAGTTCTTCTGGAATGCTCTTGACTTTTTGGATCATTTCTTGGACCCAGTCTCTGAGTCGAGCACACTTCTGCATGTCTTCCCATGGGATGTAACTGTTGAGTGGGATAGGTCCGGTAGGGTGGAGAGGAATGTATTTCTCCATGTTGTCGATGAGTCGCTATAGCCTCTACAGAGGCGTTAGCTCTGCTGGGGATTGCAAGGCAACCACTTGTTGGGCTTGTTTCTTGAGCCGCCTCTTGAGATTCTTTCTTCTATTCCTCCCATGTTTCTTGGCAACGGCCACCTCCAGGGGAGTAGGAGGAGGAGGCCCGGAGCTGAGGCTGATGGGTTCGCACGGGGATGCCATTGAGCCGGTGGGTTGGCAGGGCGAGGTCGGTGACTCCTCGTTGCCCGGATCTCGATCCAGGCACCTTCTGACTGTTATAGTTGGAAGGTAGCGTTGATCGCCTATTCGATGACTTCGAGTGGTAGTTCCTGGTAAGTAGGGGTGCTGGGACTGGCATCTGATGACATGAGCCCGGCTTGATGCCTTAGCCGCGGTGGCTTTGAGAGTTTACCAGGAACCAATTGACTCGTACTGGCATCCGAAGATGTGTGCGTGGTTTGATGCCTTAGCTACGGTGGCTAGGGAGGCTTTCCCTGTTGAACTGGTGTACTGGTACTGGTGTCCGAAGACACATGCGCGGTTTGATGCCTTAACCATGGTGGCTGGGGCTTCTGCTGAGAAATGGCCCGAGGAGCATGAGTAACATCCTACTTCCCGGCCTGACTCTGGTAGTTTGGTTGAGGGCAGGGTCAAGCGACAGTCGATGATGTCTTGGGGACTTGCTACCCCTGTTGGCTATCTTGATCTTGCACGCCGGATGACCTTTGTGATGGTAGACCTGGCTTGCGAACTATTGGGAGGACCTGGTTCGGTCGATCCGGGGCCACGCCCAGCTTCTATTTTCCCTTCCTATCCTCAAGCATTGGAGTCAGAAGTGGAACAGGGGGAAGGTGAGAAGAGCTTGAGGAGCTCATGGTAGCCTAGGACATCCTCTCGACCGAGAAGGACTCGAAGGAGTCTGGCAGTGTCTTCTCTGGAAAAGGGCAGAGACTCTATGATGTGACACCACCTTGGGGGTGATAGCCACAAGACCGAAGACCCTCGGACCTAGCAAGCAAGCAATGCACGGACCAATGCTGACTTCCCAGGTGGCTGAAAATAGACCTTCTTGGACCTGCAATCAACCATAGCCCCGTACTGCTCTAGCCAATCCATACCCAGAATGATGTCATAGTCTGCCGACTGTAAGGCATATAATCTCGCTGGCAATTGCCGATCACTAACCACGACGGGTGAGTCTTCAAGACACAACGGGGTAGCCATGAAATCCCCAGATGGCAATTCAACGATCAAATCACAAGCTACCTCGACCATGGGCTCCTTAATGCATGCAATGAAATCCTCAGAAATGAGGGAGTGAGAAGCACCAGAATCAAATAAAGCATGAGCTACACAACCAAAAATGGTAATCGTACCTTTGACAAGATTGGAAGCTACAGCCTTAGCCCTCGAGATGTGAGTCACTTTGCCTTTTAACTTCCTGCTAGCAGCCGCAGAAGACTGGAAGGAAGATGCTGCTGAAGCCTGAGGGAGAATCTGCTGAAATTGCTGAGATGGCGGTGGTGGTGGGAGCGGAGGCCTAAATTGTGTTTGAGATGGCTGGGATGGAGCTGCTAGAGCAAACTACACCGGGATTACTCGCAATGGACAGTCCCTCACCACATGACCTGGCTAGTCACACCAAAAATACACCACTGGCAACGAACATGGTTTGCCTGGGTGGCTGCCACCACACCGCGCACAACCCTTGAATTGACATTTTGCAGAAGTCTGTCGCTGCTGGAAGGAAGGGGCTGACTGCTGGGCAGCACCAGACGAAGCCTACTGGTCAAATCGCTTCTTAAATCTCTTCTTATTCTTGCATCTTCTAAACTGGGACTTGCCAGACGAAGTAACACCACTAGCTACTGGAGTGGTAGAAGGAAATCCTGGAATAGGAGGCGGATAACCCGAAGAAAGTTGAACTATCGACTGAATCGACATCGCCTGAGAAGGAACCAGGGATCTCGCCAAATCCAATTCCAACGCTGCTGCAGCCTGATATACTTCAGTCATATTCGTCACACGGGCAACGATCAGCGGCTGCCTTAACTCAGCACAGAGGCCATGAAGAAACTACTCTGTTTTCAATGCCTCATTTCCAAGTATATGGGGCGCATAACGGCCCAATTCTATGAATCTGTTCCAATATTCGAGCACCGACATTCCTCCCTGGACAAGCTATAGGAACTGATGCATTTTATCCATTCGGAGATAAGCCAAGCTGAAAGTGAGTTCAAAGGTAGCTACGAACTCAGTCCATGATATCTGGCGGAGTGGGCGAGATTGAAAAGAAATCACCCACTCGGTATTCCACCATGTCAATGCTGCGCCCTGGAGTTGAAAGGTACCGAGCATCACCTTTTCATCTTCCGCGCATTCCATGGAGTGAAACACGCGCTCGGTGCCGTCCAACCATATTCTGGCAGCATCTGGATCGGTCTGGCCTTCAAAGGTCGGTGGATGAAATAGTAAAAATTCTTTTAATGCACGTCCGCGACTGCCAGGCGCATCCTCTTGAGCTGGAACAACGGGAGCTGGAGTAGGGACATCCTGAGGAACACTGCTCGCTTCTTGAGGAACTGGGACTCTCCGACGCCGAGGTGACATCTTGAAACGACTAGCAAATAGATAATAACAAAAAAAAATCGTTAATCACACAGAAAACATCCTAAGCCAGCAATGGACGACACAATTGGACTAATTTTGGACAACAGCTGTGCAATTTCGATTCCTTACATGATTCTTCCGCTTCCCTCGCTAGGGACGAGCGCGAGCTTGCTAGAGTCCCAGTCGGTGTCGAGTCTCGTCGTCGTCCCGCATCAAGTAGGAGGAGGAGGAGGCACTGGAACTGGCACTGATAGATCCCCATGGGGATATCGTCCAGCCAATGTGTTTGCAGGGTGAGGTCGGCGACTCTTCTTTGCCCGTATCTCAATCCAGGCACCTTCCGATTGTTGTAGTTGGAAGGTGGTGTTGATCTCCTATTCAATGACCTCGAGTGGTAGTTCCTGGTAACCTGGGATGTTGAGGATGGTATCCGAGGATGTGGGCGCAGTTTGATGCCTTAACCGCGGTGGCTGTGGGAATTTACCATGAATCGACTGACTTGTACTGGCGTCTGAGGACGTGTGCGCAGTTTGATGCCTTAACCGCGGTGGTAAGGGAGGCTTCTCTTATTGAGCTGATGTACTGGTACTGGCGTTTGAAGACGTGTGCGCAGTTTGATGCCTTAGCCACGGTGGCAATGGCTTCTGCTGAGAAGTGGCCCGAGGAGCGTGAGTGACATCCTGCTTCCTGGCCTTGAGCCTAGTCTGGGAACTGGCGGGACCGACAGGTGAGATACAGGGCCTTCGTTCCACGCCGGGGCTGTCATGGCCCATAGAGGCAGGCCCATACTGGGAGTTGGCATCGTCAAGTTTTAGGGAACGTGCCCCCATGACAGAGCTGAGGGGTGTAGAACCTAACGTGGGTCACTCACGCTAGGCGTCATCCGTGCGAAACCCTGGGGTTGCATGCCCAGTCTGCATGTTGAGCTACCTTGAACCGGGGGTTGATGCACTGGGTGAGGCGATTGCACTTTAGAAATTCGGGTCGAAAGGCCTGAACGAGATACTGGGGAGCCCTGCCCCTGGGTCAGGAGACCCGTGCGAGGAGCTCGCTCAGCTGAGGCTCAAGGCTGACGACCCGAGTGAGGCGCTGAGGATCCAGGCACCTTAGAGTGGAGACCCACACCAGATGCTGACTTAACCGAGGCCCGGGGTTGGAAGCCCGAGCGAACGGTAGTGGTAGGGACTGGGACTCGCGGTGTGAAGCTCGCGTCGGGAGCCGATCAAAATTGGGCCTAGGGGCTGGTGTTAGCCCGAGCGGGAGCCGGTCCGGAACCCCTACAGGGGCCAGCAATAGGTGACCCGAGTCTGACGCTCGTCTGGCCGCTGAGGCTGGTAGCAGGTGTGGTGTGTTGACGGCTCCAGAAGAGACGGGAGCTGAGGGTGGTGGTGGAGCCACCACAGGGACCACACCCAAGAAGGAGGGCAATCTGACGACCAGGGTGAAACTGTCGAAAGTAATCGGCACCGCCAAGTAGCCCACCCGCACATGGGTGGCGATGATGATGGGACCATAGGTGACGGCCGCCATAGTTGTTGATGCACCGGACATGCAGAGGCGATGGCCGCGGACAGTCGTCGAATGCGATCCAGCAACTGGAAGGTGAACTGGAGGCTGTTGGAAAGTGTGAATAGGCACTCTCCTCCTACCTCTCCTGCAAGGATAGGAAAAGGCACTAGGACTTCAGGGTTGGCATAGGCTTTCTCTTAAGTAGAAAGAAGGAAGGCGGGAGACGTCCCACCGGGCGTGCCATCCTTTTGTTCGCACGCGGTGGGGTTTCATCGGCCCGGTGTGTGTGCGGTGACCAGAGTGAGGGGTAGGATATAGCTATGGGAGAGATGCCGGAATATAGTGTGGTGTTTTTGGTTGGCCGTATTGGTTTGTCTCGTGTCGGTCTATCTTAGGTTTGTATTCTAGGACGGTGTATGAGCGTCGTTTCCCGACGTACTGGTTTTCGTGCATCTTGGCGTGACCTTGTGGTCTGCCCGTTGTCCCGAGAATGTCTCTTGATGTCCTATGAGGGCTATGACCATGATATGAGGTGGCCAGGAGTGTTCTTGCTGTGGGCAATCTTCTGTACTACTTTTAACGTCGTTGTCTGGTTCTGGTCAACCCGGTGTGACCTAGTGGTTGACAGGTAACCTTGTGTGTGTCTCGGCGATTCTGTCCAGTTCGAGACATGGTTCTAGATGCAACGAGATGTCATCTTACCTCGTTCTACGTGTCCAGGTCTGTTGAGGATTCTCAATGTTCCCTCAGGTCTCCGTGAGTCATTTCCTACAGTGAGTCATTTTCCCTGGCTTTTGATTAGACTGATTGGTGGTTGTTCCGCTGTGAGCAACAATCTTGGCCTAGAGTCCAGTGACTCGAGGATCGTTGTGCTGGCAGGTCTAGTTGCCTTGTCCTGAGTCTGTCGGCAGTTTTCGGTGCTGCCATTGGTGCTTGGTAGTACAGGTGACAGTGCATGATTAGTCTGTCTGTACTTCGGCACTCGCGTTTTAGAGTTTGTGTCTCGTGATCCTCCACTAGTCATAGCTCGACGACCTCGAGTGTCGGCCCACCTGGGAGTGGTGGCGGGACAGTTCCCGACTCATACGGTTTTTAAGCTTGTTTCCATGGGCCTCCTTGCTTTGCGATAGCGTCCTACTAGGGGGGAAAAGTAGCTAGAGGCCTGGCTCATGGCGATGAGACAGTGTGTGCACACGTGGTCAGGGACTTGGATTGACGTCGATGGGCGCCACCCTGTCTAGTCACTCACGACTGTGGTTACTGTTCTGGTTCTGACACTGTCTTAGTCTCTACCTGACAGTGGGGGATAGTGTAGACGAGATGCTTGTAGGCGCAGCATAAGACGACAGTGGACGTAGCTGGCTATTCTTCTAGTGAGGAGAGTACTTCAGACACGTGACACGTGACCTCCGCGTGACTCTCGTATTTCTCGAACGTCGTTACTTTTCTGGGTTAGCCTCCTTGTGGCTTTGCCCGAGGTCAGTGTTATGTTGTGAGCACGACATTCTAGTCGTGTTGGGTCTATGTCTGTCTAGGTCTTTTTCTAGGCTTTCTTTCCTATTTTGCAGTGTCAACGGATCGACAACTCCTGACTTCGCCAGTTCAGAGTTTGCCCTTCTGTTGCTGTTAGGAGTAGCTTCGGGTGCTGAGGTTAGTTTGGCAGCCCTTTGTTTGGTATGGGTTATTCAACTCATCCTTACCTTCTCCCTACTCCTGCTCCCTTTTCTTTTAGAACTTTCTAGTGTAATTTTCCTACTTTGCTACACCAGTTGTTTTTGTCGTTCTGTGTTACTGCGTGTTTTTCAGTGGGGATCCGTGTGACCCCTACTGAGCCAGTGACACGCGACTCACCCCTGCTTTTCAGGTGGGTGGCGTGTTCTGCTTCCGCGATTCCTGGTGTACGAGTTCGTAGAGGCCAACTGGTACCTACGTCGGGCTTCCCCCGACCTCAGTGTACATCTTTCCTTTCTGTCGACTGTACTTGCCTTTAATTTCTGGGACTGAACTCTGGTATATAATTGTTAATTTAAACTATTAATTAAAAAGTAATTTTATTTTTACTTGCACGTCGAAGTAGTGCTTCTGGTACACCCGGTAAGGGAGTATGTTGACTGCCGCTCCTGGGTCGATCAGGACCCTATTGATGGGTTGTCCATTCAGCTGCCCCTTCATGTAGAGAGGCCTATTATGACTGCAGGTGGGCAGGAGCATGTCATCCTCAGTAAAGGCCACGGCCACTTCCGGTGATATCTCTGCTAAGCAGGCTTCAAGGTGCGCCGACATTTGAAGTGCGGCGATGATGGCCTGCCATGTCTCTTCGTCCAAGGACAACATTTCCCAGACGGTGAACCAGGCCGAAATCTTCTTGAGATGTCTGACTATTCGGTCAGCAGCCCGGACCTTGAGCAGTTTCATCTCTTCGGCCTTGCCGCGTTTGCCTCCTGCCTGGACCTGAGGTGCTGGGTCGGAAGGTGGCTCCCCCGACGGGTCGGGTGCAAGTGCAACTACCTAAAATGGCGTACCCTGCCGGGCCTCCTCCTTTTCTTGAATGAATTCGGCGAGATTAGGGACGCTGTCAAATTCCTCTATTGGCTGGGACGGGGCCACCATCGGTAGAGCTGGGAGTTTATTAACTGATGGGGCCGGAGGGGCGCTGACTCCCTTAGCCGACCGGAGTCCCTGCGGGCGCTCCTGCCTTTCTATACGGGACCGCAGAAACTCTGCGAATGAGGGGATGTCTTGGCTCTTCAGCTTCTCAGGGTAGAGACCCACCGGTGGAGGGATTTCGGTGCCTCGGACCTCAGGTTTGGGGATCCGGTACGGTTGAGCATGATGTTGCGGCTGTCCTGAGGATGGCGACCCCATTTCTTCCCTGACCGGGTAGCATGTTGGGAGGCGGATGCCTCGGCCTGATTCACTTCTGGTAGGTTGTAAGGTGTTTCTTCTTCCTCCCCGTCCAGTGAGAGGGCGGTGTCGAACAGCGCCTCGAGGGTATTGCAGGCGACAACAACCTCCTTCTTCTTGTTTCTGGGCCTTCTTTTCTTCGTTTTCTTTTCTCCGACGGTCGGAGACCGCTCTTGGGGGAGTTCGCCCCACAGGGATGGCTCTTCCTCTGCTTAGGTCTCTACCTCGGGGGCCAGTTCGAGGCCCTTGAACTCCTCCCAAGGAACATATTCTTTCAACTCGATAGGCCGGATCTTGGGCATATTCTTTGAGTTCATTGATGATGGCCTGGAGTCTTTCAACTGCCGGGCTGACTTCTTTGTGGATCCGCACCGGGACGTGCTCCTTCCTATTGAAGGTAGGCCGCCTCATGACCAGTCGAGGGGCCGTATCGTGCCAGACAGGGTTCACCGACGGCGGTGCTGGTCGGGGAGTGACACCCCTGACATGAATCACCGGGGCGGGCTGAGGAGCCGGTCTTCTTCTATTTTCCTTTGGCGCAGGCTGCCAACCCACCTGATTCTGGGCAGGGGTTACCACGAAGGCTTCATAAGTAGCGCGGGTGCTGGCCTCCGCCCATTCTTCTGGTAATTCTTGATATAAGGATATCATGTTGGCCGAAGACGGTGTGCTGGGCATCTCATGCGGCAGGGGAGGATCCACCTTGTGCTCTCCCATGTCTAACTCTCCTTTTCTTATCAAGACTTCTGTGGCGACCCGGGATCCGAGTACCGAAAAGGAACTGGCGCGACTCGAATCTCGGCCCGCCTCCCACGAGCCTGAAGACTCGGAAGGGATAAAAGGATAGGTGTGGTGTACATAGAAATAGGAAATAGAACGGCGGGGTGGGCCGTGGTTTGGTGTAGATGGGCGGGAACATATGTGCCCACAAGATGTTCGATGGAATGCCGAACATACCCGCGTGAGCCGTATACGTGTGCGGCGGGCCTCCAAAGCCCGTGGTTGACCTAGTTAGGTTTTCCTTTGACCTTGGGGGGGTTGAAAGGCGTGCTTCTGGGTGGGCCCCTTGGCCCTTTTTACTGGGTGCCACATGGCCTGGCTCGACGTTGGGGCACCCCCGGGTTGGCCCTGGCGGCGATGCAGGATACGGGCAAGGCCCGCATGTGAGTGGCCAGAGTTGACTCCAAGGAGTTGCTTGTGTCACTGTGCATCACGGCGGGCCGGTCACCCACGAGATTGTAGAAAGGGCTGGATAGCCCGTGCCGGGAGGGTGTTAGGTGGAATGCCTAAACCCTCATTTCTTTTGATTTTGCTGGGAAATAGTCTGGGTACAATAAATGCCCCCCCACGGGTCGTGCATCGGAAGCGGAGACGGGGGCATACGGCCCGTGAGATTCCTGTTCCAGGCTATTGTAGTTGTATTTTGACACTTCATATGCCTTTATTTTTGTTGTGCTATGTATGTTGATTTGTTGGTGTTCTGACCCTTTCTCTATGCTTTGTCTTGCAGCTATGGCGCGCTTTGGCAGAGATGGATGGGTCCCTAGACGGATGGCCCGCGAGGAGGATCACTGGGTGCGGAGGACCGATCGACAGATGCCCCCTCTGGGCCCGCCGATGGTTACTGTGGCTAGCATAGAGCAGCTGGGTAGTGGGCATACAGTGGTAGCTGAGGGTCCCCTTGGCGAGAGAGCTGCTAGAGTCTGGACCATGGAGGTGGCCAGGATTCAGGAGGTCAGCAGCATGTACATCTATGACAGGAGTGGAGGCTACCCGTTGGAGTTCCCCCTGGACTGGCATTCGTTTGAGTTTCTCCGAAGCTACGTTCCTCCCGGCATGGAAGAGGATGACTCACAGATTCCTGGAGCCCGTCGTCGGCTTGAGCGGGCCATTTTGATCGGCAAGGACAGCCTGCATGGGGTAGCCTCCTACAGCTACCCTAGCTTCTCGGAGGACTACTGGAGGCAGCGATGGTTCCCCAGTGCTGAGTGCCTGGGGTTCTTTGGCAGAGCAGAGAGGTCAGGGCTCAGAGTTGGGCAGCTAGGGCCCGCTTCTTGGGATTTGCATAGTCACCATCGTGCTGAGACAGAGGGGACCGCCGGACTGGTGTTGGAGCCCGTAGGCTTGCAGTATGCTGGAGAGGGCTATGATGACCACAACATGCTGGATGGGGTTATGAGGCAGACTGTCACGAGCTGGTATGGTCACTGGGCCGTGATTCCATCGCACTATTACCACCAGGGTGCCACTGAGTGGCTGATGGGGATCATGCATCACTACCGGGTGTTGTTAGAGCAAGCAGGGATCAGGTACGCGGTGACTGCCGCCTTGTACGCGTACCCTTGCTACACTGGGCTACTGCAGGGACTACTGGAGCACTTCAATCGCCGTTGGAACACGGTGGCCACCGCAGAGGGAGAGACCTCACTGGACTTGTGGTCTCTGTTCAGGATTTTTGGACTGCTGATCAGCGGTGAGGGATATGAGGAGGTAGTGCTAGATGACCTCCACCACAGTCACAGTGATGGACAGGGGAGGTACCGGGTACCTTTCAGCTATCGGTACCTCCTGAAGACCTGGAGGGACTTGGAGAGTATACGTATATGTATATACTAATAACATAAAAAAGTATATATATATATATATGTATTCATATATACGATGATGGCATACGTTGGGCCAGGACCGTCATCTCCCCCGGACGTCGAGACCTCAAGTCTGACCCAAAAGAACCAGTGCACCCACGGGCACCACTCGGCTCATTCTTCACCCGCGACACCTGTGGGTGGGGGGCATTTGTAGATGTGTAAAATTACACGTCCACGTGTCCCGACCAGTCCAACATCGACAAATAACTTCAACTGAAGAAACTGCAGAAAAGATGGGCCATCCAGACTCTTCGAACGAATAACACACTGTCGTGAAGCCGTCTTCGGAGTCACGACAGTGAAGAGAAACCAACCCACGGGAAGCCCACAATCCATGGGCCCTAAAGAAAAATTAAATGGACCACAACTTGTGCACGAAACGGGCACAAGGCCGGTTTTCAATGGTACGCCCTGCAAGGCCTTTAGCGGCACGCCCTCTTTGGGTTCTTCAGCAGCACGCCCCAGCGCCTGTTCAACGGCATGCCCAGCTATTGTTCAACGGCACACCCCCAGTGGCCTTCGCCAGTGCGCCCTTGAGTGACCTTCCCCGGCATGCCTACGAAGCTTCCTACGGTACACTGTCAAGTGCCCTTCAACGGCACGCTTCTTCCGCCCTTCGACGGCACGCCTATGCATCCCGTTCGCCAGCACACCCTAAATGCGTCTCAACGGCATGGTCTACTTCCTCAGCAGCATGCTCTCCCCACGACCCGTCCGGTAGGGAGGATCTCATGCCACTCCCCTACGAATTCTTGGCGCATAGTGGGACAGCTGACGTGGCAACATGAGAGTGAGGCACATAAGCTACTCCTCTGTTAACGGGGACGAGGGAAAGCCAAATCCCCATCAATGCGCCCTCTTTCCCACCTCCACCGGCCTGCCCATGTCGCCGTGCAGTTGGGGTATGAAAACCCCTTCTTCTCCGACAAAAAAAAAAAAGAGAGAACAGAAGGAGAGCAACACACACAGAGAAGAAGTGTTCCACAGAGAGAAGAAGAGAGAAGAGAGGAAGCATTCCACAGACGAGACCACCACCGGATCAAAGAGAAGAAGAAGAAGAAGAAGAAGAAGAAGAAGGGACTCTCCCCTTCGGCAGCCACCAGAGAGTAAGAGAGAGGGAGAGAGAAATGTAACAGGGGAAGGGGAAGAGTAGGGAGCCGTCGTTCCTGTTCAACCCCCATTCCTTTCTTTGTTTCTTTTCCTCGCTTTTTTTTTCTTCTTCGTCTTACACTTGATGTATTTGGTTCCCATTTGCCATGAATAAAACCCTTTCTCTTTTGTTCTTCTTATACTCCCATCATTGGTGATGTTTCCCATTGGATTGGCTTCCCCTCTGTGTTCTTCCACCATCCTTCTCCTTCTCTCCTAGTGGTTTTGGTCCCATTTGAGGGATTTCTGGCCTTCACCCTCGCCCATTCGTCATGGAGGAGGGTCCCTTCTCCTTCTCTAAGAACCCAAACCCCAATACCACCGTTGGCCCTTGTCCCCCCAAATCGCCTTAAACTCTCAGCCCCTGGCATCTCTTCCCCCACCTAAAGCTTCCTGGCCAGCTAAACCAAACCCCCAGGCCTCACGGCCCTCTCCCTAATGCTGGCCTTGAACCACCCTCAGATGCCTTCACTGGCACACCAACCCTTCCTTGGTCGATACGCTCCTAGCCCGGCACAGCCTCCCTGGCCGGTATATTAACCCCCACACCTCTCCATCGGCACAGTCTTTGGCTGGCATGCCCCTGACCAGCCCTAGAGAGGCCTTCCCTCCGTCGATTTCCTCGGGTTTTCTGATGTTTTATTTAGGGTGTTACCATCTTCGGACGCCCACCTCTACTTGTCGGGTTCTGCCACTCCATGTGGGCGCGTTCCCCATATCTCCCTTACGCCCGGGGTCAAGGGGAGATGCTGCTGAATTTTTATCGAAAATATCAATATGCTAAAAGACTAAAGGGGAGCAACACACAAATGAATCACATAGAAAATCAATTAAGAAAAGGAGGAAGAGTAGGATAAAAGAAGAAAAGAAAGGCCTTAAGAGAATGAAGGAGGAGTGGGCCCTTCACTAGTGCACACCGCTCTCAAACCCCCTTCGCCGGTACGCTTTCAAAATCCCCTCCGCCGGTACACTCTGAAATCCCCTTCGTCGGTACACTCTGAAATCCCCTTCGCCAGTACACTTTGAAACTCCCTTCATCGGCATGCTCCTAAACTCTTGCACGGCATGCCCTTGGGCCCCTTCACCGGTACACTCTTTATTCCCCCTCGCCGGCACACTCCTTGAGCGGTGCCCCCTTCCTTTTGCTACTGTTAAGCCCTTCATCGACACACCTGCTAGTTCACCATTCACAGGTACACCTCTTCACCGGCACGCTCTCCCCCGTCATTCACCGGCACACCCATGACCTTCCCCAGTGCACTCATGCCCTCACGGCTTCAACTCCGTGCAACTTCAACCCTGTGCAACCCATGCACGGACTTCGTCCCCCTTGCAACCCCAACCCCGTGCAAACTTGTACGGACTTGGTCCTCCTACATGCATAAGCCTTGTACAAGCGCTGCATGGACATTGCACAGCCCCTGGCCCCATGTGCACGGACCTTGCACGGACCTTGTCCCCCTCTGCATGCATGCACTGACTTTAGCCCACACATGCATGGACCCTGCACGGACTTTGTTTTCCCCCCTTGCATACATGCACAGACTTTGGCCCCCATATGCACGGACCATGCGCTGACTTCATCTTGCATTGCATGGACTTCATTCGGAACATGCACCGACTTCTAGTTGCATTTCCTGGACTTCGCTCAAAACATGCACTGACTTCACCCTGCACGGGCCCTGCTCGCATGTCCACCGACTTGGCCTATAGCTGCATGGACCCTGTCTATATGTGCACGGACCCCGCACGGACTTCATCCCTCCGCATGCACGAGCCTTGCACAAGCCTTGCACGAACCTTGCATAGCCCCTGCCCCCATGTGCATAGATCCTACACAGACCTTGTTCCCCCTTGCATACATGCACTGACGTTGGCCCTCACACGCATGGACCCTGCACTGACCCTAGTCTGCATGTGCACAGACTTTAAGCCCATGTGCACTGACCTTAGTCTGCATGTGCACTGACTTTAGCCCACGTGCACTGACCTTAGTCTGCATGTGCACTGACTCTAGCTCATGTGCACTGACCTTAGTCTGCACGTACACTGACCTTAGTCTGCATGTGCACTAACTTTAGCCCACGTGCACTGACCTTAGTCTACATGTACACTGACTCTAGCCCATGTGCACTGACCTTAGTCTGCACGTACACTGACCTTAGCCTGCATGTGCATTGACTCTAGCCCATGTGCACTAACCTTAGTCTGCATGTGCATTGACCTTAGCCTGCATGTGCACTGACTTCCCCTACACATGCATTGACTTCGCCAGCATGTACACTGGCCTTGTCCTTGGCATATTCCATAGGTACACTGACTTCCCCCGCAGGTGCACTGACCTAGCCAGCATGTGTGTCGACCTTACCCCAATGTACACTGAACTTCTATCAGCCCCCCCAGCCCCATGTGCACGGATCTTGCCTGCCCATGCACCGACTTGACCTTCGTCCCCTGCATATGCACGGACCCCATTCATACTTTGCACGCATGCATAGACTTGGCCCTCATGTGCATGGACTTAACCTGCATCTGCATGGACTCATCCTAGATGTGCACAGACTTAACCTTTGAAAACATGCATGGACTTTGATCCTTTGTTGAGAAACCTACACGGACCTTATCCTTCGCCGGTATGCTCCTCGAATCCTCACCGGTGCACCACTTCAGCCCTTCTCCGGCACAGGCTTTGGAGCCTTTCCCCGGCACACCTATCCCAGCCTTCCTAGGTACACCTATCCCAGCCTTCCCCGGCATGCTCTTCCCAGCATCCTTCGCCGGTACACTCATTGAGCCTTCGTCAGTGCACCTTCAGTGCTTTCACCGGCACACCTAACCCAAGCCTTCCCCGGTGCACCCTCCAACACCCTTCGCCGGTACACCCCCCAACGCCCATCTAGGCTTCGCTAGCACATCTTCCCTTGGCCTTTCAACGGCCCACTCTTCTACAATAAAATACAAAAAAATACCAAAAAGAGGGAGAACAAGGTCCTTCTGAGTGAACACATACCTCAAACTCTGATGGTCAGTGAAAAGCTCGAACTTCTCGCCGTACAGATAATACCTCCAAATCTTCAGGGCGAAGATCACCGCCGCTAGCTCAAGATCATGAACAGGGTAGTTCACCTCATGTGGCTTCAACTGTCGAGATGCATACGCCACAGCTCTCCCATGCTGCATCAACACAGTGCCGAGACCTACCCCAGAAGCATCTGTACACACCACAAAACCTCCTGATACAAAAGGCAACACCAACACCAGAGTAGTAGTGAGCAACCTCTTTAGCTCTATGAAGCTCTGCTCACACTCCCCCGTCCAGACGAACGGCACATCCTTCTGCGTAAGCTTGGTCATCAGGGCCATAATACGAGCAAAATGCTGGATAAACCTCCGATAATAGCCTGCAAGTCCAAAGAAACTTCGAATATCCGTGACCGAACTTGGCCTCGGCCACTACACCACTGTCTCGACCTTAGCCGGGTCCACGGAAACACCATCACCAGAAATCACGTGCCCAGAAAGTGCACCTCTAGGAGCCAGAACTCGAACTTGCTGAACTTGGCATGCAACTGGTGATCACGTAGGGTCTACAACACCATCCTCAAATGATGCACATGCTCATCAGCAGATCGTGAATACACAAGGATGTCATCCATGAACATGACCACAGACTGGTCCAAGTATGGATGGAACACCCTATGCATCAAATCCATGAATGCTGTGGGGGCATTGGTGAGCCCAAATGGCATTACCAAGAACTCATAATGCCCATACCTCGAGTGAAACACAGTCTTCTCAACATCAGACTCTCGAATCCGCAGCTGAAAATAACCTGATCTCAAATAAATCTGTGAAAATACTTGGGCCTACTGTAGCTGATCAAACAAGTTGTCAATCCGAGGCAACGAATACTTGTTCTTAACAGTCGCCTAGTTCAACTGCGGTAGTCGATGCACAGCCTCAAACTACAATCCTTCTTCTTCATGAGCAACACCGGCGCACCCCAGGGGGAAAAGCTAGGTCGAATGTACCCCTTGGCAAGCAACTCCTGCAACTGTGCCTTCAACTCTCTCAACTTCGCAGGTGCCATGCGATAAGCGTCCTTTGACATAGGCACCATACCTGGTACCACCTTGATCACAAAATCAATCTCTCGCTGTGGTGGCAACCCTGGTAGCTCCTCGAGAAAAACATCGAGAAACACGCATACAAGCGGAATGTCCTCCACATCAGGACACAGCCGATCGACCAAAACCATAGAAGCGAGACAACCTTGACAACTAGCGTCAAGCAACTGATGAGCCCTAATAGCCGAAATAAGCAAGCGGGAAGAGGAAGACTAGATACCTTGTAAATAAAAGGTGGGTCCACGAAGCTGCCAAAAATAAACCTTCTTCGAGCCGCAATCCACCAAGACATAATGGGTCTCGAGCCAATCCATGCCCAAAATCACATCAAAGTCCTGAAGTGGTAACGCGTAAAGCCTGGCTGGCAAGTTTCGCCCTTCCACCCACATAGGCACCTTCTTAAAGCAATACGGGGTGATCATGAAGTCACCGATAGGCAACTCTACCACCAAATCATAGGACCCCTTGACCACCAGGTCCTCAACACTCTGAGCAAAATCCTCAGATATAAATGAATGAGACGCACCCGAATCGAACAAAACTCGAGCCGCACAACCAAAAATCGAAAGAGTACTTGAACATAGGGTCAATGTCCAGCACATAAAATTCAATGGCCATGGTGAGAGGCCCAAGTTCAGCTTGAAGGGTGACCACCCCATGACATGCCCTCCGTGAATTGTCGTATGTTGCAATGGTTGTAGGGGTCGGCCATAGAAGCTCCTCGGAGAGATTGCAGGCCTTGAGGGTGCAGAGTGGGAAGACATTAATTGACACCCCTGTATCAACCAAGGCTGCATCCACACTGACCTTGTTCAAGATAATAGAAATGCAGAGCGACATCTGTCGAGCTTCTGGAGGTGCCAGCTCGGTTTCGAAAAATGTAATTACCGGTCCTTTGGAAATCGTAGCCAATGCTGTAGGAAGGCTATCAACTGCCATGTCTTCATTGACCATCACCTTATGAAAGAAATTTCTTAGTGCATCCTGGTGAAGGGTGGATCTTTTAATCAGCTCAAGTATAGATATCTTGGCGGGAATTCTATCCAAATGATGCAATAGGTCATATTGAGTACCCAGCAAGGGCTCAACTTCTTCTTGTTGATCTGCAGTCGGTTGGGCAGACTGAGGATTGGAAGTAGGAGCATAATTCCTCTAGAACAATCGCTCGCTCCGTAGGGCAAGGTTTTGTGCTGGCACAGCCTCTGATAACGGCAGAACAGGGTGAGTGGGGTGGGGATAAGTGGTGCGGTGAAGGGTGTAGGGTTAGGAGAAGTGATAGTGGGGGTAACGGGTTATGGAGGAAGGATAATGGGGGAAGGACTAGTGGGCGCAGTGATGATGGGTGTAGATGGATATGAGGGCGGAAAGATAATGGGTGAGGGACTAGCGGTAGGTGTGGTGCTGATGATGGGTGTTGGTGTGGGAGGAAGGTTAGATGGAAGGGTAGTAGTGATAGCGGTGGGGGTGATAAGTAGTGGGCGAGGCAGAGGCATGGGTGAGGGTCTTGGCGTGGATGTGGAAGGGACGGTGAATGGGTGGACGAACGGTGTAGCGGACGGAGGAAGGGTTTGGCGTACGGGTGTGAGGACGGTGGAAGTGGAGGGGTAGTTGTAGTGGAAGGCTGATACTTGGTGGGTCGTACCGTCATCATCAAAGGATCATCCGACGTTGGGGGCCGGAGGTTGGACTACATTCACCTGAGCCGGTGCCAGCGGCTAAGGTTGCAAAGTGGGTGGATGGTTCGGCATTGGGTTCTGATGGATCCCAAGTCTTGAACCTGCTGTGGTTGCTGCTACAGCGGTTGTTGTAGCTGTGGTGCTTGCTGCTGCACTTGCTGCCTCGACAGCTGCCTTCTTTTTTCTTTCAGCTTAATAATGGCCTTATGTATTTCGGCCCAGTCAATCCGGTGTCCTTCATGCAAATCATATACCAGGTCTCAGAATTGAAAACACCCTTCAATGGTGTGCCCTGGCTGCCTGTGGAATATGTAATATTTCGTCTGTTCAACAGCTGTATTCCAACTAGGCCATTCCGGAGGAAGTTGTATAGCATTGACTGACATGAGAGCCGAAAATATGTCAGCATGAGTTTCCGGTAGAGGAGGATATTGGGCTCTCTTCAGAGCCGGGCGCCTGCTGTTGTTGTAGCCATTAGGGGGAGGGACATTATGGTATTGCGGTGGCGGTGGAGGCTGTTGTGGAGCTGAGTAGGTATTTTGTGGAACGGTGAAGGTGAGCGGAGGGTTTGGTGGAGTGGAATAAGTGGGCGGAGGGTTTTGTGGAGTGGCGAAAGGGAAGCCGAGGGTGAGTGGGGATGTTGCAGCTTACAAAGTTGCTTCAGAGGGCTGCCCGTTGCCCCTGGGCGCTTCCAATAAAACCTCGGTCTGTCTAGACGTCGAGGGCTGGGCATTCCTTTCGTTGAGCTGTTTCTTCAGCAATTCAATCTCTTGCTGATACTGTTGTATCATGTATAGCATGGCGCGGTCGGTTGTGGGGAGGGTGGGCATGCCGCCTGCCTCTTTGGCTGGGGCGTCCTCGGATGATGTGGAGGGTCCGCCACTCGTGCCCCCGATAGTGATAACATTGGCTGCCAAGGCCGTGAGGGGGTCCTCGGGGGAGGTCACCCTGACGCCTGCCTGCATCGCCTCACTCGCCACTCTTCCTCTCCTGGTGAGGGGGCCGGGTCTGGCGGTGAGCTTGGCCATTTCTTTGGGGTTGGTGGGTAAAGCCCCATATCGACTAGAGAATCCTGCCATATTGCAGGTGAAAACTCTCCAGTCTCTACTTCTTCTCGCCGTCCTCCTTGATGGCTTGCTCGGGAATACCAGCCTGTCGAAGACTGACCATCGGGGTGGCGCTTCCTCCCACACTGGGAATTGGCGTAGCTCTTCCGATTGATTCCTCGATTATGCACTGGGCGCGGGTTGAGCCTCTTCTTCTTCCCGGAAGGCAGAGGCTACTGCCCCCAATAATCTCTGGCGACCCAAGAGAGTACTGCCTGGGCCCCGGAGGTAGTTCTTCTTGGCCTGCTCGATCCCTTCCCACTCCTGGTCACTGAGAGCGACCGACAGTTGGGTGTCAGTGACGACAGCAGGATAAGCATAAGCCGCGAATGCCGGGCGGTCAGCATGGCGCCTGCGACGTCGACGGTGAGCATTCTCGGGCAGCACTGGCACAACAACTACCGGTTGGTGGGTTGCGGCTGTCACCTCAACCCTTTCGTCTCTTCCCCCCCTTATGGCGATCGCGACTGGGCCCCACCTGGGCTGGTGCCATGGGTTGGGCTCCTTTGGGAACCCAAGCCTGTTTCAGCTTTGCTGATTTATGGGCCGGTGTGTCGGCAGGCGCCGTCCTTTCCTTCATCTTCTCCAGTCCTTGGAAGGAGTTGCGGACTGGAATGGTCGGTGCAATACGGTCCGGGATCACCTCGGACCTTTGTCCGTTCAGATGGATTCGGATGGTTCTGATAGTCATGGACTTGCCGGAACTAGAGATCCGGTGCCCCGCAGAAGCGCCAGGGTTGTTCCTTCATAGTCTCCTCTGATGGGACGCCGACCCTTGGTGCGATGGGCCGGCGGTCTGGTGCACATGGTGCACGTTGCAGCCCAACGTCCTTGGCGAGACACTGTTGTTGTTCTCGACCATAGCTCGGCCGGTAGCAGCTTCTATGACCCCCGGGATGAGAGTGCCGAATTCAGGCTCGTCGGACGCTTCTACGTACAGTATGTTGACAAAAGCCACTCCAAGGAAGTTTGGGAAGCCCACCACAGGAGGGAAACTCCCGAAGCAGAGGGGGACAACAAGGTAGCCATCCCTGATGTGGCTTTCCACGACTTGGGGGCCAAAGGAGACCGCCATTTTTTTGCAGTTGGAAAGTGATTTTCCTGCATTTACAAAGAAGAAGCAATCAGTACTACAAGAAGGGGGCCGCAAAGCCCCTAATTTTGACAAAAAGATGAAGGGTGGATAGGTCCCACCGGGCATGCCAGACTTGTGGATGCACAAAACGCTATTAGTTTAATTTACTTCCGCACTTAATTATTAATTATCATTTAAATTAATTTATGCATTGTAATCCCAATTCATTATACGACTCCCCGACAAACTCCACTAACCCTTCAGGGGCCTCATCAGCCTCTTGGGTGGCGTCCCCAGTCCTTGGTGACGATAATCTGATATTATCGGGTTATCGGTACCCTGAGCTCTGGGTCGTTGCACCTTCCTTGGCTGCTATCTCCGCCTGATGCAGCTCCTCCGGTGATGACGTTAATGTGGAACCCGTGAGGGGCATTGTCGATCTCCTCTAGGGCACCTTGGTGTTCCTTGTGCCCAGACACGCATCGGGATAGGTGTCCCTGGCAGACGAGGTGCTCGAGCTCTTCCTGGAGCTGGTGGCAATCGGCTGTGTGGTGCCCGTGGTCGTGATGGAATAGGCAATGCTTGTTGCGATTGTGATGCTTTGCCTTCATAGGCTCAGGCTGGCAGAGGAGACCCGATCCTTCAATGTCTTCGTAAATCTCGTACACCAGAGTGTTTAAGGGAGTGTACCGCTCGTATCTCTGAGACGGCTCCTTGGGCTCTCTGTCTCGATTCTGCCTTTTCCCTTGGCCCGAGCTTGGCTTGGATGCCCGTTTCTTGTCCCCCTCCCGACTCGAGCCGGTTGTGCCTCAGCACGCGCTGAGGACCTCTTCGCACTCAGCGTGTCGTAGAGCTAGGGTCACTAGCTCGGTGAGGGTCGAGGGAGGGTGGAGGATGAGTTCACGACGGAGGCTCTCATCGCGGGTGCCCCCGGTTAGGGCGGTTATGGCCGAGGCTACATCCAGGCGGGGGATTCTTAGGGCTTCCGATTTGAATCAGTTGATATAAGCTCGGAGCCTCTCCCCTTGTTCTTGTTTGAGAGCCAACAACCCTGCCACTAACTTGGGGGGGCCATTACCTGCGAAACTCTCTTTGAACACTCGCCCAAATTGCTTGAACTCTCGGATGGATCTGGGAGCGAGGGCCCAGAACCATGCCCAAGCGCCCTGGACCAGGGTGGTCATGAATGCTCAGCACTTAATGGCGTCGGACGCCCCGTGAAGAGTCACCAGGGCGTCGAAACTATTGAAGTGATCGGCTGGGTCGCCTTGGCCGTCGTACGACTTGAAGGTTGGGAGGGAGATCTTGGGGGAGATCTCTGCCTTCAAGATGTGGTCGGAGAATGGGGATTTCTCCTCGTCCTCCCCAGGAGAGGTCTTCTGCAGGGAGAGAAGGGCACGCTCTTGCTCTGCGAAATGCCTCTCGAAATCTCATAGTCGGAGGGACAACTCCGGATGTCGCTGGGTCGAGGGGCTAGGGGGTGGGCCCGGAGGCTACCCTGGCACCCCTCGGGGGCTTCAGTCTCCTGGAACGGGCGACGCGCTCCAAGCCTCTCCCCCCTCGGAGTCGAGGAAGCTTCCTGCTCCAGGGGAGGGGCCTGTGAAGGTCCGCCTGACCTGTTGCGGATAAGATGCCATCCCTGGAGGGTGAAACGGCCTCGAGCGGTTCGTTGGGAGGTGTTGCCGCGGGGGGACTTTCTTGGAGGCTAGACTTTTCCTCCCTGGCCGCCTAGGTCCTCATGAGATCCACGAGGATGTCCAACTTCGTGTTAAGGGTTTGGAAGGTGTCAGCGCTCCCACTGGGGGGTAGTCCCGTCACCGTGGGTGGGGGCTACTCGTTGTCAGGGATGCTGGCGTTAGAGGGTGGCGGTGATTAATTTAAGCAAGCTAGGCATCCTATCACACTCACTAGCAGTGGCGTCAAGAACTATACTAGATGAGCAAATGACTAACTAAAGAGGGGTGCGGGTGTACCTCCACACGCTGGGCGTGGGGAAGACGATCCCGGCCAAACCCGTACTCCCAGTACAACAATTAATTATGATTACAGAATGAAAGATTTCTGCCCACTCCACGCAGGGAGGTAAAAGGCTACACACGGGATCTGGGAGTGACGCTATCGGGTTGACGGGCAGCACTCGGGGCCGCTTTGGCAAGGCAAGCACGCGCGCTCGTGGGGCCCACGTCCTGGCTGGCGATCCGGGGAAGCCGGGAGGTTGCTGCAGCATCGGTGACTCCTGGTTGGCCGGTCCTGGGGTGGAGGCGTGCTGCTCGGCTTCACGGGAGGCGAGGAGGTCACTCCGGGGATGTTCGCTGGGTGTCGTCCACGAACTAGAACTACTGTTTGGCAGCGCACGACACGGTGAGAAACATCGCTGCGATCAGTGCCAATGTCAGATCGACACGAGGTCAGAGGCGTTGGAAAGCTCTTTCAAAATAATTAGACCAAGTGAGAGAAATAATTTTGAATCTTTAGTGCTGACCATGATAGATTTTAGAAGCTGCTGATCCACTAGATGGGGATTGACAGGGTAGAACATGGGATTTCCTGAGAATAGGGGTTGACTGGGTGGTTAGGGAGTGATCTGGGTGGAGAGGTCTTCACGAAAGTTTTAGGGATCATCGTTCCTCTTACTAGGCTGACCTGTAAGGAGATTCCTTATAGGTGGGATGAAGAATGCGAAAGGAGCTTTTAAGCCTTGAAGGATCATCTAACAACTATCCCGGTATTGGCATTACCAACTGAAGGGGAGAAATTCGAGGTATATACCGATGCGTTTGGCATTGGCATCGGATGTGTGTTAATGCAACAAGGGAGAGTCATTGCTTACTCACCCTGACAATTAAAGAAGCATGAGGAGAACTACCCGGTGCATGACTTAGAGTTGGTCGTAGTAGTGTTTGCTCTAAAGATTTGGAGAAACTATCTCTATGGAGAATAATTCACCGTGTACTCCGATCACAAGAGTCTTAAGTATCTATTTTCTCAGAAAGAGTTGAATATGAGACAAAGGCGTTGGCTAGAGTACCTCAAGGACTTCAATTTCATAATACAGTATCATCCTGGAAAGAGTAATTCTGTAGCTGATGCCCTCGGTTGAAAGCCCAAAGCCTTATTGGCCAACTGCATGATCCAAGAATGGAAGATGCTAGAACAATTTTCCAAGCTGGATATAAGTACGGACCAGGAGAAAAGGTGTATAACTCTATCACACATGAGGATACAACTGGATCTACTCTCCGAGATAAAGAAACTTTTGTTGAGCTATGGTTTTGATGATAACTAAACTTAGTGTGTAAGGCTATGATTTTGATGCTAACTACACTTTATTTGTGATTAAGTGAATGATGATAACTAAACTAAATGGTTGATTGCTCCTATCGATTGGTTGAATATGATTGAGTTGAACATGTTCATTGAATGAGTTGAACATGTTCATTGAATGCTGCCTATGCATTCTCTTCATGGAGCTTGGTTACATGATGCATTCAAATTGGACAAATACATATCTATTGATCTTGACCTTTAGTCAATCATGTTTTCAAAGTGTTCACTTGTATATGTGCATGGCTAAATTACTCGTACGATAAAGAGAAGCCTTGGTTAGAAAAAAGACTCATGAATTCCTGGCATAAACTCCCGGACCCGGGGAGGGAATTACCCTGTGTGATCACCACTTCCGTAGGCGAGACATGGATCGTCTCCTATGTGAGAAGCACGGTCCCGGAAGTACCAGCTTCATCCGCGACCGGGGTAGATGCCGACCCAGGCTCCTCCGCAGGAACTGAGAGAAAAGAAGACCCGCGTGAAGAGCTTTGTCTCACGAGGCGAAAGGACTCCAAGCAGGGTAAGAATCCTACCGGTGGGCCCACCTGGTCCGGCCAGAGCGACCGCAACAGCTACCCGGAGCTCTCTCACCTCGACCATCTTCTCTTCCACCTCCTGCGGGCTGAGTGTCATAGGGGGGGCCTCCACCAAGAGTTTCCTCACTATAGCTGGAAGTGGAACAAACGCAGGTCACACAAATGCAAGAGGCTTCCCGGTGAGGGGGATCAAAGGCCGAAAAGAGTTGGCATCAAAAGATCCTACCTGTCGGGCTTTTCGGCTCAACCCGGAGTGAAGCGAAGGTAGCAAAGGAAGGGACCGGCGGGGAAGAGGAAGTCGGAGTCATCTGTGACACCTCTGCCCTCCTCCACACAGCCTCTTGTTCGGCCGCCTCCCTCGCGGCAGCAAGCGCCTTCGCCACCGGTGATGTCTTCGGTAGCTCCTCGCCGACCCCAGACGGACTGATCAGAGTTGATGGCAGCTCAGGTCCCGTCCAAAGTTCACCCCTAACGTGAGTCGGTGAAGGCAGGGGCTCCTCCCTAACTGGCAAACATGGAGGACACCCGACATGAGCACTCCAAGTCACAATAAAATTGAGCTCACCTCGGGAACAAGGGGGACGCAAGAAATTTTACCAGTCGGTTGGCTCAGTGCAACCTGGCCCGCCTTGAATTCCTCAAAGGACGGGATTGTAGGCGACGCAGGGACACTCCTCGAAGACTAGGTAGCATCCGTCTTCCGGCGCTTCACTTCCCGCCGATCGGCCGCCTTCGCCTCACCTATTGCCCGCTTCATCGGTGACCGTGCCCAGGACCTCTTAGCAGGGGGAGGCAAGGAGGTGGTAGTCGGGGCCACCGGCACCGCTTCGAAATACCCCGACTTTTTAGCTTGCCGGAGGAGGTTTCGGTAGGTAGCCATTTGGATGCTGTCCGAGTGGTCTATAGTGAAGGGAAAAGAAGAGGAGTCCAGGAGTTAGATTGGTGGTAGACGATAAAGAGAAACTAATGGCATCAGAAGAAAAGAAGGGGCCGTGACACTTGTGCGCGTTAGAACATACCATGCGGGCCGGTGTACACGCGAAGGGACACTGGCCAGTAGGTCAGGGAAGGCACTTGGTCCCGGCGAGCCGCCTCCCTAACCAGCCAGCATACATCACCAATCTTCTGACACCTATCGGCCAGGACAGCCAAATCGGCATGCTTCTTGGCCGCGAGATGGCAATATAGGTTGAAGTGGTCCATCCCCCACCCTTCGGCGTAATGGAAGGCCACGTGCAGCTGCTGCCCCAAGATAGCTGCCGAACGAGCTTCGATCGTTAGCCCATGCACCCTTAAAAGAACATACAGCCAAGTAGTGTCCGCATAATTTTGAGGCTTCCGTTCGTCTCTTCTTACAAAGGTGCGGTAGGAGCAGAGTACGTCCTTCTCAGCCCGCCAGCTTGTCGCAGGGGTGCCCTCCTCTTCCGCCGGCATGGGGGCCGCGGGGGGGGGGGGGGGGGGGCGCCCCCCGCCCCCCCCTCCCTCTCCTTGCCCTCCTCCTCCCCCCTCTTCCTCTATCACACCCTCAACCACTATGCCTATCTCCTTCGCTCCTGGTGCTGCTGCCACGGGGGTCGCCACCCCCACTGTGGGAACCCCTACTGCCGTCTCTGGTCTTGGCGTGCTCTTAGCTCCCCTCTCTCCTAGGGCCATGGCATCTTCTCCTATGACTGTGCTTGGCCACAGGCCGTCTCCTACCCTTGCTGACGATTTGTCCTCCAAGGCTGGTGCTTCCTCGTCCCTTCCTGGCACGCTCCATTTGCCCACTCCTGCTGCTGGCGGAATGGGCCTCGCCTCCACCTCTCTGGCCTGCCATGGGTCTGCTACTCCGTCCATGACTCTAGTGCCCATCACTGGGCCCTCTTCGGTTGGTGCTACTGCCCAGGCCAGTGACCCTTCTGCTATGCCTTCCCCATCTCTTGCTGCTGACGGCTCCACTTTTGCCCCTGGGGCAGCTACTCAGGCCATGGCTATTGCTGGTCCCCTCGCTAACGCTTCTGCTGCTGGACCCTCCTCGCTCCCTACTTTGCTTCCGCGTGCTAGTGCTGCTCCAGGCCCGCTGCCTGCCTCTGTTGGTGCCCCCTCCAAGGCCAAGCCTCCTTCCCCTTGGGTCGGCGGTGCCTGCACGTCTGCGGCTGGCGGTGGCACCACCTCCCATGCTACTGTGGGTGCATCGCCTGATTCTCATCCTATGGTGGCTGGGCCTTCCTTCCCCCAAGTGGTGATGCAGTCTCTAGCTCCTCCATCCCTCCCCCTGCTTGTGCACGTCCATGCCTTCATCGACTCTGGGGAGCCTGCTATCTTCTTCACCCATGAAGAGATCCGCATGTCTTGCCAGTGGTTGGACCTTGCCGTCATTGCTAGGACTCCCCGGGGCCAACCTCCCTTCCAGGAGATCAAGTCCCACCTAGCCCAATGCTTCAAGTTCCAGAAGGACTTCCTTATTAGCACATTAGACTCTCACCACCTGCTACTCTACTTCTACACCAGAGAAGACTCTTCAGGTCCTCCTCAAGGAGATGCTCTTCGTCAAAGGCAGAACATTCCATTTTTTCAAATGGACAATGGGCTTCACTGGTGAGGAGGATTCCCCACTCGTCCCCATCTGGGTTGAAATTCCCGGACTCCCGGCTAACTTCTACAACAAGCCTATGCTCCTCTACTTAGCTGGGTGCCATGGGGAGGCTTTGTAGGTTGATCGAAATACCCTCTGCCTCACCCGCTCGGCTGCTGCAAGGGTCTATGTCCAGCTGGATGTCTCCAAGCCACTCCCCCATTGCCTGTGGATTGGTACTAGTGGCTCTGGCGGCTTATGGCAACCTCTAGTCTTCCCCCACCCCCCAACCTTCTGCACCTCCTACAAGTGCCTTGGCCACTCCCTCGCCAAGTGCAAGAAAGTCCCTGTGGTGTCTGGCTGGTGACCCATCGTCGTTAGCTTGCCCTACCCCTGCTCCAGTGGCATCCTCTTCTCATCCCTGCCATCCCCCCGTCTTGCCTTGTTGATTCTCTCCAGGTGATTTTGATGATAACAAAACCCCGAAAGTATTTTTCGTCTCATGTTGTGCATACTTGCTCATGAGCGAACATTGAACGTGTTTAAGGCCATTTTGTAAAACATCAAATGCTAAAATGGTTTAAGGTTTCCAAATGGGTAACTCCACCGCCATATCACAGGACACCTCGGCCACCGGGTCCTCCACACTCTGAGCAAAATCCTCCGAAATGAATGAATGCGAAGCTCCTGAATCGAACAAAACATGAGCCACACAACCCAAAATCAAAAGAGTACCTTCCACCAACTGCAACACCTCAACCTCCGCTCTGGTCATGTGGGTCACTCTACCTCGGGATCTCTGCCTCCCCATAGTAGCTGACCGTGACAACTGAGGAAATTGCTCCTGTCGCTGCTACTGTTGCGGCTGTGATGGCATCTGCTGGGGCTGAAACTACTGCTGCTGCTGAAACCTAGGCAGTTGACTCGGTCTCTGCGGACAGTCATGTGCCATGTGCCCTAGCTGGTCACACCTAAAGCAAAACACGGGCGCTGAACACAGCCTGCCTGGATGAGAGCCACCGCACCTGAGACACCCACGTCAAGCACCACTCACCGAACCCTGATGCTGAATAGCCACAGGCTACTGGACACTGCCTATCGACTCCTGCTGTCGCTACCCCTTACGACCCCGACGCTTCTGGCCAAAGCCCACTTCCTTGAGCAGCTTCTTGAGCTTCAAGCTAAAGGATGATGACTCTGGCACGGGAGTCACAAACTGCACTGCCATGGAACCACCTGCTGAGAGCTGGATAGTACTCTGCTACTGCGGTACCTCCATCGGCTGACCAAGACCTGCCTACACCTGTCCCGCACTGCCCTACCCTCGAACCTTCTGTAAATCTCTCTCCAGCACTACTGCTACCTTGCAAGCTGCATCCAGGTTAACTGGACCTGATGCAATAAGAGGACGCCTCAACTCTGGCCTCAAACCACCAATGAACTAATCGATCTTCACTTCCTCATCTGCCATGATGTGAGATGCATAACGGCCCAACTCGACAAACCTAGCGCAGTACTGCATCACTGACATGTCACCCTGGGTCAACCCCATGAACTCACACAGCCTCTGCGTCCTGATGAAAGATGGACAGAAGGCACGCTCGAATACCACGACGAACTCCTGCCACGTGATCTGCGGAAGGGGACAAGACTAGAACGTTGCCTCCTACTCTGACGCCCACCAAGTCTGGGCTGCTCCCTGAAGGCGATGTGTAGCCAACACCACCTGCCCCTCCTCAGCACACTCCATCGCACTGAAGATCCTCTGTAAATCACCCAGTCACTCCCTGGCCACCTCTGGATCTGGATGCCCACCGAAAGAAGGCGACTGAAACTGTAATAACTCCTTCAGCACCCGACCAGGACCACCTCGAGACGATGAACCCTCGCCAGCATCGCCTCTCTACTACTGGTCTCCCGACTGCCGCTGCTGGAAGACATAGTCAAACATGCCTCGGAAGAAATGGTCCATCCCTGGAGCTCGCGCACCTCTAGCTGCACCCTCTGGAACTGTGGCTCTACTCTGCTCCTCTAGACCACTGTTCGACTCTCCCTACTGGGAACGAGTCCTCCTCCGTAGCACCATAACACACCTAGCATCAAAAAAATAATCATAAATCAATAAAACACACGGACCTTAAGCCAGTCACCGACTGTACAGGACATTCATGGACCTTCTAGACCACTGCAGTCATTCCGGATCCTCATACACCTTCACAACCTCACTCTGATACCAGCTGTGGCAACCCGGGATCCGAGTACCGGAAAGGAACCGGCACGACTCGAACCTCAGTCTGCCTCCCATGAGCCCATCGCTTCGCGCCAGGCTTGGAAGCCGTAAGCCCCTACTCTCTAAAGCTCCCTTCGCCTCTCGGAAGCGAGAAAGGGATGGGCGGATTCCACCTCCATTCCGATCAGGCTGCGGTGTCTGGTTCCACTGCAGTTCCATGCCTACCGTGACGAAATCTGGTGTGATGTCCTCCCCATAGAGGTGGGTAGTATTATTCTTGGTAGGCCGTGGTTGTTTGATCGGGATGCCACGCTCCATGGCTGGTCAAACACCTGTACCTTCGACTATGGTGGCCAGCGGATTACCCTCCACCCCTCTCAACCCAAGAGTCCTTCAGTTAGGGGTCCTACTGGTCCTAGCACTCCGGAACCTTCCATCCCTGGGCCCAGTACCCCATCCTCAGCTCGGGCCATGACCATTTCATCTGGCACAGGCGAGCCCACGTCTAAGAGGTTGATGTTGATCAGCTCCCGAGAGATAGAGTGGGAGGCTAGTAAGGGTAGTCCTGTGTTTGCTATCACGGTCCGTGAGGTGGAGCGAGAGTCCGAGGGTGAACTCCCACCCGATGTTGTTCCGATTCTGCAGGAGTTTGCCGATGTGTTCCCCGAAGAGCTTCCCGAGGGACTGCCACCTATGCGGGACATTCAGCATGCTATCGACCTGATTCCGGGTTCATCATTGCCCAATCTTGCCCATTACCGCATGAGTCCCACCGAGCACGCTAAGCTAAAGTGGCAGGTCGATGAGCTTATGCAGAGAGGATCTGTTCGGGATAGCATAAGTCCGTGTGTTGTGCCCGCGTTACTCGCCCCAAAGAAAGATGGCACTTGGAGGATGTGTATTGATAGTCGTGCCATCAACAAAATCACCGTGAAGTACAGGTTCTCATTCCCCGCCTGGATGATATGCTTGACATGATGGTAGGTGCCACTATCTTTTCGAAGATCAATCTTAAGAGTGGTTACCACCAAGTAAGGATTAGGCTAGGTGATGAGTGGAAGACTGCATTCAAGACCAAGGATGGTTTATATGAGTGGCTGGTTATGCCCTTTGGGCTGACCAATGCCCCCAGCACCTTCATACGACTCATGACTAAGGTCCTTCGACCTTTCATTAGAGTCTTTGTTGTAGTGTATTTTGATGATATTCTCATCTATAGTCGCACTACGGGGGACCACTTAGACCACCTACGGCAGGTTTGTCTCCTTTTGAGGCGAGAGCAATTGCTCGTAAACCCACAGAAGTGAGCTTTCATGACTTCACAGATTACCTTCTTGGGTTTCATTGTGTCTAGCACTAGGGTCTCCACTGATCCAGAGAAAGTCTGGGCCATTATTGAGTGGCCGGAACCCCGCACGATCCATGATGTCCACAGCTTCCATGGCCTCATGACATTCTATCGTCGCTTCATCCGCGGATTTAGTTCCATCACTACCTCGATCACAGACTATATCAGGAAGGGTGCATTTGTATGGACGAAGGCCGCTACTGCTGCCTTCAAAGACATCAAGGAGCGCATGACCCAGACACTGGTCCTTCGATTACCAGATTTCTCAAAGGTGTTTGTGGTCTCATGTGATGCGTCGAATGTAGGGATTGGAGGAGTGTTGAGTCAGGAGACCCACCCGATCGCATATTTTAGTGAGAAGCTGAATGACCTAAAACTGCGATACTCCACTTATGATAAAGAATTCTATGTAGTTGTTCAGGCTCTTAGGCATTGGAGGCACTATCTATTTTGTCATAGGCTCGCGCCATGCGTGCCTGATATATCTGTAGGTGTTTGTAGGCTTCGAGCCATTTGCCTTCTAGATCAACAAGCTCTTCTAGCCTTCTCTGGTATTCATTTTCATCAGGGCCGGCCAAGCCGGTGTATACCGCTACGCGGTAGGATGCTAGCTGGATTTCGACAAAGATGATAGCTTCCACCCCGTAGACGAGGGAGAACGGTGAGCATCCCGTGGGAGTTTTGTAGACTGTCTGGTAGGCCCATAATGCCTCAGAGACCTTTTCACCCCAATCTCGTTTCCAGAGCCTAACGGTCTTAGCCAAGAGGTTGTAGAGAGTTTTGTTGATGGCTTCGGTCAGGCCATTGGCCTGTGGATTGTAGACTGAAGAGGTTCTCCAGTCAATGTGGAACTTGACCGCCAACTGGTATGCGGCCTTGTTCTTGAATGGCGTCTTATTGTCAGAGACTATGCGGCTGGGTGTACCGAAACAGTAGATGATGTTGTGTTGGACAAACCTGGCGACGACCTCGCCGGTGACTTCCCGTAGGGGAAGGGCTTTCGCCCAATGACAGAAGTAGTCAGTGGCGGCCAGAATGTACTTGTGACCGTTGGAAGACGGCGGGAAAGGCCCCGCGATGTCAATATCCTATTCGGCGAATGGCCAGGTTGGGGCAGTGGGACGCAGTGGATTGGGAGGCCTTCTGGGCACTGGGTCGAAGGCTTGGCTCTGATGGCATGTACGAGCATACTGGACGTAGTCTGCGTACATGGTAGGCCAATAAAAGTCCTCCAGTTTGATGTTGCACTTCATTTTATCTCCGGCTTGATGGGCGCCGCATAGCCCAGAATGAACCTCGCGCATGATAGCTCGAGCCTCGACTGGGGAGACGCATCTCAAGAGAACAGACTTGCCCTTCTCATGGACGAGTCAGTAGAGGGAGTCGCCGATCAACTCATGTGATGTTGCCTGGTGAAGTAGTCAGACCTTTTGAGCCCGGTCAGAGGGGAGCCATCCCTTCTTGAATTTGGCGATGGGCTCACGACAATCTTCTTCTTCTGGAGGAGTGTCTTGGTCGAAGCCTTGGACCTCATAAACTGTGAGACCAAAGTCACTTTCGAGTGAGCTGGGCATTAGCCTTCGATGCTTGACTGTGATGTCCACCTCACCCTCAGGCGGTAGCTTGATGGCCGCAGCTAGTTATGCCAGGGCATCAGCCTTGGTGTTGCCACTTCTAGGAACGTGGTCTATTTCAAAGAAATAGAACTTCTGGGTTAGCCGGGTGACAGTGGCGTGGTATGGGACCAGCTCTGATTTCTGCACGTCATAGATGACAAGCACCTGTCAGACTATCAATTGGGAATCTCCATAGGCTTTGAGGCATTTGATGCCCATGTCGAGAGCCATCTGGAGTCTGATGACCAGGGCTTCGTATTCGGCTTTGTTGTTGGTCAGAGCCTTCATGAGGGCACAAGAGTTGTACAGAACTCCACCATCAGGGGTCAGGAAGACAATTCCAGCACCTGCCATAATGTCTGAACTGAGGTTGCTCCAGGTAGTTCCTTGAGAAGCGTCATCAAAGTACAACTCCCAACAGGGTAGGCTAGCTGTGAGGGCGTCTTGCTGCTAGTAATGCAAGACATCTCCGCTCTGTTTAGCCAGTTGCTGGTGTTGAAGAGCGAGAGACTCCTCATCTAGAAGCTCCGTGTTGAAGGGAGAATCATCTATATTTAATTTCCTACTTATTAATTTTTGACATTATTACCAACAAATTTTTTTGACATCGACATAGGTCGACAATTTCTGATGAATTTGAGACCAAAAAAAATACGTTGGAAATTAGCAACTTTATTTTCACGACGTCCATATTCGGTCGCTATTCCGTCGGCATTCCGTCGAAACATAACTTTGGGACATCTTTGCGATGACTTTATGATGGAATGTGGATGTTGGAAAAATTGACTTTTCTTGTAGTGATAGATGCCATCACGTCACCCCCACCCCTTGGCACTTTCACTACTGCTTTAGTGTTCAACACTGCCCAAGCTCTAACACCCTGGCCTATTACTTTCGGGCTCCGAGGAAACAAACATTCTTACACTTCTTCCCTACCATCTCGAACATCAAGCATTGGCAAGAGCGCTTCATCATCCTGGTAAAGGTCGGTGGTATTGAGGGCGCCAATGACTGGGGCTTCACTAGCCTCTGTCAAGTCCACCTGGCCAACAAGCCACCGTCGCTGACCAAGGAGGAGGTGGTCACCATTAAGGTGATGTTCCACAACCCCCTCGTGGACATTGACTTGAAGTTGACCCCCACACCCCCGATGTCTCTGGGGTTGAGCATTCCACTGCCTCACGATAGGACCTTGTATAGTCAACGTACGTAGTCTGCATTGCTCGCATTGAGCTGGAGTCTAATCATGGTTTTTGTCATCTGTAGGTGTCTTTGAACCTCCTTCGAGCACTCAGAGAGTGGAGTTGGAGTTGGCATTTGAGACGCTCATGGTGCGGTCATTTGAACCTCGTCCGCACAACCACGTCTCCTCGCCCACGGCAGCTCAAGTTGGGATCGTCACTTCCCGCTCCGTCCCACTAACTGCTATGATTACCTCGACATGTCTCACGTACCGCCCCCTACAGATAGAGGTAGGAGAGGGGGCGTCGCACTGTCAGGTGTCATCTTCATCACCTCCGGCACCTATCATCATCCCCAGTTTTGGGACAGACAAGTCGGAGGCAACTCTGAGCATTGGCACTAGTCCACTGAGCGTCTCCCACAGCCTACTGAGTGAATCTTCTATGATGGCGGGAGAGACATGCAAGGTTGTGGACTTTGAGACCGTGGCGGTGCTAGATCGCTAGCATTGCCATGGGAGGCGGAAGAAGAAGGCCACATCATCTTCCCTGGCTGGGCCTTCATGGCCCCTGGTGCCGTTATAGTCATTGTTGTCGTTCATGCCACCTCCAAGCTCTGCCCTAGCTGCCCTCGTCTCGCTAGCCACTCTGTCTGTATTCGCTTTGGCATCGACCCATGGGGATGGTGTACCATTGTTCTCTATCCTCGCCATCAAGCTGCCGCCAGAGTCTAGGAGGAGCTCAAAGCCCCTCATAATGTCTCACAGCATAATGAGGAAGGCTCTAGATCCAAAGGACCTGCCTGTGAGCCTCTCCCCCTACAGTGACTATGACCTGATCCAGTAGTCGACGAAGACTCTGGTGTCCATGTGTCAGGTCCTCGACTTGTGGAGGGGTGCTCACTTTAGGGTGGCTGAGCAGTAGCTAAATGCCAGTCAGAAGGAGAAGGAGGACCTGGTGAAACCGGTCCAAATGCTGGAGGATGAGCGGTCGGGCTTCCACGCCATGTTGGAGTCTCAGACCCATTCCTTAGAGGGGGCCGAGAGGGACTGGGACACCTTCTAGGAGCATCTATAGTCATCGGAGGCATCGTGGCTGTGCGGGGGCAGAGGAGGAGGAGGCAAAGGCAAAAGAGTTGGAGACTGCCATCACGACGGCGAAGGCAGAGGTGGCATCGACAGTAGAGAAGGCGCTCGAGCACTTCTTGGCATCCATAGAGTATAGGGATGAACTGAATGCTGAGGTTGTCCTCATCTACAAGCTGGCTAAGGAAGCCAATTTCAGAGATGGGTGGGTTGTAGCCTTGAAGGGCATCACCTAGGCCACCGGTGCCCTAGTGCCCGAGCTTGAACCCCCTTCCTCCCCATATGAGGACGACCAGTGGGAGGAGGCTCAACGGGTAGAGGTCGAGCGAGCTGGGGAGGTATAGGTGGAGATCAGGGATCTGATCACCCTGGTGGATAGTCCCCAACCATCCAGAGCTGTGCCCATGGAGCCCAACAGTGAGCAAGGTGTTGCCGCCAAGCTGGATGCAGCTGACGGGAGTGCGCCTTTTGCTTGAGGCTTCTATTTTTTTCCTTTCTTTTTTGTATCCACCTTGGGCACCACCAAAAAGGCATAACCCTTTTTGTAATTTCAATCTTCTTGAGTTGGAATGGAAGGATTTCATATCTCTTCCCACTTCTTGGCGACAGGCTGGCCTGGCCTGTACTTCTTCTATTGACATGTTCTTAGTGGGAATTGAGAAATCTTCTGATGATGGGTCTCTTTAGAGGTATGGAAGGCTAGTTGGGTTTCCTGGGAAGTAGTAAGCCGTGACTGGTGCAATTCTCAGGACCCCTGTCTTCATTTCTGGTGATCAACTAAGGGAAGTATCTCCCGTGACCTTCTGGAGAGGCCATTTCCACTATAAATAAGAGACCCATGGGGAACTTTGGGGCGTAGAACACCTTCTCTTACGCCTTCAAACCTACGCCATCTTGAAGCAATATCTCAATAGTGTTTTGAATCTTCATCAGGGGAGATGTAACAACCCAAGATCCAGATACCGGGAATACCCAATACCATTCAAATCCTGGCCCGCCGCCTACGAGCTAGTGGGCTCAGAAGGGCTAAAAGGATAGGTGTGGTGTACAAAGAAATAGGAAATAAAGTAGGATAATTTAATAATTAATAGAAATAAACAATCTAACTATAACAGAGCCCAGTCCAGTAGAAAGTACAGTCTAAGGCAGAGAATATACCAAATGCCAAGCGAACACTCGGCCCGGCGAACTGGCAACTAAGAACCTCTATGCAACGCCCTCGAACCTCGAGGAAGATCTGCAACACCTGAAAATCAAAGGTGAGCCTCCTATCACTGGCTCAGTAAGGGTCCCGCGGAATCCCAATCGAAAATAACGATGGTACGAAAAGTAGCAACTACAGCAAGAACAACAGTAACCGTAGGAATAGTAAACACGGTGGTCGGTAAAACATCGACGCTACAACTACTCCTACACTACCGAAACTCAATGCCCCGATCCCACAGTCGAGAGACTACCAGAACACGAACCACTAGACTACGATCGCCCTAGTCATGATACCAGGAAAATGACATGACACCACTGTTATGGAGACCTGTCCTCATAGACAAGGGCCCGCACCAAAACTACGTGGCCTTGAAACACAGTCGCGACCTCGCCATCATGAACTCTATACTGTCTATGGAAAAGTCCTCGATGATGCTCACCGGAAACCCTAGGCCTCGACTTCGGAAAAAACACCCGAACTACACATGAAACCCCATCTCGTAGACGGGAAATGGAAACCCGCGACACAATAACTCACGTCACGTGACGGGAGTACCGTCCACCAGAAGCAAGGCCGGATGCATCCACTGATGACTTATTCTGCAGCCTCAGGTGTCTGCCTACGACGTCCCCGGCGGAGACTGAGACACCGTATAGTAACCAGGAATACAAAACAAGGACTCATTGGGGTCGCACTCGTCAGCGCAGGTATGATGCCCCTAGTCACGTGTACACACACAGACCATGCGCCCTAGGTCAAATCCTCTCGTTGGTTCTTCCCCTGAAGCCCGGACTCAAGCCGCGCATGGAGGCCCTACGGTAACCAACGTAACAACCGTCTCACTCGAGTCACGCTCTCCGCCACTCCCAGGTGGGTCCAAACAGGCGTACGCAGGAAAGTTACGACTAGTGGGGGCTCATTAAACGTGGACACTGAAAACCACGCACACACCCATCGCGAGTAACACAGAGTAACAGGTGGCTCACGACCACAAGACTCTAGACAGCCCACTAGACCTAATTACCCAACGGTCCTTGAATCACAAGACTCGGGTCAAGACCACTGCATGTGACGGCACAGTGCCGTTAATCTGGCCTAATCCCTAGGTCTGAAACCACGGTGACACGATTCTCAAGGTAGTTCACAAGCTACCGAGTGGATCTCTCATCTCCGGGACACACAAAAAACTTCCAACCTCAGGCTGGTCAACTGGACTCACAGTCTAAGGCCATACACATAGCCCACTTGGAAACCACCTTCCGGAGAAACTGTGTGTCGATGGTGCACTGGATTGGTCGGTTGAAGGTTGACTGAGTGTGGTCTGTTCTCGGACTGCCGTAGTTTTCCTAATGACTCAATCTAGGACTACCATTATGCGGAACGTCATTTCCCGACGTCTTGGTTTCTGTTCATCTTGGCTTGACCTTGTGGTTTGCCCATTATCCCGTGGATGTCTCCCGATGTCCTATGAGGGCTAAAACCATGATGTGAGGTAGCCAAGAGTGTTCTTGCGGTGAGAAGTATTCCGTACTACTTTTATTGTCACTGTCTAATTCTGGTCAACCCGGTGTGACCCAGTGATTGACAGGTGACCTTGTGTGTGTCTCGGCGGTTCTATCCAGTTCGAGGCAGTGTTCTGGATGCCGTGAGGTTTCATCTTACCTCAGTGTGTGTGTCCAACTATGTTGAGGGTTCTTGGTGTTCCCTCAGGTCTCCCCGTGTCATTTCCTTCGACCGTGTCATCTCTTCTGGCTTAGGATTAGACCGATTGGTGGCTAGTTCTGCTTTGTGTGACGATCTTGACTTCGAGTCATGAGACTCAAGGATCGTTGTAGCTTTAGGTCTAGTTACCTTGTCCTAAGTCTGTCGGTAGTTTTCTGTGCTACCATTGGTGCTTCGTAGTACGTGTGATAGTGTTTCTTTACCTGTCTGTACTCCCGCACTCGCGTTTTAGAGTCTATGTCTCATGATCCTCCACTAGTCGTAGCCTTACAACACGTTAGGGCGTGTTGGCTCTTGTAGCGGGGCACTTCCCGATTTATGATTCTTAGGCTAGTTTCGTGGGCCCCTGGCTTTGTACTGTAGCGTCCGTAGGGGGGGAATACTAGCTAGAGGCCCGGCTCTAGGCACGAGCTAGTGTGTGCACATGTGGTCAGGGACTTTGGACTGACGCCGACGGGCGTTACCCTATCTAGTCACTCGCGACGGCACTTCTATCCTGGTTCTTAGAGTGTCTTAGTCTCTATCGCGCCTGTTGGGTGACAGCATAGATGAGATACTTGTAGGCGCAACATAAGAAGTCAGGGGACGCAACTGGCTGTTCTTCTAGTGGTTGGTGCTCCAGTCACGTGACTAGTTACACTTTCGTGACTCTCGTGTTTCTCGAGCGTCGTGACCTTGCTGGGTTAGCCAACTCGTGGGTTTACCCGAGGTCAGTGTGGGGGTGTGTCCTGTGCACGATGTTCTGGCCGTGCACGTGGTCGTGTCTGGATGGGCGCATATGACTTTCGAGTCGTATGTGCTTAGCGTTCGTCTGGTCAGTCTAGGTTTTCCTAGGCTCTTGTCTTTTCCATTTTTTCCTTGCAGGCCTTCACTTGCTTGGTGTCTCATCAACGGATCGGCAACTTCTGACTTTGACAGTTCAGAGTTCGCCCTTCTGTTGCTATTAGGAGTAGCGTAGGGGCCGAGGTCCCCTCGACAGCCGTGTGTCTTCGATGCGGCTTCTTCCCTCTTCCCTTGCCTGTTCTCTACTCCTACTTCCTCTTCTGTTCTATTACAGCTTTGTAGTGTAGTTTCTTGCTTTACTACACCTGCTGTTTTGTGTTCTGTGTTACTGCGTGTTTTTCGATGGGGATCTGTGTGACCCCTACTCAGCCAGTGACACGACGCTCACCCCTACTTTTCACGTGGGTGGCGTGTTCTACTTTCGCGGTTCCTGGTGGCGAGTTCGTAGTGGCCAGCTGTACCTACGTCGGGCTTCCCCTGGCTTCATGTTGTATTTGAGGAGAGTGTCGAAGGTCTCAGCTAGGTCAGAAAAATGATCTTCAGCCTTTGGCGTCTTGACGAGCATATCATCGATGTAGGCCTCGATGTTCTGACCGAGTTGGCCTTTGAAGATTTGGTTAACCAGCCTCTGATATGTTGCCCCGACGTTCTTTAATCCAAAGGGCATTCGGGTGTAGTAGTGTACGCCGAAGTCGGTGATGAAGGTGGTCTTCTCAATATCCTCTGGGTCCATGCTGATCTGATGGTAGCCAGAGTAGGCATCCAAGAAGTTGAGCAACTCGTTGCCGGAGGTTGAATCGACAAGCTGGTCGATGCTCGGTAGCGGGTAACAATCCTTCCGGGTGGCCTTGTTAAGGTCGGTGAAGTCTACACACATTCGCCGCTTTCCCAAAGCTTTGGGTACCAGGATGACATTGGCGAGCCACATCGGGTAGAGGACTGGACGGAAGAGGCCAATCTCCTTCCCCTTGGTGAGTTGCTCCTTGATGATCGTTTGTTTCTCCGGGGCGTGATTTCTTCTACGTTATTGGACTGGCTTCACCGTCGGGTCGAGGATGAGCTTGTGCATCACAATCTCCCCGGGGATCCCGGGAAGTTACTCATCAGACCACGCGAAGACTTGGATGTACTCTGCAAGAAAAATTTTATATTGCTCCTGAACATCAGATGGGAGGTCGGCTCTGATCTTGACTCCTAGGGTAGCGTCATCTTCGAGGAAGACCGTCAACAACTCACCCCTAGGCTCGGATGTCGCCGGTCCTTCCTTGGTCCCCTTAATCCCTTTATTTTTCCCTTCCGGCCTTATGGCTTCGACTGAGATTATATAGCACCTTCTGGCCATTGCTTGGTTACCCCAGACCTCCCCCACGCCAAGTTTGGTGGGGAACTTCATTTTTTGGTGATAGGTAGAGGGCACCGCCTTCGTTCAGCTGAGGAAGCCTCGGCCGAAGATAGCGTTATAAGCCGTCAGCCCTTTAATCACAATGAAGTCCACCATAACCGTAACGGTTTTGGGTGGGGTGTCGATGGTGACTGGCAGGCCTAGGGCTCCCTCGGGATAAGTTGCCTGGCCATTGAACCGACAAAGGGGGGTTCAGATCGGGCAGAGTCTAGATAGATTCTCACCCATCTTGAGGAAACAATCATAAGAAAGTACATGAGGGGCACTACCATTGTCAACTAAGATCCTATCTACGTTACAGTGGTCTATAGCACCCGATACAACTAGGGCGTCGTCGTGCGGGGTTGTTAACCCTTCCAGGTCTTGGTCGGAGAACACCAAGGCCTGCTATTCGCTCGCCTGCGGGGCCTTAGGGGGCTCGAACGCCCAGCTTGCCCGCTCGGCGTGACGCTTCCTTCCTCGACTGCTATCTCCACCTGATGCCACACCGCCAGCAATGACGTTGATGTGGACTCCGCGGGGGATACTGTCAATTTCCTCAGGGGCGACAGCTTCCTTTCGGTGCTCAAACACTTATCGAGATAAGTGCCCCTGGCGGACGAGGCACTCGATCTCATCTTGAAGCTGATGACAATCACTGGTGTGATGTCCGTGGTTGTAACGACCCAGAGCTCTGGATACCGATAACCCGATGTAGCATCGAATTACCACTACCAGGAACTAGGGAAGTCACCCAAGAGGCTGATGAGGCCCCTGAAGGGTTGGGGGAGTTTGTCGAGGGAGCGTATAACGAACCCTCCCAGTAGGACGCTACTGACTATGCGAGAGGGCCCACGGAAACTAGCTTACAAATCGTATAACGGGAATACCCTGCCACCTCTCCCAGGTGGGCCAACATGGACGTCGTCAGGCTACGACTAGTGATTCCATCACAAGGAAAGAGGAAGCTGCTCTTAGGGGATGTAAAAGAATGTCACAGTATATAAAATATTTTAAACATGGCGCACATGGAATATGGATTGCTTAAAAATTACACATGCAAGCTTTTGAAAACTCTAGGTATATAACGGACTAGCACTGCCCCGTTACACACCATAACGGACCAATGAAGGACCGCTATGCTTCACAGAACTCAGAAAATTCACAGGAAAACCAGACTATAATGCACCGGGGCAGGTGCGCTATAGGACTATAACGCACTGGATCGAGGGCGTTAAAGTTGACACGTACACAACGCATAGACGAGGGGATATAACGGACAAAGGGTGGGGCGTTATAACGTACATAACGCACCTCCCATGAGCCGTTATGCCCACCAGAATGACTAAACTCCACAGAAAATCATGACATATAACACAGCTCAACAGGGGCGTCATACTGAACATAACACATGGAGACAGGGACGTTAAAGGCAACGGACCTTTAACTCAACACAAAGGACTATAACGCACCGGGGAAGGCGTGTTAAAGCCACCCGAACATGAAAATCCATAGGAAACTCAGACACTGATGATATAACGCATCTCTAGGGGTGCGTTAAGTGACCATAACGTACCGGGGCAGGCGCATTATGTCACTTGGGTTTCGTAACTCTGGAGTTTGAAATTGGAAACCCCTCCCGATCGATCGAAATCGACGGGGGACATGGCAGAATACAAAACCTACCAAACCTACCAACCCATACCAACCATTCAAGCCTAGGCATGCCACTAGAAATGAAATACAATGCCCATGGAATAGATTTCAACATAAAAAGGCTAAAAATGACTTAAAATGCACTAAATAGGAATATGCATGGAGGCAACGGGCATCAGACCACGGCGCAAGTGGTACTGGCGGTGTCCTAGCGAGGTAAGATATCCATCCCCCTACCTGGAATTCAATGAAAACGGCGATACGATGGCGAACCGGTGAGAGGGAGAAACGGCGCCTCCCAGTCCGGCTCGAATCCACGCTCTGCGAATCGAGGAATGGTGGGCGTCAATGCGATCCTCGCGACGCGACCAATCCAATAGTACCTCTCCGACTTCGATCAGCAGCCGTCTGGACCAAGAAACAAGAGAGGCACGCAAATTGAGAATAAAACCCTAAAATTATCTAAAATAAGAAATACACAGAAATTGAGGAAGATGGCGACGGATGGCGACGCAGAGGGTGTCAACGGATTCTTGGCGAGATGAGGAGTCCGATCCCCTACCTTTTGCGTGGCGAAGATCGTGAATCGGTGCCGATCGGGCGACGGGGGCCACACCATCTTCTAGCTCGCATGCGTCCCCACGCTCCACGATCCGAGGGAAGAAGGGTACTGACGCGATCCCCGCGTCGAGCCCGTCCCGTCGGTACCTCCCACGCGTCTACCGGAGTCCGTTTGGATCGCGAATCGAGCGAATGGGGTGTGGAGGAGAGAGAACGTGGGGGAGAGGGAGAGCGTCGAGATGGAGAGAGAGAGAGTTTCGAGGGTAAGGAGAGAGAAAGAGTGGGTTAAGATATTTATAAAAATCTAATTTTTCATTAATAAACCAATAAAAGACCTCTTCGCTTTGTCTCAGACCTCTTGTCGGGGCAGGGTTTGTTGATCCCGTCATCTCCACGGGTCAACGTCCATATTCTATCCTGGCTTAGACCTCATATCTTCGTCAAACTTGTCAACTTCGATATGACGTCGGGTTGGCATCCTCATCTACACATTCTACCCTTATTTCAGGCCTTCCGTCTGAGCAAGGTTCATTGACTTTGACATTTCGTCAGGTCGACACCAATATTTAGCCCTGGGTCTGGGCCTCTCATCCATCTGCATTCTAGTCAAACCCTCACCCCAAACTTTTTGTCGGGGCAGGGCCCATTGGCTCAGACACGACGTCGAGTCATCACAAATCTTGTATTCCTCCCTTGGCCTAGGCCTTATGCCTCTGCCAAGTTCGTTGGCTTCGACACGACATTGAGTCAACACATATTCTATATTCTACCCTTGGCTTAGGCCTCACACCTCTGTCAAGTTTGTCGGCTTCAACATGACGTCGAGTCAACACCTATCCCATATTCTAACCTTGACTTAGGCCTCATGCCTCTGTTGAGTTTGTTGGCTCTGACAAGATGTCGAGTCAACACTTATTCCATAGCCTACCCCTGGTTTAGGCCTCACGTCTTTGCCAAATTTGTTGACCTTGACATGAAGTCAGGTCAACACATATCCTGTATTCTTTTCTTGCCTTAGGCCTCACACCTCTGTCAAGTTCATTGGCTTCGACAGGATCGTTAGGTCAACGTACCTCCTATATTTGTCCCTTGGCTTAGGCCCCACATCTTAGCCAAGTTGGTTGACTTTGACTGCCTGTCAAGTCAACAACCATATCTCACCTTGGCCCAGACCCTACGTCTCTCCCAAGATAGTTAGTTTCGACACGCTGTCGAGACGATAATGACATTTATTTCTTCCCTGATTCTGGACGTACCGTCTGAGCAAGGTTTGTTGACTCTGACATTCCATCGGGTCGACATCAGTATTTCACCTATGATTCAGACCTCCCGTCTGACCAGTCAATAAAAGACCCTTCTACCCCTAGCTTGGACCTTTTCATCCAGCCAGAAAATAAAAAAAACCTTTCTACCTCTAGTTCGGACATGCTGTCCGATCAGTCAACAAAAAGACCCTTTTACCTCTGGTTCGGACCTCTCATCTGACCAGTCAACAAAAATCCTTACTATCTGTGGCTCTGCCCTTCCATCCAGATTGGTGAACAAAAAGACCACTTCTGTCGCCAGCATCATGACCTTTCGTCTAGGCTGGCACGTAAACTAACAAAATATCTTTGTCCGGCGTCATGACCTTCTACCTAAGTCGGTAAATATTCTGTCTTGACGTCATGACCTTCCGCCTAAGTCAAGTTGTACGATGTCATGACTTTATGTCTAAGCCGTTAAATATCATTATCTGGCGTCATGGCTTTTCGCCTAAGCCAGTAAATATTGTCCGGCGTCATGGCCTTCCGCCTAAGCCGGTAGATATCCTACCTTGGCGTCATGGCCTTCTGCCTAAGTCAAGTTGTACGGTGTCATGACTTCATGTCTAAGCCGTTAAATATCCTTGTCTGGCATCATGGTTTTCCACCTA
Source organism: Amorphophallus titanum (assembly GCA_024336825.1). Classification (NCBI taxonomy): domain Eukaryota; kingdom Viridiplantae; phylum Streptophyta; class Magnoliopsida; order Alismatales; family Araceae; genus Amorphophallus; species Amorphophallus titanum. The sequence continues at coordinate 168,842 of JANBPO010002713.1, forward strand.
AGTCAATAAATATTCTGCCTTGGAATTATGACCTCCCGCCTAAGTCAAGTTACACGACGTCATGGCTTTGTGTATAAGCTATTAGATATTCTTGCCTGGCGTCATGGCTTTTCGCGAGACCTACATACATTTTGTTGCATCGATATGAACCCTATATCGGTGATGAAACCTTTCACTGGTCAAGCGGCACTCCGCCCTAACCAGTCTATAGCCCACTAAAAACAGCCATGTGTTCATCCAAAATAGATATTCTGCAACATCCATTCACGGCACACTTCACCGAAGCCCCAGTTTGAGCACCCTTCTGGGTACCGTTACGCGGTGGAGCGAGTTCCCCGCCCCTTCTCTGAAAGGACGGGCGCTCTCCTGCTCAATACCAGTTATCCGCGACATAGTGTGCCAAACTACTACCAGTCCATATTCAAACACATGAGACTATGAAAATGTCATTTCACTATTAGAAGAAAAAGAGTTACAAAATTACCCCTGAGAGAGGTGTTTACAAAAAAGAGAGAAAAGATGTCTACGGACGCCGAAAAATGTCGGCAAAATCAAGAAGGCCTACATATGGAGCAGATGTTAATTCGTGTAGGCGAGCCTCCTCTTCTTGAAGATGGATAGATTCGTCCTTTAGGGATGCCATCTGCCCCTCTAACAGTGCTACTTCTTCAGTAAGCTGTGGCCGGGCAGACCTCACTCGTGGTAGCTCAGCTCGAAGCTCATTCAGCTCTGCTTCTAAAGTGACGATCCGGTCCTGAAGGGATCGCTCTCGTTCGGTCAGAACCTTTAGCTGACTCTGGTGCTCCTGCAGAGAAGAACTGATCTTCCCCAGCTCAGACTTACACTCTGCCTTCTGCATCTTTATGGCCACTAGCCTGTCCGATGAGACACGCGCCAGGAAATCCCGGTGATGCACAAATTTCAGCAGCAATAATACGCGCTGACCCCATACTTCCAAGGGATAGCCCATGGCTTGCAAGCCAGCAGTAAAGCGGTTGGCGATTTCTTTAAGCTGCAGATAGGTCAGTCCGGGCTGAGACTCAACCAGCTGACGCAGCATGTCCAGATTCTGCAAGACAAAGCTCTCAGGGGAGGCAAAGCCAAGAGAATTGGACGGGGCCACTTCAAAGGTCACTTCACCGTCAATCTCTGCCCATAATGCAACGCCTGGCTGGGAAGAAGAGGACGGAAGTGCCGCTGGAGGGATTGATCAAACTTCGCCTGTGGCTTCTTCCGGGACTGGAACCTCTTCTACCGCTTCCTCCGCTAGGGTTGCTGTTTGAATGCTCGAAAGAGGAGAGTCAGCAACTGCAGGAGCTATCCTTTCTTGAACCCTTGTTTCAGAGCTGACTGTCATTGGCGAACCAGTTGCTGCGGCAACTGCTAACTCCTTTTCAACCGCCCCTTCGATGGCCGCTGCATCCTTCGTCAATGGAGTCTCGGTGGCCGTAACTGGGGTCGACAGAGGTTCAGTTTCTATGGAAGATACTATGGGAACCGCAGACTCAGGTGCAATAGTCATTACTGCGGCTGGCACAAATGTTGAACCTCTGTCGAGATCTGTTTCAGCTCTTAGATCAGGAACCCTAATAGGTGCAGAGCTATCTGCTGAAGTGGCTAAGTCCAGTGATGCCAGATCTGCAGGAAACTGTAGTCTTACTGGCACGGGACGAATGAGCCCCGCAGTCACCACATAGACTATGGGCAATGAAGCACTGGGAGCCACGATTCCAGATGAGATTACCTCAGAAGCGGCAACAGTTGGTGGGCTGGTGGCGGCAGCCTCCTACATGCAGATTAATGCAGCATCAAGCAAGGAAACAGAAAGAATATTCGTTATACGCTCCCTCGACAAACTCCCCCAACCCTTCAGGGGCCTCATCAGCCTCTTGGGTGACTTCTCCAGTTGCTGGTAGTGGTAATTCGATGCTACATCGGATTATCGGTACCCGAAGCTCTGGGTCGTTATAGTTGGTATCAGAGTAGTGTTGAGGAAACATGTAAGGAATAAAAATTACACACCTATTGTCCAGAATTAGTCCATTTACACCGTCCATTGCTGGCTTAGGATGTTTTCCGTATGATTAATGAATTCTTCTGTTTATTATCTATTTGCTAGTCGTTTCAAGATGCCGCCTCGGCGTCGGAGAGTCCCGGTTCCTCAGGAAGTGAGCAGTGTTCCTCAAGATGTTCCTGCTCCGGCTCCCGTCGTTCCAGCTCAGGAGGATGCGCCTGGCAGTCACGGACGTGCATTAAAGGAATTTTTGCTATTTCATCCGCCGACTTTCGAAGGCCAGATCGATCCGGATGCCGCCAGAGTATGGTTGGACGCCACCGAGCGCGTGTTTCACTCCATGGAATGCGCGGAAGATGAAAAGGTGATGCTCGGCACTTTTCAGCTCCAGGGCGCAGCGTTAACATGGTGGAATACAGAGTGGGAAATTTCTTTCCAATCTCGTCCACTCCAGTAAATTTCGTGGGCGGAGTTCGTCGCCACCTTTGAACTCACCTTCAGCCGGGCTTATCTTCGCATGGATAAAATGCATCAGTTCTTACAGCTTGTCCAGGGAGGAATGTCGGTGGTTGAATATCGAAACAGATTTATGAAATTGGGCCGTTATGCGTCCCACGTGCTTGCAAATGAAGCATTGAAAACAGAGCAATTTTTGCGTGGTCTCCGCGCTGAGTTGAGACAGCCGCTGATTGTTGCCCGTGTGACCAACATGAATGAAGTATACCAGGCTGCAGCAGCGTTGGAATTAGATTTGGCAAGGTCCCAGGTTCCTTCTCAGGCAGTGTCGATTCAGCCGATAATTTAACTTCCATCGGGTTATCCGCCTCCTGTTCCAGGTTTTCCTTCAGCCACTCCAGCAGCAAGTGGTGTTGCTTCTTCAGGAAAGTCCCAATTTAGAAGATTCAAGAATAAGAAGAGATTCAAGAAGCGATTTGACCAGCAGGCTTCGTCTGGTGCTATACAGCAGTCAGCCCCTTCCTTCCAGCAGCGTCAGACTTCTGCAAAAAGCCAATGTAAGGGTTGTGCATGGTGTGGTGGCAGCCACCCAGGCAAACCATGCTCGTTGCCGGTGGTGTGTTTTCGGTGTGACCAGCCAGGTCACGTGGTGAGAGACTATCCGTTGCGAGCAATCCCAGTGCAGTTCACTCCAGCAGCTCCATCTCAGCCATCTCAATCACAGTTCAGACCTCCGCTCCCACCACCATCGCCATCTCAGCAATTTCAGTAGATTCACCCTCAGGCTTCAGCAGCATCGTCTTTCCAGTCTTCTGCAGCTGCCAGTAGAAAGTTAAAAGGCAAAGTGACTCATATTTCGCGAGCAGAGGCTGTGGCTTCCAATCTTGTTGAAGGTACGATTACTGTTTTTGGTTGTACAGCCCGTACTTTATTTGATTCAGGTGCTTCTCACTCCTTCATTTCTGAGGATTTCATTGCATGCATCGAGGAGCCCATGATCGAGGTAGCATGTGATTTAATTGTTGAATTGCCATCTGGGGATTTCATGGCGACCCCGTTATGTCTTGAAGACTCACCATTTATTTAGAAATTTCAATCCTTAAATTCCCAGGGGTGCTATAGTACCATCGCCCTAACACTATGGGTGAACCCTGAGGTGCCACGTAGGGAGGCCGAACTCTGGAGGATATGATGGCTCAACTCATGGAGTGCATGGATAGCTCCGAACAAACTCTTAGGGAACATACCAACCGCTTGGAGGGCCGACTTAATGCCATGGAGGACCATGCTGAGGCTTCCGATTGATCTGTCCAAGGTCTGGTTGGAAGGTTAGAGAGAGTGGAGAGAACCCCCCACCGGGACCAACCCGGAGTTGTTCAGGCCCCTCAAGCGCTTGCTGCCCAACCTGCCCCACCTAGGGCTAAGGAACGAAGGCCACGTGACTACGAGTCCGACAACGATCATGAGGGAAATGGCCGACGCTGACGTGGTCACCGACCACATAGGGATGATGAGGATGAGCGGATCCTCAAGACCGTTCGCATGGACCCTCCCACGTTTGACGGATCCATGACTTTAGAACCGAAGGTCTATCTAGATTGGGAGGATGGGATGGACCAGTACTTCGAATGGTTTGAGATGACGGACCACTGAAGAGTCCGATTCCTGAAAATGAAGCTGTTAGGGCAGGCATAAACTTATTGGAAGAATGTGGAGAGCCAGTTGTTCCAACGTCAAGAGCCCCAGGTTGAGACATGGGATGAGATGAAGGTCAAACTCTGGCAAAAGTACCTTCTTGCCACATACCGACAACCGCTCATCGATAGGTGGCAAAGTCTTAGCAAAGGAGATCGGTCTGTCTCTGAGTATGTCACTGAATTTAATGAGTATTTTCTGCGATGTAGCGTCTCAGAGGAAAGCTCCATGCCTTTTTCCCGCTTCCGACGTGGTCTATAGCCACACCTTCAGTATGAGCTTTTCCACCGCAATGTGACAGGTTGCTCTCGAGGTGGAGCGGTTTGAGGCAGAGTTTGCTTCTACCCAAGGCCAGGGGGCCACCTATACACGTGGGTCAGATCCTCAGACCATGCCCAGTTCCTACACTTGGTGGCCTGTAGCTCCTTCACAGGAACCCCCTCGCCAGAACCCCACTGCTCCTAGGCCTCACATCCTCCTTCCAAGGGATCCTCCCCCTCGCCAACCGACACCCGTCCCTGCCCTTAGAGCTCATCAGCCCATTGTGCCAACTCAACCCCTGCTTCCAACACCCCCGGTCCATCGTGAGGACAAGGGTAAGGGGCTGATGATCGGTGGAACATCCCAGGGCATTGGGACACGAGATAGTTATTATATGTGTGGTGGAGTTGGCCATTATGCGAGCAACTGTCCCACTCGGGAATCGCTTGTTATTGCAGACACACCAGCCCGTGACCCCACACCCGAGTTGGTGCCAGTCAGCTATGAGCCGTACCAAGATCTAGTTGAGGAGTTCTTTGATGAGTTGATGGAGGGAGAGCAAGTTGACGTCCTAGGTACCCAATATCAGGATGATGTGTAGTTGGGTGCAGTCAGGTGCATCCTGGCCCAGCCTCAGGTGAGTGACGACTGACGTCATACCACCATCTTCCACACATTTTGTAGGCTAGAAGGGAAGGCCTGCAAGGTGATTATAGATAGCGGGAGCTGCATCAACGCTATCTCCACAGGCACCGTCAAACGCCTTGGTTTGACGCCCGTGGATCACCCTGCACCCTATAGAGTTTCTTGGGTGGATTCCACTTCCATCCCGGTCAGTACAAAATTATACGGGTAAAGCAAATGCCGAGTAAGGTAGCGAACACGATACCTCCACGCTCCGGACGTGGGGAAGACAATCCTGGCCAAGTGCGGTAACTCCCAGTAACAAAATATTACAATAATTATAGAAGTTAATTTTGTTGCCCACTCCACGTAGGGAGGTAAAGGGCTACACAAGTGGACCCTAGAGGACCGATCTTGGGTTGATGGGCCGCACTTTGATCATCCCGTCGGCGCGGTTAGGAAGGCGCAAGCTACTGGTTGTGGGGCCCACGTGCTGGTCAGTGGGACCGAGTGGACCCGGAGTGGTACCGCTGTGACGGTGGCTCCTGGAGAGGTGCTCCCTGGGATGGCGGCATGCTGGTTCACCTCATGGAAGGTGAGGCTGTGGCCGGGCGGTCGTTGTGGCTTGTTGTCCACGGATCTGCAGTTCTATTTTACAGTATGCAACCCAGCAAAAATGCTTGCTGCGACCAACTCTGATGTCGGATCGGCACGAAACTAGCGCCGTTGGAAAGCTCTCTCAGAGATCTTTGACCAAGGATTGGAGCAAAAAAATTGAGGGCTCTGTATTTTTCGTGGAGGATTTTACAAGGGATGGACTGACAGACTCAGAAAACTCAGAATAGATCAGAGTTTTCCTGATAATGTGCATTGACCAACACTCAAACCTTAGATATGAAAGTTGACCTCCTCCAATTTTGGGCTTGATCTGATACCAATTTGATGTGGGATGGACACGCGACCTGGGACTTTAGCTCGCGGGCATCCCTAGCGAGGGATGCGTGGGACCGTGCGCGGTTGAGAAACCGACAATGAGTCAGGTAGTCGACTCTACCGTGCTCAGATCGAATCACGGGACGGGCTCGCTCTCTCTCTTGCAGTGGTGATAATATATGATATCGAGCTAATAATCCTATCGCATGCTCTCTAGCAGCGACATACGAAAATATACGAAATAAAACAAATGTCAAGAGTGGAGTGGACACATACCTCCACGCTCCGGGCGTGGGGAAGATAATCCCGGCCAAGTGCGGTAACTCCCGATAACAAAATATTACAATAATTACATAAGTTAATTTTATTGCCCACTCTACGCAGGGAGATAAAGGGCTATACAAGCAGGCTCGGGAGGACCGATCTTGGGTTGACGGGTAGTACTTTGGTCACCCCGTCGGCGCGGTTCGGAAGGCGCAAGCTACTGGTTGTGGGGCTCACGTGCTGGTCAGCAGGTCTGAGTGGGCACGGAGTGGTACCACTATGACGGTGACTCCTAGAGAGGCACTCCCTGGGACGGCGGCATGCTGGTTCACCTCGTGGAAGGCGAGGCTGTGGCCGGGCGGTCGTTGCGACTTGTTGTCCACGGATCTGCAGTTCTGTTTTATAGTGCACGACCCGACGAAAATGCTTGCTGCGACCAACTCCGATGTCAGATCAGCATGAAACCAACTCCGTTGGAAAGCTCTCTCAGAGATCTTTGACCAAGGACTAGAGCAGGAAATTTGAGGGCTTTGTATTTTTCGTGGAGGATTTTACAAGGGATGGACTGATAGACTTAGAAAACTCAAGACAAATCAGAGTTTTCCAGATAACATGCGTTAACCGACACTCAAACCTCAGATCTGGAAGTTGACCTCTTCACAACAGTTGTAGAGGGATGCGTAAGAAAGACGAGGGTATTTTTTATTTTGAAATTTTATAGAGGTTTCAATTCCTAGACTCCTTCAGCAACATCCCACAAGCTTCAGCCCCCATCCCCCTGCCATTTGGTCACCCATCCCCACCACCACGCCTATCATCTTCAACCTGTAGTCTTGATTCACAGGCAGCAAGCAAGGGTCCTGGAAGCAGCATCGTCTCTAGTCCTTACCCGAGTTTTCTGGTGGCAAGTCATATACCTCTAGAAAGGTTGTCCAGATAGCTCCAGGCGAGGTGGTTTCATCATCGTCCGAGCTCCGAACTGCCCGTGAGAGTGAATCTCCCTTGACTACGCAGTTCTACCCAGATAGACAACTAGAGGAGGATTGCAAAGGCTCCGACGACCAGATCCCTGGGATTCTTGGAGCATCACTTGGCTGAGGACTTTCCTTTCTAGTCCTCTTTCATATCCAAGAAGCAAAGATAAGTTTGGACCTCGTCATCAGAAGTTCCAATTTTTTTCATCCAAGGTGTGACAGGTCAGTCTCCCTGAGCCTACACCAACCAACCACCACTGTTCTGGCCACTGCGGTCAACTCTGACATTTTTCGATGGTGCCATTGGTCTCAGAACGAAGAGGACTTGACTGCGATCGTAACGGCTTTGGTCTTGCCTCCAACAGATCATGGGGCTATTTGTGGTGCCCTCATCTTCCAGCAGCATCAGCCTGAGAGCAACCCGAACTAGAGTGGTTAGGCCCTGTTCCACACCCTACCCCGGCCATCGACACCAACAGGAACTTCCACGAAAATTCTAGCATCCTCCTGGGTCAGGTCAGAGAATTTTGGCACCAGTTCCAACCTGTTCTGAGCTCGGGGGAGGCCGTGATGGCACCATCTTCGACTATCTATCCGACTGTTCCAAAAGCTGGCAGAATCGATGGGGATCGGCATAACGGCTTCTAGCCTCACTTCCCCTCCCCGCCTGGCCGGCTTACAGCCCCTCCTTGCGTGGAGGTAGTGTTTGGATGTAATGCTCTTAACCTCCACCCGAAGATCATCCCTCTTATGTGAGGCGTAGTGGTGTATTCACTTTTAATTTTCAGGACAAAGCGACACCAACGCGGCGTGTGGGTGCGTACCCACGCCTCCCCGCTCGCCCGTGTCTTCGGCTGAGATCGGCATCTTCACGCCGATCATGTGAGCACCCGATCACTCTCCTCTACTGGTAACATAATCTTTGCTGGCTTATTATTGCTTTCAATTGCCTATCAGATGGTGAGCGAGTGCTCGATCCAAAATCCACCAAATCGTGTGCCACCGCGGAGCAAGTTGTGAGAGTGGCCCTACATCCCACACCCTCGGCGTTCTGGCCGCCTGTTGAATTGGGCATCCCAGATCCTTAGGGGTTCAGCCCCAAGCTAGCCAACTCCTTGGAATCTCAAGGTCCAACCTCGGACCCTCATCCCCATCGCCGGTCCACCTACGGACCCCGGGTGTGCACGTCACGTGTGAGTCTGCTTGAGTGGATCCACCGTTCGGTTCGATTGCTTGTGAAACTGGGTCCAAGGGATTGTGTCACATCAAATTGGTATCAGAGCAAGTTCACAACTTGTCTCTATCAAGTTGGTCCTTGGGCGCATTTACATTTTGTGTCACCTGATGCATCACCCTTGTCCACCATCATGACTACCTCATACTTGGCATATTCGCCACTCTCAAGCCCATTAGATGCCTTTGTTTTTGATGGATCCGATCCTAGTTTATACCTAGAATGGGAGAGCTCCATATATTTATTCCCACATGATCTTGTTCATTATCGTTATCATCTTGATTCATCTATGTTACATCAAGTACCAGGTCGATGGCTCGTGATCCAAGATAAGGAACAGAACAGATGATCCTGCCACGTGGACTGCTACATGACTACAATTCTGACATGTGGAATCAAAAAAGGGGTCAGAATTGTGTGAAAGGTTGGGTGGGAATTGTGGTATCCATGCGCCCATCATCTTCCTATAAAAAGGATCGAAGGCTAAGAGAAGAAGGATGCTGAGGACAGAAAAAGTGAGAGCATCTGAAGCCTGAACCAGTACTAAAATTTTCCCCTAGTCAATAAGAGAGACAGCTTAGAAAGAGAAGAGTCTGAGTAATCGCCAGGATTAGAGTCTGAAAGCTGCTTCTACGGAAGCTACATTTATCTGTCTCTAAGTGATTATTTTTTTGATTATTTTCATCTTCTTTGAGTTTTCCTGTTTTCCATCTCTGAATTCCCGTCTGTTACCCTCCACGATCTGTTGGAGGAAGGGAGATTGTCTCTGGTTGATAGTAACGGACTGTTACTTGTGGTTCCCTCTGGTTTGGAGGAAGAGAGGAATGATCCTCTGGTTTGTGAATTGCTGGGAGCAATTCACAGGGTTCCCTTTGCGGTGTGCAAAGGAAGGGAGATTGGTTCTCCAGTGTTCCTTCTGGTTATCAGAAGATCGAGGAGAGTGTTCCTCGGGGCAAGCTGTAAGGCAGCAGTTGTTGCAAACCAAGTCTGCGGTTCTAATTGCTCTGTGCAAGGAAGCCTTACTCCAGTGGAGTAAGGGGTGGACGTAGATTGCAGATCGCAATCGAACCACCTTAAAAACTCTTCATCTCATTTGTGTGGTTTGCTTGGCTGATCTTATCTGTGTGGTGTCTCAGTGTGATCTTTGGTTGTGGTACAAGCTCATCAGGTGTTCGATAACCATCTTTCTACATCTTCTTCTTCACGTTTAGCTTCTATACATCGGTTCTCTCCGTGGCCTTATTAGAAAGATTTTTTACTGTGACTGGGACTTCATCGCTTAATAGTTTAAATTGCTTTAAACTGGGCGTGATCTATTCATCCCCCCTTCTAGCTCACGCTTTACATTCTATCAAGAAGTTCATGAAGGCATCTGCGGCGCATATCAAGGAGGAAGATCGCTCTCCAGGATCTTGCTTCGGCAGGGTTATTGGTGGCCCACACTTCAGCGTGACTGCTCGGCCTACATGTAAAAATGTGACCGATGCCAATGCTTCGACCACCTAGTCCACCAACCCGCCTCAGAGCTCATCACCCTTACCGAGCCGTATCACTTCGCTCGGTGGGGAATCGACATCCTTGGGCCATTCCCTACGGCTCAGGCCCAGAAGAAGTTCATCATCATCGCCATCGACTACTTTACAAAATGGATTGAAGTCGAAGCCACTACCAGGATTACCGAGTCGATCATATAGAGCTTCGTGTGGAAGTCGATCATTTGTAGTTATGGTATCCCCCGGGTGATTGTGAGCAACAATGGTCGGCAATTTAATGCTCACTACTTTAGAGACAGATGTGCCGACCTAAATATTCGCTACCACTTCACTTTGGTAGCCCACCCTCAGGCCAACGGACTGGTCGAAAATGCCAACAAAGCTATTGATGTGACACGAGGTGGAGGGGTCTTCAAGATTCGGTTGATGGTCGCGCTACCTGCTCCTAGCGCCTTCATGAAGACTATTCCCTACGCCTTTACAACCACACGAGAGCTTCTCGATTATCGATCCAAAACTCGAGCCTTTCTGGAGTATGCTAGTAAGGCAGCCCATACTCATTTTCTTGAGGAGGATCTAGATACTCTAGTGCATCTTTGGCAATGCTCAGGGTTTCTTCGACAGCTTCTCGAAGTCTGACAAGTGCCATGGAGTTTCCCTCAGCATCAATTTGCTCCCACTGGATTTGTTCCTGGATGAGGTACTAAACTTCCTCACAGGACTCGATCGTGTGGCAGATTTTGGCATGGAAAAGGCAGTACTAGGGGTGACTGAAGTCCCAGGGAGTGTAATCTGTCGACGGATCGCGGGGCAGGATTTGCCCCCTCTCGACGAGGACATCGAAGAGTCATCGGGTCCTCTCCTTGGGAAAGGAGAGAGATCTGTGATCATGCCAGGGCCTCTACCCCGAATACCAGAGTGAATACTCGCCCTGGTTGGTACTGGGGTCCTCTGCTTCGACGTCAGAGAGAGAGAATGCAGCCATCATGTGGATCACGTTAGCTGAGTAGTGAACCACACGTGCTACCTTAGCTAGCCTGGACCACGTATGTGGTGCCGGGGGATCGACGAGACCACTCTTCATTTGGATGAGACCGTCTCGGATCAGCTTCTGTGCCTGAGTCTTGAAGACATAGCAATCTTCAATCGGGTGACCCAGCATGTGATGATATGGGCAGTAGCTGGGATCGTCGGTCTTCTGGGCCTCGTCTGGCTTGCAGACTTCTAGCAACTCGACGATCTTCTGGGCCATGTAGATGTCGAACAGCATCTTCGTATGTTCCTTCTTGAAGGAGAAGGGTGTCTTCATATGCTTCGAGAAGGAGAAAGTGACCAGCTTATCCACTGGCTTCTTGTCAGGGCCGCTCGTCCCGGCCTCTTTGCTGCCTTTGGAGGTGGGGGTGAACTCAATGATGTTCACCTCCTTCCTGCTCTGGCATTCTCGCATTTGTTTACCCTTTGCTGAAGTGTAGCTTGGGTTATCGGTGAAGAACATCTCTATTTCGGCGACTGTCGAGTTGAGCTGACCGAAGCCTTTAATGTTGGTGTTGAGGAGCTTTTCACTGACCTCAGTCGCCAAGCCTCGGTGACATATGGTAATGACATCCTTTTGGACTGGTGGGTTGACACACCTCATGCTGAGGTCTCGCCACTTCTTGATAAAGTCGAGGGCGCTTTCGCCCTTCTTTTGCCAAAGAGAGTAGAGCTCGGCTAGGGAGATCTTTTGCTCAATCGTTTGAAAATGATCGAGGAACTTCTTCTAGAGATCTACCCAGTCAATGACTGAGTTGGGCTTCAGGCGGGAATACCACTGGAAGGTCATTCCTGTGAGTGAGGTGGCAAAGTAGCGGAGGAGGTATGATTCATCCAACGCTAGCTCGCCCATGGCCATAATGTAGTAGGCCAAGTGCTCATGCAGAGACCCCTGTTTGTCAAACTTTTGCAGCTTCATCAGCTTGGCGTACTCCGGAGGGAGCTTCTTTAACTAGTGGTGCAGTGGGTAGGGGATGTTGTAGAGGTCTATAGTTTCTACCCCTTCCCCAAACTGGGCGAGCTTTGTCTCGACAATCCGCTCGATCATCTAGCGTTGTGCCATAAGATTCTCTAGCACTAGCGTGTTGGATGACCATGGTTGAGCTTTGGCCAGAGACATGCCAAACCTAGTTGCTGCGGGGGTTTAGGCAGCCGCCACTGAGGCATTGGCACCATTGTGCCCAATTGGTGGAGCTGGCACTTCAGACGATGGCCTGGTAGGTGGCTAGGGGTGAAGGTCTCGTTCCTGAAGGAGGCCTTACAGGAGGGCCTTCAAGTGCTGGATCTCCTTCAAGAGGGTCTCGAGACTTACTTCTTGAACCTCATTGGCTAGAGGATCATTGTTGACCTGTCCTGTATTGACAAGAGTGGCACGTTCTCTGATTAAAACTTCTTTTCCTCATTCCGATGTCTGAGGTCCGACGGAAGTGCCGACGTGGCCTGCCAGAGCCGGAGACTGAGTTTGATGATGAGGCCTCCTAAGCTGGGCTATAGGCCGATTTAGATTATCTGACTGACTCTCAGGCTAGTGTCTGATGGCGTAACAAGCAAACACCCTGACTGCATCATTAAGGAATTGGACTGTCTGCTTCCTCTAGGAATGCTTCTCTGGACAGATGGGTGCCCCTAGTCTGTTAAAGACCGAGGTGCATTACGGAGGAGCCTCGATCGCGGTGTCGACCTGAGGGGAGCTCAGGGCCAGGTGCTGGTGAGGCCTGGAACGAGCCCATCTTCGCCTCCACGTACCTAGGTGAGATACATTGGATGACTGGGCACCATCAGACGATGCTGTTATGAAGTCGACCGTGTCTTGTCTGATGCTTCGTCTGAGCACTCGAAGGGGGTTTTCGAGGCACGCCCTTCGAACAGCTTGAGCTTCTTCTGGGGTGACCCAGATTCTTCTCAAGTTGGGTTGCTGGTCTCCCTTGTCATTGTTTGTTCGATGAGACTTGGGAGCTCATGTATCAGACTGGTGTGGGTGCCTCCGGGCTACTGCTGGGGCGCCTACTTCTCTGAGTTCTCCTTTGTCCTCTCGCGTTTGCCGCAGGAGGTCGAAGTAGTTGGAGGTGGGGACCGTGGGGACGATCTGCTCCTGGGGTATGATTGGTTTGCCCCCATGAGGCGAATCTGCAAGTCACCGGCAAGGATGGTCTTGCCGAAGTTACTGGTTGCAGTGGCGAGTCGCCTGCCTTTACGGCCACGGCGACGCTTCTTCTGGGGAGCCGAGGAAGACCCTGCTCTGAGATGGTAGACCGAGAAGACCTGGTCTGCAGCAGTTGGCGGCATAGGACCGTCAACTGAGAATACCGAGATCGACCCCTAGGACATGGCGTCCATGTTGGGAGCTGGTGGCTGAGCGACTCGGGTGTAGGCTCTTGCTCATGCCGATAGAAGTTTTTTCGATGCTCGAGGTGACGCTCTTACATTGGAAACCAACATTACCAGAGGTGTTGGGGTGCCAACAACCCGAGGCTGTGAGCCTGCATCAAGTGCTGGCGAGACTAGAGAGTGGGATAGAGGACCCACAGCCAACATTGGAGTTGTTGCATCCCATAAAGGAAGACCAGTGCTGGGAGTCGACGTTATTGAGCGGTAGGGGACGAAACCTCGTAGTGGAGCTGAGAGGCCCGAGACCTGATGCGGAGAGTCCACACCAGTGATTGACCTTGAGAAATCCCAGGGTTGTATGCCTAGTCTGGGTGTTGGGGAGCCTCAAACCCGGGGTTGAGGACCCTGGCTAGGTGATGGCTCATCAGGGGTTCGGGCGGAGTGACCCGAACGGAGTACTGGGGACCACTGCCCTCGGGTGGAAAAACCCATATGGGGAGTTGGCTCAGCTGGGACTCAAGACTGGACACCCGAGTAGAATGTTGGGAAGCCGGGCATCCGGGGGCAGAGACCCGTGTCAGATGCCGGTTTAACTGGGGCTCGGGAATAAAGGCCCGAGCAAAATGCTATAGTGGCGGCTGAAGCTTGGGGCATGGGGCCCGCACCGGAGGTTGGCCAAGACTGGGCCCAGGGGCTGACGCTTTCCTGGGCAGGAACTGATTTGGGGCACCTATGGGGGCCAGTGATGGAAGGCCCGAGCTCGACGCTCGAGCGAGTCACTGATGTTGGAAGCGGCAGCTGTCCATCCATCGCGCTGGCAGGCACAGATGTTGGGGGTAGCTGCGGAGCAGCCACGGGGACCACACCCAGGAAGTAGGGTGATCCAACGACTGGGGTGAAGCTATCAAAGGTGATCGGCACTGCCAAGTAGCCTACCCGCGCATGAGTGGCAATGATGATGGGACCGTAGGTGATGGCCGCCATGCTTGTTGGAGTGCTGGATGCTACGGAGGCGATGATCATTGACGGCCGTCGGGTGTGGTCTAACAATCGAAACACGGACTGGAAGCTACTAGAAAGTGCAAGCGAGTGCCCTCCTCCGCCTCTCCTGCAAGGATTGGAAAAGGGTACCAGGTGATGTGACACAAACTATGGATGCAAAGGTACTGACCGAGTGAGCCTCGGACCTAGACTTGCAAGCACACTTTCAATTTGGCAGACTCGATGTTGGCGGACCGATATCACAGTACAACCCTTTCCCGTGGTGACTAAGTGATGGTAGGGTGGGTCCGAGGTAAAAGAAGAGCTCATGTTCCCCCGGAAGAGAGTGGCAGTGTTCCTCCTCCTGTCGTGCCTGCTCCTCCTCCGATTGTGCCAGTTCTTGCTCCTGTTGTGCCAGCTCCGCAAGATGACTTACCCGGTGGCCGTGGTAGAGCACTCAAGGAATTTCTGCTATGAAGGTCAGTCAGATCCGGATGCTGCTAGGATTTGGATCGAGGTGACTAAGCGTGTGTTCCGATCGATGGAATGCGCGGAGAACGAGAATATTATGCTCGCTACTTTTCAACTTTAGGGTGCAACATTGATGTGGTGGAGTTTAGAGTGGGAAGTTGCCTTCCGTTTCTGACCACTTCGTCAGATCACCTGGACAGAGTTCGTGACTACCATCGAGCGCACTTACAGTCCGGCCTATCTTCGCATGGATAAGATGCACCAATTCTTAGATTTGGTTCAAGGTGAAATGACCACACTGTAGTATTGGAATAAGTTCATCGAGTTGGGTTGGTACGTGTCGCATATTATTGTTGATGAAGCCTTAAAGGCCGAGCAGTTTCTCTGAGGTTTGCGAGTCAAATTGAGAGTGTCGCTGCTCGCTACCCGTGTTACTGTCATGGATGATGCATATCAGGCAGCTATCGTAGTTGAGCTCGATCTAGCGAGGTCTGCAGGGTTCTCTCAGTCCAGCGTTGCTCAGTCGGCTACACCGTTCCCGCAGTCTTTTCAGCCGTCAGCGCCTGGAGTTCTGTCAGTTGTACTTACTTCTGGTGGTCCTTCGTGACGGATGTTTAGAAAGTCCAAGAAGCGATTTAACCGTCAAGCATCTTCAGGTTTTGTGCAGCAACAATCGGCGTCTTCTGATTCGGTCCAGCAGTCTATTTCTCCTTTTCAGCAGCACCGAGAGTTTCCCGTGAGTCAGCTGAGACCATGTCCGAGGTGTGGTGGCAGCCATCCCGGTGTACCATGTTCCTTACTGGTGGTTTGCTATCGCTGTGATCAGTCGGGTCACGTTGTTCGAGATTGCCTGATGAAGTCTGTGTCGGCGTAGTTCTCGCAAGTTACCCAGCTGCAGCAGTCTCAATTTGATCTTCCTGCACCACCTCTGCCTCAGTCATCATTTTTGTAAGCTCCAGCTTCTTCCCAGCAATATTCTGTAGCCTCTACCCAGAAGCCGAGGAGCTGGATTACGCATATCACTCGTGTAGAAGCAATTGCATCCAATCTCGTAGAATGTACGACTTCGATTTTTGGTCGTCCAGCTCGTGTTCTGTTCGATTCAAGTGTCACTCATTCATTTATTTCCGAGGATTTCCTTGCTCGTCTCGAGGAGCCGGTAACCGAGTCGCCCTGTGAACTACTCATTGAGTTACCCTCTGAAGATTTCATGTTCACTCCATTTTGTCTGGAAGATTCTCCAGTTGTCGTCAATGACCGACAATTGTCAGCGAAGTTGTATGTGCTGTAGTTGGCCGATTACGATGCGATTCTAGGCATGGATTGGTTAGAGCAATATCGTGCCGTGGTTGACTGCAGATCTAAGAAAATCTACTTTCAGCCACGCGGGAAATCAACTTTCTATTTTCAAGGTACCTGACTCTGTTCTTCATGCTTTCTGTAGTTTGGCGTAGCGCCAGTTCAGTTTCCTCCTTGTTCTTTCTTGTAATTTCGAGGACGAAATTCCTTTAAGGAGGGGGGACTGTAACGTCCGTGATTTCGTGGATCCTTAGCGGGCCTCTTTCATGCCTTTTTCGAGTTGAAGGAGCATGCCCATGCGGGCAAAGGCTTCTTTTATCTCCAGGCAAAGAGGGGGAGGAGTTGCGTGACCCTCTCTGCCAAGGACTCTCCCCACAAGGGCTAGAAGACCCAATATTTCTGGGTGGACTCGGCCTTGGGCGGTGAGTCCTGGACCTTCCCGTTGGTGCCCAACTTTCATCCAAACATTCCTCCGAAGCATGCTGTGGCTTCCCCGGAGGTGGAGAAGAAGGCTGCCCTTCTTCAGAAGAATCATCGATCCACTGTCGAGTTGATGACCGAGGCAAACATTGAGGAGTACCCTTCTCGGATGGTGGCGCCTCCAGGTAAGGGCTTCAGGGTCTTGCATTAATGCTGGGTCGGATTAGTAGACTTCCTTCTGATGATTTGCTTTTCTCTATTTAGATTCGAGGCGGACGGCAGATGAGGGGGCATCGCTGGCTGAGGTGGAGATCATCGACTTGGAGAGGACGCCTGCTCCTGGTGGACCTCAGATGTCCGGGAGCTCCTCCCGTGTCTAGGACAAGGGGAAGCAAGTCACCTGAGATGGCGCTTCCGAGCGCCGCGGGGCTAAGCGTAAGGATCCCGTGGAAAAGCTACTGCGGTCCTCGATGAAGGCCGTGGCCACTGAGAGGAAGTGGGCGAGAAGGGTGGAGGCCACCCGTTTGGTCGAGGAGGGTGCACAGTTGGCTCTCCCGACTATCGAATCAGAGGGGGCCGTTGCCGTCGAAGAAGTCGCGACCGAGGCAGATGGCTCCCAAGTAGAGGTGGCTGGTGCTAGGGTGCCTACCGAGGTTGAGGGGGAACAGGGCGAAGAAACCTGGTCAGAGCCGGTCGAGGCCGAGGGGTCACGAGGTGAGGTGACCCCATCCCAGCCGACCTAGGCTGCGGAGGTGTGGGGTGAGGCAGCTCGATCTGAGCCAGGCGGTAGGCCCCCAGAAGTGGGAGTACTCGGGGGGGGGGGGATGCCCCGATCCTAGTTGTCCTAGAGAGGACCTTCTCACCCGCGGTGGGTGCCTTCGTCGTCTGAGCCTCCCTGTACCGCAGGTGCCATTCTACGACGTCGGAGGCGATTCGAGGAGGTCTTGGGAGTAGCCCCCCTTCCGTGCTTCTAGAGCGAGTCATGGAAGGCGGCTTGATTTTGGCCCAACTGGGGGCCGAGATGACCGATTTGTTTGCTCCGGTGGACTCGGAGAGGGAGTCTCTATCCTGGGCCCGCGGCGTGTCTGACCGAAAGATCGAATGCTTGACTCTTGACCTTGAGAACCTTCAGCGGGAGGTGGCCTCGCTTAAGGCGCAAGCAGAGTCGAGCCAGAAGGAGGCTTGGGTATCGACCGAGCTGTTGGCTCAAGCTCGTTATATGGTCGAGCTGAAGGATAGGATCCTGGACGCGGACGCAAGGTTCAGGCCGAGCGCGATGAGCAGTGGAAGGCCGGGCGTGAGGAGCTCGAGGGCCGAGTCAGGGAGGCCGAGGGCGCGCGAGCCAAAGCTGAGAAGAGACAGTCTGAGGCAGAGCGGAGGGCATTCGATCTTGAGAAGAAGGCGGAACTAGCCTGAGTGGAGGTGCTCGAGTAATACAAACGCTCAGAGGGTTATCAGGTGGTGCTCCAGAAGGATGCCTTTTCCTACTATGAGCCAGTCTACCGTCAGGGTCTGCGGAAGGGGTTCTCTCAAGGCTTCCACCGAGCGACTTCTCTACTCGACACCTAAGACTCCCAAGAGAGGGATCACGCCTAAAATAAGTAACTCAAGCTCGCAATCATCCCCAAGAGAGAGAAGGGTGTCGATCCGCACGGTTGAGGAACCGACAGAGTCTAGGGTGGGTAATTCACACACTCGTGCTCAGGTCGAGCACGGGATGGTCACGCTCTCTCACCATGGCAGTGAAGTATCAATATAGAGCTAGGCACCTAATATCTCACAAGCAGCGGCATCAAGAGCTATACTAAATGAGCAATTAATGCAAAGGAGGAACATGCGCATACCTCCACGCCCCGAGGCGTGGTGAAGAAGCCTAGCCATATCACACGATCCTCGGGGCAAGTCTAAAGAGAGTACAACCCAAACAAATGCCCACTCCTCGCAGGGAGGTAAAAGGTGACAGTGAAATCCAAGGATCGTGCGAGGTGGGGTGACGGGTACCGGGTCGATGAAGCTCATCGTCCATGTATTGCCGAAACTGAAGCAAACTACGTCGCGCCCACGAGCTAGCCAGAGTCTGGCAGCAAGGAAGGAGAGCCTCGTCGCCTAGGAAGGAGTAACGGCCCTAGGAGGAGGGCAGCAAGGGGGGAAGACCACTCGAGAAGACGCTGGATGCCGACGGCATGGGAGAAAAGCTTTGGCGTGACCTCGAATGGGTAGGCAAACTATTGGTCAATCCGCACGGTGCTGGGAAGTAGCAGGATGACGAACCTGGTACGCCACCTTCTGCTCGTCTTCTGGTCACAAGACTTGGTGTGGATGCTGCTGGGGATGTCCCATGGATGCCGGTCGAATGGCGACTGCAACTGAGCACCGAGGAAGACGTGGTGAATTTTGTAGCAGACCCTACGCGATCTGACCTGTTCTCGGGCAGCAGGACCGTGGGTCGAAGATTGGGTTGGAACTAGGGCTTCCGGATGGCAAATGGGGCGGGGTTTTCTCTGGTGGACAGGTGAAGGTCGTGGGGTTGTTGGGTAGCAGTGGCACAGTGGTGTGCAGTGGGGATTTTGGGCATGGGAGGTGCAAACATTTTGGGTTCAGTTCTACAGTCTAGTGCAGTCAGAACTGATGGTAGGAAGTATGGGTGAGGTAAGTGGGGAAGATAGGATCCCTAAATGGTGATAAAATTCTGGGTGAAGGGTTTGGGTGTGACTAAACAATGCTCAAAATTTTAGGCCACTTGGAGTAGATTTGGGGCCGTCCCATTGGAGGTTCTTGAGCACTGTCCCACCAAGGCTGCAAAGGGACAGCCTGCGTGACCAAAAGGGCTATGAATGGAAGTTTGTGGACACAACGAATTTTGATGTGGGATTTTCTGGAGAGGTGGAGGACATGTATGGAAAGAAAAGTCATGAAGAGGTCGAAGTGATCAGAGGTCCGGAAGAGGGCGTCCCAGTCTGATCTTCAAGATTCAGGTTTCCTGTAGGTCTGCACAGAGGCAGCTTGCATAGAGAAAGTGCTTACAAAGGCAATTTTTGCTACTGGATGAGTTAGGGCATGGGATTTTTAGGGAACTTGGGGGATAGGAGGAGAAAGAAAAGGTATGAAGAGGTCAATGGGATTTGGGGACCGGAGGAGGGCGTGCCAACCTGATCTTCTGGGCTCATATATGTGGATAGACAACTAGGGAAGTGTGCAGGGCAGCAGGGATCTATCTCCTCCTCGCTTGCAGCACGGCCACGATCTCTGAACTCCGGGCTTGGGGAGATGTTCTCTAACAAATCTGACCTTGTATAACTTGTCGACTTCTTCCTTTATCCTTAGGGCCATGTGGGGGTGAAATCTTCTTGATCTTTATTTAACGGTTGTTGCCCCTAGTTTAAGCACTAGACGGTGTTCTACCAAGGAGGGGTCAAGACCTAGCATGTCCTCATAGGACCAGGTGAAAGAATCACTATACTCCCCTAGGACCTTGATCAAATCTGCTTCAACTGCTGGAGGGAGATTAGCGACAATGATGATGGGCTTAGGATCCTCTTCAGTTCCCAAATTTATTTCCTTCGTAGGTTCATCCACTGTCGATGATGGCTCATCGAATCTCTTCAAGTCTTGGGCATATAAATTGGCAGTGTCATCTGCATCGCTGTCCTCGGAATCGACCAGGTCCTTCTCATCTATGACTTCATAGGCACCTAATCCGTCATTGCTCCACACCCCATCTATTTCCTCATCGTCTTTAATCACAATTGCCATGGCGTTAAATTCTGGACACTTCAAAAGAGCATGACATCGTTGAGCTAGATCTTGCAAGAATCTATTAGGAATGGATCTAGAATAATGCGTAAGTAGGCGCGACTCAGACTTGGATGGACTAGATGAGCTAGAACAAGACCCTACTTTTCTAGACCTAGACCCTACTTCCCTAGACTCGACAGACCCTACATCTAACCTAGGAGAAAGAAAGTCTACTGAGAGGGAAGAAGCAGGGGTCTCGCACCCCTGGGAAGCTGATGAAGAGAGGATAGTGTAATCTTCCACAGAAATCTCCATTTCAAAATTGACGTTTTTTTTTTTGAGATCAGTGGGAATCACACAGCAAGATGAGGAGGAAGGAGGGGGAGGAAGCGCCCGGGGCAGAGAGTTGGAAAGATGACATCGAAGAAAAGATCAGAGGATCGAAACCACATATTGGAAAGATCAGCAGGTGAATCAGGTGACCTCCTGGACATTAAATCAATCGGCGGGCAGCGCCCGCGTGGATAGTTGATAATGAGAAATTCAATCGGCTTCTCAGGCTAAAGGGGAGATTGGAATGCTAAAGGATCAATACAAAGAGGTAGTGAATGGGGAATAAAGCTGAGTTGCTGAAGGAAGTTTTTTATTCTGGAAGGAGACCAAGTAAAAAGAACAGGTGAGCTTACCCTTTCCCATAGGTGGTATACTAGCTTCTTCGGCTTCCACTGCACAAGCCAAACCTCCTGATCCTTCTGGCAACCTTCGGGCTCTGTGAATAATCTAGCAAACGCTCGGCTGAAATCGAGCATGTCATCAATGGGCCCCTTTGGCAATAGAGGCGGACCGGCAACTATGCAAGCCGTGCTTTCCTTTACTAACTGGGCTAACTGCGGCTGTAATGTTCATGGCTGTAGAGGGCCCTTAACAAAATGTTGGCGGTAGTCCCAAGTTTGAGTCACCCAGCATTGATAATGCGAACTCTCGGTAGCCGAGATCCCGTCTACTCATCTTTCTACCTTTGGGCACGGGCTTAGTTCGCCCTTGGAGTTGCACCCCGAGGCCTTTCCCCAGTTGGTAGCCTAACTTCAGAATAATGGACCAGTTTAGAATCTCGGATCTTGGGCTTCTCTTTGATGTTAACAGGTGCAGTAATGGGCTTGCGGGGTGCATAAGCCCAAGGAAAGTCCAGATCCAAGACTGAGATAACCGGTCGACTGCTGGGCCACAGTGTGGGCAGAATCTTCTCTGAGATACGTGGGCTTTCCATTAGGTAGGTATGCAATGGATATGATGGGAAGTGGGATCTCTTGGTCCGTACACTTAATGTCATTGGAAGGTGGATAGTGCATAGGGTGACCTGAAGGTGACTCTAATACAAGTGCGCCCATGGACTAGACTCGTAGAGACAAGTCAAAAACTTGCTCGGATATCAACTGATGTGACACCACTAGGGAGCATGCAGAAAATATGCAGAAATTCCTTGGACCTACTTCGCAAGCACACGCACAAGAGCAAGGAAATCTCGTGAGTTACCAAACCACCGTAGCACACACGATTCCTAGGGTGACTCGGTGATGCTGAGTGGAGGTAATGGAGTAAGACCCTTGCTGGTAGAGGGCCAGTGGGGCTAAGGTTGCCCTCCCAAGGGTACGGTGCCCATACTCAAGGGACTGGCTAGGTGCCAAGTGGGGCACTAGGTCACTCTCTCTCATAAAACCACAGTGACCACACAGAAGGGGAGTACTCTGGGGTCGGGCACTCTCTCACTACTAGCGGAGCAATCCTATGGATATTAAAAGAACAAGTACTAATAATGGGAGCAAGGTTTAGAGTTTACCCGGTTGGTTTGAAGAAACCAACCCCATTCGGAGACGTGGGTGAGCGGGGGAGTGTGGGTCCCCGCACACTGCGTCGGTGTAGCTTCCCCTGTTCAAATATTACATGCACTACTCTCCAAGCAGGAGGGTTAGACTAGGGGTGGGAGATTTAAGGGTACAATCAAACACTACCTCCACACAGGGAGGGGTGCTAAGCCGGCTAGGCGGGGTGGGGAGATTAGCTAAACTAGTGCCGATTAGGCACTTCCCCGGGTTTGTCTCGGTCTGGAATGACAGGACAGGAAGTCACTGTAGATGCCGCCACACACTCCACTGAACTCGGAAGTCATCGAAGCAGGTGCCAAAACGTCGCTGACAGACCTAGGTACACCTGTGAATTTCTGTGGGCGATCCCAATGTCGTCACCAACCGGGGCAGACTCAGGATCTAGTCCTCTGCGCTCTAGCTCAGACTGGTTCCACGGTATAGTAGCAAATGAATGTAATCGCCACAGCTGCTCCCGAAGTCCAAATGTGGCAGGACCAAGATGAGTGCAACCGTGGTCGAGTCTTCTTCGAAACTATACCCATGGGGATGCCAGAGGAGGTCGGAGCCGACAGAAGCAACATAAATAGTGATTGGGTGTCTGCTCAGTCCTAGAGTGTACAAAACAGCACACTCGAGGGAGAAAAATGATAACTCACTCTTCCGGGGTCCAATCAGGGAGCCTCTTCTTGATTCGGGATGAAAACTCGTAGTAGAAGATCTCAGCCAAGCCCTGCCTCCAAATCTTCAGCTGGCCGACCATGGGAGCCTCTGCAAGAAGCCTCAGGTTGCTGGTCTGGAGGGAGATGTGTAGTCTGGGGAGATCGACTCCCCCAAACGGCCACAAACTCTAAATGGGACGAAACCACACTAATGCGAAGGCCACTCGGAGGCGCTTCCGACGGTACCACTTGGGCATCAAGGGGCTTCGGAATGAATCTGAGATAGGCTCTACAATCAGCACCTTCTCTGCTGCTAGCGAACTAAGAACTACAGGTTGAAGAGGGGAGGTGGGGAATGAGGTAAATGGGATGGGAAAGGGGGTGGATGAGTGTGGGGGAGACCCCTGGCTATGAGGGGGTCTGGGAGGGGGTGTTCCAAGGGGTTAAAATCTATTTCCCCTGTCAAACCACCTCTATAAAATTCACAAAAAAATATTGGCATTTTTCTTACTTCCCCCTCTATCTCCCATAAAAATCTCAACTTCCAGATCCACCGTTTTCTCTCCGGTCAACCATCATTCTCAGGTAGATCCAAATCTATCTTGCCAGATCTGGTTCTGTGAACTAGCAATTTGTAAATTTGACCAAGGCTATTACCGAGATATAAGAAATCCCTTCTCTAGCCTGGGGTCGTAGATCTCTGAAAGGGCTTTCCAACGGCGCCAGTCTCACATCGATCTGACATTGGGGCTGATCGCAACAACCATTCTCGCCGGGTCGCGCACTGCATAATAGAGGAACCAGTCCGTGGAGAGCAAGCCGCATTGACCGCCCGGCCGGCCGACTCGCCTTCCACAAGGCGAACCAACAAGACCCATTCCCAGTGATCGTCCCTCCAGGCGTCCCCATCACAGCGGTGCCACTCCGGGCCCACTCAGCCCCACCGACCAGAACGTGGACTGCACAGTTGCCGATGCACACTACCATTGAAGCGGTCCAAATTGCTACCCGTCAACCCAAGAACAGTCCTCCCGATCCCCCACTTGTAGCCATTTACCTCCCTGCATGGAGTGGACAGTAAATTCATTTATGTAATTATTGTAATATTTTATCAGAAGTCATCGTACTTGGCCGGGGTCATCTTCCCCACGTCTGGAGCGTGGAGGTACACTCTCCACCCTCCTCGTAGGCAGTTACTTTTCTCGTATAAGCTTTTATATGCCGCTGCATGTGATAGGTTACTTAGCTCAATAAATACTTCAAATCACCACTGCGAGAGAGAGCGAGACTCATCCTGTGACCCGACCTGGGCACGAGAGAGAGCCGACCACCCTAGCTCACTGTCGGTTCCTCAACCGCGCACGTCCAGCTTCCCTAGCTTAGGGACGATCACGAGCTTGTCTAGAGTCAAGGTTTGCATATCAAATCAGTCAAGTCCGCTGTCCATCCCACATCATGCAGTGAGCAGCTTACCAATAAGCACCCACAACAACAATAACAACAATCTTGGGAAACACATTTCAAAGACCACGATCACGTCCCGGGAATACAACACCCAAGAAAAAGATTACAGAGGAGCGGAGAGCACTCACCCACCATATATGCCGACATATTCCCCAACTCTCAAAAATTCCAATGCCAACACCATAATGCCTCTAGCAACAACACGGCAATAAATAACATCAAGGCATACATGGCTAAGATGAAGTCACATCGAGAAAAATAATTCTCTCGATCGGCCAGAATCTTCCAACAAACGATCCTCGACCCGTGGGTTACCAGCCCACACGCTTCCGCTGCGCACTCACACCACGCACACAGGCATCAAAATTACCTCGATATTCGCATCTCAACACACACTCGGTACCATTGCAATTCACGAAACTGTAATACAATACGCCACGAGTACCGATCCTGCTAATAACTGATCACAAGTCGCCTAAGTGCAAACCAAAGAGAGTACCAGCTTCAGCACAAAGCACAAGGGAATGCTAATCTCAGCTTATCCTTATGTCCTGAGGTAATTACTGAACCTTCAAAACGCATTGTTGACACCCGTTTTAGCCCACAAGTTGAGTCATTTTTCTTATTCATCATTTTGATGTCCCGAATTACCCATTATTTTGGAGCCTTTCTTGGATAGATTTCGAGCCCATTTTCATTCTATTTTAATTATTCCATGAAGGTTTTAATTATGAAATTTAAATTAAAAATTTTATTTCACACTTTTAATTATCGGGTTTCTACAGAAAAGGGGGAGAAAATGGCAGAGTCACAGTGGCCACCCACCTACAAAAACTCCAGGAATTTCTTCTTCTCCGACGCCGGAGGAGCTATATGTAGCAGAGGGACGACGAGCCACAGCGAGAATGCTCTCAGGAAGAAGAACTTGTTCGGCAAGAAAGACCCACGGACCCTCTCCCCTTCTTTCTATCTTCTCTCTCTCTGATTTATTCTCTTTATATTCCTCTCTCCTCATTTTGATGAACGGAAACCCCACCTTTTATAGAAGCCAGTTCCCCGGTGCGATAAAGGGCACGCCGGGGAGACCGCCTCGGGAACAATCACCCCTGTTGGACTTTTGTGCGCTAGAAAAGAGGGCGTCGTTTCAAGGGTAGCCAATGGGTTGTGGCACCATTTGAAGGGCGGCCGATGGATTATGGCACCATTTTCGCTTCATTCGCTCGCCGAATGCCAGTCGATGAGTCCAGGAATGATTTCAGAAGTCACCGTTCACGATTCTTGATGCCACGGCTCCTAAAAGACCTTCGCGGGGTGTTGAGGAAGCTCTCGGTTTGCCGTATGCCCGTGGTCTGGGCTCTCTGTGTGTTTGGTTCGAGCACGCAGGTCTTTTGCTGACACAACCTTTGGCACCGTGACTTGTACTTCTGGCTCAGTTTGACTCGAGATCAGAGCTCCCATGCGGGATGATATTTCGCCTAGATCGGCGGTCATTTGGCCTCTGACAGACCCACCTTCGCAAGAAGCCGAACCCATGTCGGGTGTTCGGGTCCTTCTGTAGCTAGGGCTTCTAGCTTCCCGTTGTGGAGGGCCGATGGTGCTCTTTTTCCTCAGGAGAATCTTCATTGGGACGGGAAACTACCGGGTAAATCACCATCCTTGGTCGGGCGGCGACGTGGGGTAGCGACGTGACAGAGTCGACATCGGATCATTGGGCAAGCTTGGTCACACTGCTAGTTGGTAGTGGAGTCATGTTGGTTCTCCTGAGGTGAGGCTCTCGACATTCATTCCAGGTGGCTCAAAGCTCTAGTAGCTTGAGAGGCTTCAACGATCTACCTTTTTTTAGCTCATGTGCTCTCGTAAGCCGTGTCATTTGCCTTTGCGGCTTGATCGCCGGTCATCATATTTTGAGTGTCAACAGGGGCCCACGTCCAGGCTGGCAGATTGGGGAAGTCGAGAGGTTGCTACAGCATCGATGGCCCCTGGCTGGGTAGTCTCGGGGGTGGCGACGTGATGGTCGGCCTCGCGGAAGGCGAGGCGGTCGCCCCAGGGGTGAACGTCGGATGCTGTCCACGAACCGGAGCTACTGTTCGACTGCGCGCGATCCGGCGAGAATTGTTGCTCCGGTCAGCTCCAACATCGTATCGATGCGAGGTTGGTGGCGTTGGAAAGCTCTTTCAAAACACTTCAACCCCAGACTAAAGAAGGTATTTTGAAACTCCTTTGCTGGCCGTGGCTGATTTTAGAAATCACTGATCCACTGGATGGGGACTGACAGGGCAGATCATGAGATTTCCTGAGAACAGGGGTTGTCCATAGGGTATATGATAGATCTGGGTGAAGTGGTCTTCATGAAGGTTGATCACCCATCTTAGTACTACTCTCGCCCAAGCACGCTTCACGTCGGGGTTCTGATTTTGCACCAGGAGTTTGTCCTCTTTTCTGATCATGAGGCCTTACGATTCCTCCATACCCAGAAGAAGCTGAATGCTCACCATAGTCGTTGGGTGAAGTATCTCTAGGAGTACACTTTTGGGCTTAAGCACAAAGTGGGGCCGAGAACAAGGTAGCTGATGCACTGAGTCGGCAGATGATGATGTTGAATACCATAAGTGTTGAGGTGGTAGGCTTAGAGAGGTTGAAGGATGCCTATGTTGATTGCCAGGACTTTGGTCCGATCTATGTCGTCCTTCAAGCTGGTCCCTCGCATGACTATAGCGGGTTTGTGCTTTAGGAGGGTCACTTATTCCGGGGTGACAAGTTGTGCATCCCACAGACTTCTGTGTGTGACTTTCTCACGTGGGAGATGCATGCGGGAGGTCTTGCTAGCCACTTCGGTCGGAACAAGACCATTGAGACGGTTGAGCATAGATGCTATTGGCCTAGCCCGAAGAGGGATGTCACTCGTATCGTGGCCCAGTGCCACACTTGTGCTATGGCCAAGCAGAGGAAGTAGAATACCGGCCTCTATACTCCCCTCCCCATCCCAGATAGTCCATGGCAGGACATTAGCATGGACTTTGTATTGGGATTGTCCCGCACCCTCCGAAAGCATGACCCTATCTTTATGGTTGTAGACCGGTTCTCCAAGATGGCATTATTCATTCCATGCTCCAAGACCTTCGATGCCTCTAGAGTTGTCCATCTGTTCTTTTCCCATTGTGCCTCTAGGTTTGGCCTCCCTCATACTATAGTGTCAGATAGAGATGTACGATTCACTAGCTATTTTTGGAAAACCCTATGGCACATGATGGGAACCCAGCTGAAATTTTCCACTGCATATCACCCCAAGACCGATGGTCAGACTGAGGTTGTTAATAGGAGTTTGGGGGATCTTCTTAGGTGTCTTGTCCGTGCTCGTGTCAGGGATTGGGACTTCGTCCTACCACTAGCAGAGTTTACTTACAATGACTCAGTCAATAGGTCTACAGGCATGAGCCCTTTTGAGATTGTTACTTGCCGTAGACCTAGGAAGCCCATAGACTTGGTCCCATCTCCCATCCAGTCCTGTGTGTCCGAGTCAGCGGAGTGCTTTGCTGATCACATTAGGCAGTTGCATGAGCATGTACGTCGTCATATTGAGACCAGCAACACACGGTACAAAGAGTTGGCTGATGCCCACAGGCACCATCGTGAGTTCCAAGAGGCCGAGTACATCATGATCAGGATCAGGCCTGAACAGTTTCCCTCGGGAATCGTGAAGAAGTTACAAGCTCGCGGTGCCGGTCCTTTTCGCGTAGTGAAACGAGTTGGTTCTAATGCATATGTTGTAGATCTGCCAGAGAGTTACGAGATCAACTCCACTTTCAACATCTCGGACCTAGTCGCTTATAGGGACCCGACGGTGATACCCAGTGAGCCCTTTGAGCCATCTCCACCCCTTGTGAGTGACACCATCCCAGAGCATCCACCACCAACCTTGTTACCTCAGCAGCGTAAGCAGATAGAGCATATACTGGATGAGCAGATAATGACTACTCAAGGTGGGGTGTACCAGTGATATTTGGTGCGATGGAGGGGACGGCCCGGGTCCGATGACACTTGGATCACCCGGGCCGAGTTACAGAAGATAGATCCAGATCTGCTGGATCGATACCAGAGTGACCCAGATCCCTACTCGACGGGGTCGAGCTTTATGGAATGGCGGACTTTTGGTCCCGACATGGACTCCACATTCGTCTGACCAAGTCAGATCGAGCGCATAATAAATTTGTCACATATGTGACTGACACGCCTACGCATATAATAATAAAAATAATAATCCATCCCCCACAGACGGCCGGCCCGGGCACTGACCCCATTTGTATGGGAACTGCCCCGTCCGCGCACCCTTTCGAGGCAACCGGAGTTGGCGATCTGTCCTCCGCCGAGACAGAAGCACCCTCACTCTGCCCTTCATTGCTCGACGTTTACGAGGGAGAGTCCGAGCCATCCTCTTCAGAATTGTAGCGCTGTCTAGTGGTGAAGAAGAGCTCATCGAGGACCTGTTCCTGGGCCAGACTGGCTGCCCGCCTAAAGTCTTGGGCGAAACCCTTCTACAGCCCACGTCGGCAGCCCGACTCATAACAAGTGAAGGTGGCCTACTTCAGGGCTTCCTGGTACTCCTCCAAGCTCTGATATCGCTCGACCACCTCCATCCCGGCTCTTGCTACCTTCTCCTCTAGCTCGGCCACTCTCACATCGGCCACGACTAGCCTCGCTTCGACCTCTGCCAACTCTGCCCTGGCCTCGGTCAGCCTTGCCTCAGCTTTGGCCCGCGCCGCCTCGGCCTCCCCCTTGGCCCACTCAGTCTCTCAGACCCAGCCCTCGAGCTCCTCTCACTCGGCCACCCACTATCCCAAGTGCTCTGCATGAGCCCGGCGCTCTTCCTCTAAGAGCTTGCTCTTAAGCTCAACTATGTACCGAGCTTGGGACAATTGCTCGGCCGATAATTGAGGATCCTCCTAGCTCTCCCCGATCATGCGGCCGGAGTAAAGCCACCTCTTGCCGAAGTACCCCGCCGATCCTACGGTCGGACTCAACGTGAACTTGGGACTGAGCCCTTCCCTCATTCACCAGCCGCGCCACGAAGTCGATGATCTTAGCTCCCAGCTGAGCCATGAAGATGCCTCCCTCCATGACCCTTTCGAGGAGCATGGGAGGAGAACATCGTCGGAACTCCTCCCGAACAGATGAAAGTGCCAGATCTTGACACCGATTATACAAAGAGGACTGGATGGCGAACCACCCTTGATAAAGAGGAGGAGCCTCTTTCGGGAGAGCCGGGGTCGGAGCATCCTCTTCGGTCATCCCCAATCTCGGGACAACGATGCTCGGCTTGGCCCAGATCCACACCTCGACATCCTCCTCCTCACCATGCACCCCGTCACCCCCGACCGGGATCTCAAAGCTGACCTCCTCCCCCTGCGCTCCTACCGGCTCAGAGGAAGTCCTCTCAACCACTGCGGGCACCTCTGCCTCAATCAGAGGAAGGCTTGGGTGATGGACACCCTCAGCTACGAGCTCCTCGATCGGGTGGGAAGTCTTCGCCCTCTTCGACCGACTCTTCTCGACAATCAGAGCCTTCATTAAAGCCAGCAGCAGTCGCTCCCCGGCATCCTTCCGCTTGGACCCTCGGCGCTCGGAGGCATCGTCCCGAGCAACTTGCTTGCCCTTATCCTAGGTGGAAGAGGGACCTACTGAAGCCTGAGGCACACTCAGAGTAGTCGTCTCCTCCAGCTCGACGACCTCCCGATCGGCTGGTTGCCCCTCGCCACCACCACGTCTTGTTTCTACTCAACAAAAAGTAAGGTTGCTCAAGCTGGCCTGCATCCTTCATGAGCTCTCTCCATCGAGGAGATGATTGCTCGGGTTTCAACTGAGGCCTCTTATATTGGGGCAAAACTCTGAAATTTAGGATAATGGACGTGATTTAGTGGAGGCCGTAGGCATATTTGAGGTCACGGGATGTTTCCTGGACCCTAGGAGTATTTCAGTAATTTTACACTTCCAGAGATATTTTGGTAATTTTACCAAGTCAGGGGCATTCCTGAAATTTCTGGGTTGAGAAGATAGTAGAATAGGGTTACTGACTTTTCGAGACATTGAGGCGATTTTTGAAGGGATTCGGGAGTTACTAGGCCTTTCCCAAGTCACAGGGGTATTTCGGTAACTGTACCAAACCCTATATGGATCCAAGTTGAGGTGGCACTCAAGTGTCAGACTGAACTGACAACGTCCCCGAGCTGGAGGAGAGACCAGGGCTTCACAGAAGGCTCACATGTGTCAATTTTGCCCAAGGAGGGATACATACACAATTTTCACAAAGTTGAGGGGTTTTTGTATAATTTTTTCCCGAGAAAATATATAGAGTATGTTGAATACTTTTATAGCCCAAATGAGTGCAAGGGTTGTCAGTGAGTTGTCGACTGTACATTACGGAGATCCGCAATAATGCGGAAAGTAGGGGCATGGCCCTAATTACAAGAGATTGTAAGGTACAACTGCAAACAACATGACTTTTGTTTCTCGCAATTACGGGGAGGACATTTTCGTAATTCCCCTTTTATAAGGGTGGAACTATCCAATTTAGTTATCCCGGGACGTAGAAACTTACAAACATAGCCCGCAGAGGAGTATAATTACAAACATACCCCTTAAGGGCGTAAATACGAGTATCACTATGGGCAGCTAGCGAGAAGTGGACGGCAGTTGTGGTCCGGAGGTGAGGGAGGGAAATAAGGGTGTATGGTGGTGGGAGAGGCCAGACAGAGAGAAGGGGGAACTGGGGTGCAGGGATGGGAGGCCCAGAGGCTTGGTGCGGCTATGAGTGGCCGACGTGGGTGAGATGGCCTGCGCGGTAGGCGGTCGTAGGACGATCGTCAGTGGCGGAGTGCACTGGTGTGACTGCCCAGAGCAGAGCTCGGAATAGCCACTGGGGTGCTTGGATCCAGTAGAGGCGTCGACGGTGAGATCGACTAGTGTAAGTAGAGGGGAAGGATGTTGGCGGCAGATTTGTGCAGGCGGCAACAGTTTAGGGTTTACGAGGTGGTCGCTGGCAGGGGATGGAGGAAGAAGAAGGGGTGGCAGACGTTGATGCGTGCGACTGCGTTGGAACAGTGGGTGGCTAGGGTTTTGGTGGGAATGGGCTTTGCATGAAGGAAGATGAAGGGAGGGTTGGCGGCGCTGAACGACGGTTGTGGCGGTGTAGATTGGATCTTTGACTCCGTAGGAGAAGCCGAACCTGTCTCTGATACCAATTTGATGTGGAACGTGGGGCTAGGGTTTGGATAGAGGTGGGGGAGTGGGTCTCTCGCCCTCCCTTTGATAGGGACCACCTTGGGGGCCTCCTCTCAAAGCTCTCTCATCTCCACCTTAGAGATATTACTGGAGAATCACAACTTAAAATTCTTCATTAATTAAAAAAGTGAGATTACAAGATTATTGATAGGAGTTAGGCTAACCCTAACCCTAATTTGACCTCCATGGACCAAAATACCCCTAGGCTCAAGAAATAGTGCGAGAATCGCACCAAAAATTACACGAACAAAAAAAAATAAGACTGGAAAAATTAGAGACTTAATCCAAGAAAGAAAGAAAGAAATGCATGGGGGGGTTTGAGGTTGAGCAGGGGCGACTACTTCCTGCCCCCCCCCAACACCCCGCTACATGATCTCTCTCTCTCCCTCTCTTAGTCTCTTCCTCTCTCTCAGACGGTGGTGGCGGTGCAGCAGTGGGGGAAGGCAGAAAACCCTCCTCCTCTTTTTTTCTCATTCTTCTTCTCTTCCGGGTGTCTTCCTCTGTCTCCCTCTCTTCGTGTCTCTCTCCTTTGTTGTCTGCCTTGTGTCTCTCTGTCTGTGCCAGTTCTTTTGTTCGCCGGTGGAGAGGCCCTTTTATACTCCCAGCGGCGGGAGTCTTCAAACACACCTGACAGAGGCGGGAACGTGGGCCATTAATGCAGATTTGACCTTGGTTGTCCCTAGTGATAAGGGGGGGTAGGCAGCGTGGCTAGCTCTCCGTTTGACACCTCAGACTGGCCACTGTGCGCCAAAGATCTTTAGGACGTGGCAATAAGATTTGGTCCGCGCCATTATAGGGGTGTGCCATTGAAGAAGTAGACCGTGCCGCTGAAAGGGCCCTGAAAGGTGTGCCGCTGAAGGGGCATGTGAAGTGTGCCGTTGAGAGGGGGCACAAGGGTGTGCCGACGAATGAGCCCTGAAGGGTGTGCCAGTGAGGAAGGCATAGGGCGTGCCGTTGAAGAAGGGAACAGAGTGTGTCGTTGAAGAAGGCACAGGGTGTGCCGTTGAAGAATGCGCAAGGTGTGTTGTTGAAGGCACTTGGTGCGCAGTTCAAGTCATTTAAACTATGCCGTTGAAGGCACTTAAGAGGGTGCCGTTCAAGGCATTTGAAGTGTGCCGCTGAAGGGGCATGAAGCGTGCCATTGAAGGCTACCCAAAGCTCTCTTCAAAGGGCACATGAGTGTGCCGTTGAAGGACACATGAGCGTGCCGTTGAAGGCTACGCAAAGCCTTCTTGAAGGGCACATGGGTGTGCCGTTGAAGGGACACATGAGCGTGATAAAAGGTGGATTTCTGGGCCCGTTTTGGACCCGATTGATGATCCACCTGGTTCTCTTCGGGAGGCCCACCAGTAATGAGTCTCCCAGGGGTTGGTTTCTCTTCGCTGTCGTGATTCCAGAGACAGCTTCACGGTAGCATGTTGTTTGTACAGAGAGTCCGGATGGGACGTGCTCTCCATGGTCTCTTCGGTTGAAATTGTTGTTGCAGTTGGACTGGTAAGGACATATGAACGTGTGATTTTACACGTCCACAGTGCTCCATCCCTTGCTCATATGTGGTGCCTTGTTCTTTCAATATTAGTTCATAGCTCCGCTGGCCCATGAGAGTGAGTGCCTGGTTCGCAAGCTCCATTGCTTCGAGTGACCGCCGTGGGAGAGAGTGTGACCCGTGCCCTCGGCACTCAGTCGGCCCCATTGAATCAGGCCTCCATATCCTTGGGAAGAACCCTGGCCTTGCTGGCCCTCTACCAGCAAGGGCCCAGCCCTCACAATCGCAGCTCGGCATCATCGAGTTTCCCCGGGTTTGGGTGAGCGATGAGTGAGTAGCCACCGTCGATAGTCCGTTTAACTTGCAAATTGTGCATGCTTTCTAGGTCTAACGGAACATTGGTTAGTTGCTGCATCCCATAGGTCTTAGCATACCCATTGACGTTCCTGGAAGCATAAGTGGTACCGTCGGAAGCGGCTCCCTATCTTCTTTGCAACGGTGGTGGTCTCATCCCAGTCTGAGCTCGTGGTTGTTTGGAGGAGTCGATCTCCCCAAACTGCGCGTCTTCCTCCAGACCGTCAACCTGAAGGCGCTTGTAGAGACTCCCACAGCCAACCACCTAAATATTTGGAGGCGGGGCTTGGTCAGGTCTTCTACGACGAGTCATCTTTTAGAACCAAGAAGCGGCTCCCCGATTGGACCCCAGACAAGTGAGTTCTCAATTTTCTCCCTCGGGTGTGTTGTTCTGTCCACTCTGGGACTAAATAGACACCCAATCACTGTTCGGGCTGTTCCTGCCTACTCTGACCTCCTCCGGCATCCTCAAAGGTCTCATTTCGAAGAGGACTCGACAACGGTTCTAGAGACTCTATCCACACCAAAATCAGAGCTCGGGAGCACTTATGGCAGCCTCATCTTCCTGCTACAGTGGTGCCAAAGTAGACAGAACCAGAAAGTAGGGACCCTGTTCACAGATCTTCCTCGACTAGCACCGCAAACCAGAAGTTTCCCCAAAAATTGGTCGTCATCATGATCCAATCCCAAATATTTTGCCACTAGTTTCATCGACAACAGAGTTCGGAAGTGTTCGCAGCGGCGCTGACATCGACTGCCTGTCCCCTGTTCCAGAGAGCAGACATAACCGACATACTCCATTCATTTAGTTCCTAGTTCATTTTCCCCTCCCTGCCTGGCCGACTTTGATGCGGGACGACAATGAGACTCGAGGTGTGGATGCGTATCTTGGACTTTTACTAGACGACGCGACTAGTGGATTGACGAGATCAGCAACTACACGACCAAGTCATCACCTAACGTGGTTCCCGAAGGGACAAAGATGCCCCGAAACAGGAAGCACTCGCTCACGGTTGTCCCCGGTGAGGGAAACGACTCGATCTGCACGGTTGAGAAATTGGTATTGAGTCTTGGGTGGTCGGCTCACTCTCGTGCTCGGAATGAGTCACGGGACGGGTCTCGCACTGACAACTCACAGCAGTGATCAACGACAGTGATCTAGGTGCCCAACATACTCACAAGCAGTGGCATCAATAGCCTATACTAGAAAAGTGGGCAACTAAAGTGGGGGTGCGGGTGTACCTCCACGTGCCGAGCGTGGGGAAGACGATCCCGGCCGAACCCGTACTCCTAGTACAGTAATGAATAATTATTACAAAGGTGGTGATTTCTGCCCACTCCACGCAGGGAGGTAAAGGGCTACACACGGGATCCAGGAGTAATGCGTTCGGGTTGACGGGCAGCACTCAAGACCGCTTTGACGGTGGCACGTGCTAGTACTTGTGGGGCCCACATCCTGGTTGGCAGGCCGGGGACGCAGAAGGCTACTACTGCATCGAAGACTCCTAGTTGGGTGGTCCCGGGGGTGGGGGTGTGCTGGTTGGCCTCGCAGAAGGTGAGGCGGCCGCCTCGGGGGTGGTCATCGGGTGCCGTCCACGAATCGGAACTGCTGTTCTACTGTGCGCGACTCGACGAGAATTATTGTTGCGATCAGCACTGACGTTAGATCAATGCTGGGTCAGTGGTGTTAGAAAGCTCTTTCAAAATACTACCACCCCAGGCTGAGAAAGGAATTTTGAATGTCCTGTGTTGGTCGTGGCTGAATTTAGAAGCTTCTAATTCTTAGGGCAGGGACAGACAGGGTGGATAGGGATGTTTCCTGAGAACCTAAGTTGACCGTGGAGTAGATGGCGGATATGGGTGTTGCACCCTTCATGAAACTTGTGGAGATTGAAGTAAGGAAAACGAGGCTATTTTTGATAAAGGATTTTACGAAGGTATGGATTTTTGGTGGGTTTTCTAGTGGTCAGGGGTCGGGTCTGGGAAGCTGGGGATAGATAGAAAATGGGAGTTTGCAGGAATTTTTTGGATGGGTTAGAAAATTCCTACATTCGTGGAAAAAATATGTGATATGGGATTTGATGGGAAGAAGCGCCAGTTAAATTTGCATGGGATTTGGTGGAGGTTAGAGGGGGTTAAGGGTTCGGATGGTGGCTTGTTGGACTGGGATATGAACAGTGGACAGATCTGACATGGGAGAAATGATGAAAGTGGGAAAAATCGAAATGGAGGGATTTTGGGGCTGAGTTTTTTTGTGGAGTTTGAGGTGGATGTGGGGAACCTACCCTAGAACTTTCAGCTTCAGAAGATCTGAGACTTGAGCACGAAAAGTCCCACTTTGAGGCTCTAATCAGTAGGACAGTACTCCAGATAGCAACTCGAAGGAACGATCACGGCGGCTCGTCAGCGGCACGAATGGTAGCGGCGGTGGCAGCTTCAATAGAAGGGGGAGGGATAGGGGAGAAGATAAAGGAGGGTCTCACACCCTGGAGATTAGAGGAAGAGGAGGAGAGAGGGAGAGGGGCGCCCAAGGCTCCAAGGCATCTCTTGCTTCAAATGATTTTCATTAATTCCAAATGTAGAAAATACAACCTTATATATCACAATACAAAGATCATCTCCACCCTTGGATCTAGGGCATATCAACTTGTTTGATCTTGGTTGAGCCCTCTCACACCCACATTGTTTGTTTGAGCTTGTTTAGGCCCATTTGTGTTGTTTTGTGTTGCATCCTCATCATTCGTAGTGGTTTTGTTGATTAGCCCCATTTAGGCTGGTCCACTTTTTGTGTCTGTTTGATTAGTCTCATCGTCCTAGGCTTACTTTCCTCATTGTATCCCCCCTTATTTTCATTGTATAAAGTCTCTGCTTCTCTCTTATGGAGCTCCATTTCTCTCCTGCACATTACCCCTCCTCTTCCCTATCTTCCTATCCTCGCGTGGATTCCTCTTCCCACGCAAGCCCATCACCCCATTCATCTGACGAGCCTTATTCTCTTAATCGGCCCCCTTTCTTCAATGGGCCTACTCCTCTTAACAGGCCCTCTTACTCCACCCATGTTGCTGCTAGCCTGATGGATCCTTATCCTTATGATCCTTCCAGGCCCACGCATCCTTCTATTCCCAGAATGGGCCTCTCTTCTTCTCAGGCCGGATCCCCTTATTCGGCCCATTACCATAATCCCAGCCTAAATTCACACTCTCTTGCTCAAGCTGGCCTACATCTATCTCAGTCTCTCCCTATCGAGGAAATGATCACTCAAGCCCAATGCCAGCTTGATGAACTACAACGCCGAATCGATCCTCAAACTTCTTTGAGTGTCCCATTCGCATTCCAAGGTCTTCAACTTCCACCACATTCACAGATTCCTACATATCGTCGCTATGGTGGAGTAGGTAACCCCTATGTGCATTTGAAGGAGTTTTTATACGAGTCGGCCCAATTCCAGCATGACCAACACTTGATGGCCTATTTGTTTGGTCTGTCCTTAGAGGGCCCGGCTCGGGATTGGTTCTTTACATTGCCGTAAGAGCAAGTGGTGAGCTTTCAAGTTGTACAAGAGAAATTTCTTTAGTAGTACCAAGACTAAGTTGGGCCTAAATACTCCGTGGTTTATTTGGCCTATGAGAAAATGAAACCCAATGAGAAATTCTCGACCTTTGCCGACCGCTGGTGTCATTTGGCCACTCAAGTCCCGGGACATATTCTAGAGGGAGAGCAGATCAAGATGATCATTTCCAATGCAACACCCGAGTTCAGGTGTATCTTAGCCTTGAATGATATCGCGTCCTAGCAACAGCTTTATAGCCGAGCCCACTTTATCTGCCAACAACTTCTAAATCCCCTTGACCTCGTGTCTCCTTCACCTCCCACG
Organism: Amorphophallus titanum; assembly: GCA_024336825.1. Lineage (NCBI taxonomy): Eukaryota > Viridiplantae > Streptophyta > Magnoliopsida > Alismatales > Araceae > Amorphophallus > Amorphophallus titanum. Next base: position 206,033 of record JANBPO010002713.1, read on the forward strand.
CCCACATACGCCTCCTATCTGCCATCCCCCACGAGTCAGCCCTCCACCACGTATCCCTCCATGAGTCAGCATTCCATCCCCACTTACTCACATACCCCCATAGATCAACCTCCCACGCACCAACCTGCTGCCTTCCACAGTCAATGCTCTCCACCTTCAGTCGAGGGAATTCCACACCCCGAGCGGGTAGATGCCGTTCACTACATTCCCACTTCATACACGCCTCCACCAAATCCACCCACTAACCCCACGCCCTTACCTACGCAATTGTCATTGCCTTTGTATCCCCCACTACCATCTCCAATATCTTCCCATACCTCTCGGCATCCACCTTGCCCGAAGTGGGATCCTCACCCTCTGTTGCTAGAATCCTTCACAGATATTTGCAGGGCTTTGATGGCCACTCGCGCATTGCAATTCCCTCCGGTTATGCCTTGCCAACCCACTATTGAAAATTTGCTCCATTCTTGTGATTTTCATCCCCACTCCCCGAGGATGCCTACGTGGAGGGGTTATCCCCCTCTGTCATCGAGCCTGTCAACAGACACAGCATTATGCAATGTCAGTGTCATAACCAGAAAGCAACAAACAAAACAGGGATGGAGTATCCCAAACAAGGCCATACCTGGAGCCCTGAAGGGGGTCAGTGGCAACAGTACCAGCTGCTCCAGCTTCAGTGCCAGCACCCAGACCGCATTCGCCACAGCCTCCCAGATGTCCCGCAGAGTGCGGGCGCACTTAATCTGGGACAAGAACTCCATGGGCCTGGCAGACCCGATCGCGTGAGCAATGTGCCGCTGCCAGTCGTCGATCACTGAGTTGGCAAAGCTCCCATGTGGGAGCTCCTGACCCAACGAACCCCGGCTCTGAAAGCTACAATCAGCCAAGAACTGGGCCCACTAGGCCTTAGGCGCCCTCTGCCGGGACCCCTTCCCACCTGTCGCCGCTGCTCTCACCGAAATTTACACCAGGGGCCTCAGTGCCCCACCACTGCTCCGACTCCCAGAAGTCGAACCCCGGCCACCCCGGGGCCTCCGCTCCATAACCCGCTCGATCTCTCGACGGATCCGAGCGACGCGGGTCCTCAGGTACCCGTCGTTCAGCACAATAGGAGGCAAATCCTCCCTCAGCGAGTGGCTCCCCTCCACTTTCCGGATTGCGGAGGCCTTCTGCCGGTACAGGTGGCTGTGCTCGAACCACCACTTGGCATAGTGTACGTCAAACCTCCCTCGACATCCCTGTCCTAGCATCGGGAACTGCTCTGGCTCCTGGAGGCTGTAGAAGTCCCACCATGCTGCCACAAGTAGGTGGGTGTCTCTACCCTGGTACTGCCTACCAGCCAAAGAGAACTCCCAGTTCGGCGGGATCCCCTGGTCGTACCCAAAGTTCCTCACGAACCAATGTGGGTAGTACGGCTCCAAGGAACTCATTGTTGACCGGTGCAACGTCAGCACTGCCGACCGGGTACTCAGTATCAACTCTGTCCGTAGCTCGGCATCTGCCACCTCTTGACCAGGATGGGCTCTAGTTGCCCCTCCACTTGAAGCCCCCAGGAAGAGGCTGGAGTCCCTCGTGGTGCTGTCAAAAGGCAGCCCCTCCTCACCCCTGGCGGGCAAGTAACAAAGGGCTCACCTAGCCCCCTCCAGCTGTGTCTCTACGTCCCCATCAGGCTGGCCAGGGAAGCTAAACAAGAGCGGTGTCGTTGAGTTCCTCACTATCCCTCGCGTCACCAAGCCTGGAAATAACAACCCAGCCCACACACTGAGGTAGTGGGTCGGTAGGACTATGCTCCTCTCTCTCGGCACCAGGTGCGCCGCCAGAACTCCCAGCCCCTGGTAGATGTTGGCCAGTGTAGCAGGAGCTAAGCCAACTGTCTCCCCTCAGCTAACCGATAGGTCGGCCACAGTAGCTCGGCCCTCAGTAGACCATCCTCCCCATGTGGAACCACGAATGTTGCCAACCAGTAAGCCAAATAGGCGGTGAGGTGTGCCACGTCTGGCAAACTGTGAGGGTTCCACCCCTCCCATGGAGCATAAATGTACCGACTGAGGTCCTGAAGCGTAGCTCCACCTCTGTGTACTCCTCCTAGGGAGTTTGGTCCCTAGCAAACTCCTGGTAGAAGCAGAATGGCCCATTGTAGAAATGACGGACCCATACATTCAGTGGCACTCTCGGAGTCTGTGCCGCTCTCTCTCTAACCCTCTCTAGTTTCATAGAACAAAAAAAAAAAAATTTAATTGAAGGGGATTTACGCGGACTAGTCCACCTCCTCCATTCAAGTTCACGTAAGGATTCTCAACCCTTCAACTTTCTCTATAAAATCTCCGTAGAAGTTCAAGGGGCACATATAGAGACATACATTGCTAACCTACATAGGACTCAAGTGACGTGGCTTCCAGCAAGGACACGAGAAGCAGACGCATTGGGTGGCTTGTTGATCGACTTTGTATACGCCGAGAGTATGTCGAATGCACTCCCCTCATGTGGCATCTAGCCGCTTCACTCAAATTCATTCTCTCACGTACGAGGCGTTATGATAACGGTGATCACACCTGCACATCGGGTCTGTCCGCGTATGGCGCGTTATGATAACAACGCGAACGTTATAATGCCGAATTTACTCCTGCCATGGGACCACGTGTCCGTCGCTCACCCCGAGCCGGCCACCGACGGTCCCGACCGTTGACCCGAGTTAACTGGACCCTGACCCGGAAGTAATATTCTCGAGACTGGCTTTAACTCCCCGACGTTAAGACACTCGCCTTCCGGGACCCGTACCCGACTGCTCACCTGGAGCCGAGTCCGGCCTCCTCAGGTGCTAGCCAGTGTCCGTCCCTGCCATCTTGTCTAGCCCTCCCTCGGCAACTCTGGTATGCCTTCAGCTCCTCGTGGAGAGCCTCTGTAAAAATATGCGGACATCCGCTCTATCCTGCACTGACCGGAGGACCGACCCCTTCGTCAAAATTGTCCTGCGACTTGCACCAATTATGTTTTGGCCTTTAAGGCCCACCTGTAAAGTCTGCATGGCATCTATAAAGAAAGAAACTAGTTGTATATGCATACCCGTACTCAAGATCTGGTCGCACCCTCACACCAGCTGGTGTGTGACCAGGCTCCAAGATTCCAGTCGACTAACCCCACCAGTCGAGTGTGACGGTCACCCTATGGTTGCAGTGTATATCTAGTCCTCTACCCATGACTTTAGAAACATCCAGGTCCTCCTTCAGCATAGAACAAAGGTGTTTGGATTCAATCTGATGTAAAATAAATACCAGTTGCTTGTGGTCGGTGGGGAAAGACATCCTATACACGAACCCCCATAGTCGCCTGCACACTCATACCTGTAGAACCCTCCTCTCTCCACGTGCTGCCCGATACCCCTCGTGCCCACGTGCCGCGCCCTGGTGGCGCTTCCCCTGACAAAATTTGGTTCCATAACTGATCGTTGAGAAATCGACTGGCACGTCTGCATCCTACCCAGTCACTCTGGTTCCATTCATCCATAATGAGTAACCACTTTGTTTTCACGTACACCTATTATCCTTCACTCACCCCCATCAAAACCCTTAGAAATCTCTCGTGCCAAGTCAACCCATCTTGACTTTCCGTAAAAGGCGAGTGTATGGTATTATCGCAAGAAACATATGGCTACAAAGGAAAGTACCTCTGACACAACATAAAATCTTTCTTTTTTCTTTGTCATTTGTGTTTCCCCCCTCTCGTGCGGTGACTGACGCCGTAAACAACGGGGTATGTCCCGTGTTATTATACTTTTTCTTCCTGTTGGACTGTACTTATTTAGGACTTAGAATTCTGGACAACATAACTATGGAATTGTCAAATGTATATTTGTTTAATTTCAGTAGTTAATTAAATGTTACACTTTAATTTTCTACAATTACTTTAGATTCTGGAGGGAGGAAAGACTGTCAGGGAAGGCCCTAAGCGATGGAGAGGAAGAGACGCCCTTCAGACCTTTTATAGGTGAAAGGAGGCTACTTGCCTTAAATGATTGTCCCCTCGAATACACGCTGAAGGGGCCTTTCCCTACGAACGGTCACCTCAGCCTCCTAAGTTCCTCCCAGCAGGACACACGAAGCGGCCAGGCATTTAAAACATGAGAAAATGGAAAGACACCCTGTCACACGCCCGCCCAATTAGCGTGCAAGGGATGCGCAAGAAAAATTGGTACTTTCCAACTACTACAGATATGGTGGTCAAATCACGGCAAAGGCAAGCATAAATGAGCAAGTCCAGACTACGACGCCACCGCCTTACATTTTTTGGTTTTTTTCATTACACCAAAAAGAGAAAGTTTTTCTTCAAGAAAAAATACAAGAAATGAGAAAAGAAAGTTAGGCCTCTGCCCCATCTTGAGGCTCGAAAGTTGAAGGCCCGGATGGTCCACCCCTGGTATCCCCGGTGATGGTCGACCCTGGCACTGACCCCACCGGTGTGGGAACTGCCTCAGTTGCACGCCCTCCCGAGGCATCTGGAGTTGGCGATCCCTCAGACAACGACGGGTCACTTTGGTCCTCCTCTTCCCCCGATGTCGAGCCAGAAGATTCTGAGGTTGCTTGGTCCGAGTCGTAACGTTGACCGGAGGGGAAAATGATCATCCCTGGCGCCTGTTCCTCTGCCTGGGAGATGGCCCGGCTATAGCCGTGCTTGAACCCCTTGCGGATGCCTCAGCGAAGCGCAGACTCATAGTAGGGGAGGGCAACCTCCTTAAGGTCGGCCCAGTAAGCCTCCGAGCATTTAAACTGCTCGTGTGCCTCCGCCCCGACTGATCCCACCCTACTAGCGAGCTCGACCTTTTCCCGTTCCGCCTCGGTCCACCTCCGATCTGCCGCGGCCATCTATTCTCCGCCTTGGCCCGATCAGCCTCAACCTCCAACCGAAGGCGCACAGCTTCCTCTGCTCGGTCTAGTAGCTCGGCGCACTCGGCCTCCCACTGGCCATCTCACTCTGCACGGGCCATCCGCTCCTCCTCCAGAAGCTTGCCCTTCCTCTCGAGCGACTCGCATGCCCAAACCAGTTGCTCGGTCAAATCTCGGGCCTCCGCTTGACTCGCCCGTGCCAGCTCTTTAAACGAGGAGAGCTCACGCAACAGCCCATCTCACTCCTCAATGAGCCGAGATATCTTCCCGTCGGACCTACCGAGGGTCTAGGCAAGGTTCGCCCAGTCTGACTCCGACCGAGCATAAGCTTCAGCTAGGGTGGCCCCCATTTGGGCCAAGATCAGGCCACCCTCTATAACCATTTCGAGGGCCGCGGCTGGGGATCGCTGCCTGTCTCCTCCTCCCACCACCTTTGTGGCAATGCTGCTGCACTTCTGGTATAGAGGGCCCCAGATGCTCAGCCTCTCTAGAGCAGCCGGAATAGGGGCTCCCCCTCCGAGCGGCACCCCCTCAGAGACCCCACCGGCTGGCCCAGATTGAGCCGCTGCTTCCTCCGCCCCTCTTGCCTCGGTCTGTTGGGTCTGCATCACCTCTTCCCGCGACCCCCCGACCTCCATCAGCTCGGCGCTCCAGTCTCGATGACGGTCCTAGAGCCGCCCGCTTCGGCCCCGGCCTCCTTGACCCCCTCTTGTCCAGTAGATGGGAGAGCCAGCCGAATAGGCTCGGCTGTATAGCGTCCTCCTGATATGGGGGCTGCTTGCACCTCATTCCGAGGTTCCTCCACCTCTTGATGTATTCAAGGGTTGTTTCATCCACCCTTTGTCTTGTTGAGTAGAGCTCAGCCACCGTGACCTCCCTTTCAATGACGTGAAATCTTTCTCTAAACTTCTTCTGCATATCTAGCCAGTTGATGATCGACCAGGCCAGGAGGCTTGAATACCATTCAAATGCGAACCCCATCAATGAGGACCCGAAAAACTTCAGTAGGTATGACTCATCTATGGCTAGGTCACCCATGAGGGTCATGTAATATGCGACATGTTCCTTCGGGGATCGCTTCCCGTTGAACTTGTCGAACTTGGGCGGCTTTTTGATCCCCGGAGGGAGCCGCTTTGCAGCATGATGGGGTGGATATGGCACCCGATAGGCATCAAATGCGACATAGTCTCCTTCACTTCGCTCAGCAAGCTTCAGCTCAATCATGCTTTCCACCATCAGTTTGTTCATGGCAGTCGGATCGACTGGCTCCCGGTAGAAGTGTGCCGGAAGCAAGTAAGGGGTGACCAAGGTGGTCACCTGCGGAGGAGGATGCACCAATGGAGGTGGCTGGTGCACCTGTGGCAGAATTGGCAGCATCAGCGGCTGAGGTGGGCATTGTTGGGTGGCCACCTAGTTGGGCTCTATTGACTTGGGTAGGGTATACAGTGGTGGGAAGTCGCACGGGTTGATGCCTCCTCGTGACGACTCGACTTGCATCTCGGGCTGCTTGGGGGCCGAGGCTTTCTCTGTTTTCTCCATCAGCTAGTTCTTCAGAAGTTCTATCTCCTGTTGATATTTCTGGAGCAGCACCAGTACTGATGGGTCCATGGTTGTTGTGCTGGGGATGGCTTCTATTGTCTCCCTCGAAGCACCTTCAAGTGAAGTACTTAGTAATACCTCCTCCTCTTCTGATGTCACCACGTTTGCTATCAGGGTGGTGACTTCACTGGATAAAATCTGTTTTCCCTTTACAGCTTTCAACATCTCCCTTGCGACTTCCACTCTTCGGGTGCTTAGCCCTGGCCTTTCGATTACTGGAGCCAATTCATGAGGGTGCTCGGGTTGACCTCCATATATATCAACAAATCCAGCATATTGCAAGTGAAAACCCGCATGCATTTCATTTGTCTATGAACCTTCCTTCCTGCATGACCAGGGAAGGTTAGTCTCTCAAACACGGAGGCTCTTCTTCTCTCCTCCTGCCGAGGGGTGGCTTCATCGGCTCTGAGCTCCAAGCCATCTTCATATCCATTGTCGTCAACCGACGACGTCATTCTTCTTTCTTCTTCTTCTTCAACTACCACTGGTGGGCAGTCATCTTCTTCAGACGTAGCTGCTTGCAATAGCCGTTGTTGGCCTAATGAGGGGTTGCCCATACCCCTAAAATAATTTCTGACCATGTTGGTCATCTCTTCTTGCCTTAGTGCATGATGCAAGACTAGGGATAGCTGTCGACCTCCCATTGGAGGGATGTACAGTAGTCAGGCGCTTTCGGCGAGTTACTCAAATCTTCTCCCCACTGTGGGGATATTAGGTTGTCGGGCACATGCCCTGGAACTAGTGCAGCATGGAGGGTCAACAACTGTTTCTTCTCTTCTTGGGGCCATGCCCCTCTCATTCTTTTTCCCCGTCTCAGTAGGCTCGGGGTGGCGACGGATAGGTGCCTCTTGGCAGACAAGCTGGAGTTAAAATGTAATTTGAGTAAGTTTTTTAAAAACAATAAATAAAAATCAAAAAGTTTTAATAAAACCCACGCCCTCCATTCTCTCTCCTCACCCTCGACTTCTCTCTCTCTCTCTTCCTCTCTCTCCCTCAAACGCTCTCTCTCTTCCTCTCCTAAGCTCTCTCGATTTCGGTCGAAATGACGTCGGGCCGAGTCGTGGGAGGTACCGTTGGAATGGGCTTGACGCGTAGGTCGAGGTGGTACCCCTTATTCTGTGGTTTGGGGAGCTTGGAGACGAGACATGTCGAGAAGAGTCGTGATGTCCCATCATCCGATCTGTACCATTTTACGAGCTTCGTCGCGATAGAGGTAGGGGAATGAGCTCCTCATCTCGCCAGGAGCATTTTGACGCCTCACGCGTCACCGATGGCGGACATTTTTATCATTTTTCGTATAAAACTCTTTTTGGAGAATTTTAGGCCTACTTTTGGGGTTTTTCTTCTCCTCGCTAGGTTTGGATCGAGACGGCCGCTGATCGAGGCACGGGAGACGCCGTTGGAAAGGTCATGTCGCAAGGATCGCGTGGACATCCTTCTTCCCTCGATCCGCGGAGCGTGGAGGCACATGAAGCCAGGAGGTCACCGTGGCCCTCGTCGTCCGTTCAGCATCGGATCGGCTTCCTCGTCGTGTCAGAGGTCGGGGGATGGACTCTCTTCCTCGCTAGGAACCCACCGGTACCACATGCACCGTGGTCCAATGCCAGTTGCATCGTTTTCTGTGCATTGTTCAATGTTACCATAATTTTGCCTAAAATTATGAACTTATTTGTATGGCCATTATATTGTGATTTTAATGGCATGTTTAGTTGTAGAATAGATGTATGGATGCATGGTTTGGCAGGTTAGTTTGTTTTCCCGTGTCCCCCGTCAATTTCAGTCGACCGGGAGGGAGTTCGGTATCGAACTCATCCAACCTATAACCCAGTCGACATAACGTGCCAGGACCAGTGCGTTATAGTCTTTTAATGCGCCTAAAGTGGTGCGTTATGTGCCCTTTGACGGGCTCCTCCAGGTCTGTCATTTGACCATTGACCAGTCGTTTGACCATTGACCCAGTAAGGCGGTTAGCATAGCGGTGTAGGGTAGATCCGTTATAGTTGTATAACATCCCAGATCTGTTGCATTATATTATGCATTAAAACTATGGTTTTCTGTGCATTCTTGACGTTCAGGTGACTTTAACGGACTCGGACCCATGCGTTATATTCTCATAACGCACCAGCCTTGGTGCATTATGTTTCTGTGGTTTCTGATTTCAGTTTGGGTGAGTATAACAGGCCATGGGAGGTGCGTTATACTCAACATAACGCCCCATGCTTAGCGTGTTATGCCCTGCGTTTCTGGTTACATTGCATTGTTCGGTTAAGTATAACGGGCCACAGGAGGCGCGTTATACTGAGCATAACGTCCCATGCTTGGTGCGTTATGATCTGTGTTCTTGGTTTCTCGCCATTTTTCAGTTGAGTATAACGCACGGGGGTAGGTGCGTTATAATGAACATAATGCCCCAGTGGTGGTGCGTTATGGTCTGCATGTTGGTGTGCTTGTGTTCACATGGGTGTTCGGGTGAGTTTAACGGATAGAGGGAGGTGCGTTATGTACCATATAACGCCCCTGCCCTAATCCGTTATGTCAGGTAACGGTCCCAGCTTGGTCTGTTATACCTTCTGGCATTCTAAAAATTTAGAAAAACACTCAAATAAGTCTATTTGAGGGTCAAATTGAGGCGTTACAAGATAATATGAGATGTACTCAAAGCAATGACAATTATGACGTATCTACAGTCATCACATGGTGGGAAGCAGCCTCCTCGTGGTGACCGCAAGAGGGCGTCTGAGCCTGTGGTTAAAATATTTCTTTGACGGGCCGAAGAAATATGAAGACTTCCCTTGCGTGGGCGCAGCTGTAGTTCGAAAGAAACGCAGCAAGAGCAGGGCAGAGGTGAAAATCCCGGCCTCAAAGGGACGCCAGAGTGGTGCCAACCCAGCAAGGGTCGACCTGATGACGCATTGTGCGGCCTTCTTGACCTACTGGCTCTGTTCTTTTGCCTTGCCGTATGGGGACGAGACTGTTGTCTGGCCAGATGTGATTTATCCTGCCTGCCAAATGGCGTGGGGGATTAAGCTATCCTTGTGCCCAGCTGCACTGTGTTTGATATACAAGATGATCGGGGATGTTAGTGCACACCAGTTCCCGCGCCAGGCCCGCTTCATTGGCCCGATACATTTCTTCAATGTCTGGGTCTGCTCCCTATTCCCTGAGTATGCTCCACGCACTATTCAGTCTTGGGGGCTATTTCCGCAAATGCTAGAATTTGCTAACGCGGAGCCAAGCTCGATGGCTTTGCCGCTGTACAACATACGGGGTAGACTTACAACAGTTCCCCATGACTAGTCGGGCACCATTCATTTCTGGACCCTGGCCGCCCACTCCAGTCCCTTGGTGAACAACAAAAGGGAGTGCCGAGACGACCAGGTGGAAAAGTATGCCCACCCGATAAGCCAACGGATGGTGGTCCGTCCATTGTTGGAGCCGGAGCTGCGTGACTGGGCGCTGTCTATTTGCCCGAGTGTGCTTGTCTTTAGGAAAGGGGACAGCCTGTTGCTGGAGCCATACTATCCTTTCCGCTTTGGGCGGAACTTCGGCTACGACCAGTACATCCCCGTATACAGTGCCCAGTTTGCCATACCTATGCGGAGTCTTCGGGGCAGCCTGACTACTGAGCACGCCCGGACTTGGTAGGACTTCTTTAACAGGGTGGACAATTCTGCATTCAGGGTGCCGATGCTTGGGCGAGTTCCACGAGTGACTGTGGACTATGTAAAATGGTGGAACGCCCAGATGGGCTTTTATCGATTGTGCAAAACCGATTGCTGGGACAGTACCGAGCGGAAGTGTTTGAGTAAACAATCGGTAGCTGTATTAGATATTGACCCGGAGCATCTGCTCCGATTGAAACACAGCAAGGACAAAGAGGTAGCAGCGTACATGGCTGTGCGCAGGGAGGCTCGGGAAGCCAGGCCATCGCCGCAGATCAAGATGCCTCTTGTTGCTAAGGACGACTTCCAGAAAACCCTTAAAGGCCTATGCCGCATCGGGGGAGATCACCTGGACCTCATCAACTATCCCCTCCCGATAGAGGAAGAAGGCACCCCTGCCAGGAGCTGGCATCCAGAGACAGACTGTGGACATCAAAAAATGATGATGATAAGAAAGAATGATGATGATGATGATCAAACGGCATGCACGTCTCGACACTCGAGAGCAAGCCAAAGATGAAAATGTCGAATAAACCTCATACCTCGCTCGATTAGGATGAGAGCTCACTTGGTGGCCCTCCACCCGATAAGGAAGCCCCCAGGCGAAAGATACAGCTACAACTCTACAACCGCCCTAATGAGGAAGGTAAAGAGCAGCAACTCTACTGCCTCAGCCAAAAATTGATTGGTGCTGAATACCACTACTCCTCTATGGAGAAAGTCTGATTGGCATTGGTATTCACCGTCAAGAAGTTACGGCACTACGCCCTATCTCATTGGGTCGAGCTCATATCTAAGCATGATCCTCTCAAGTTTATCCTCAAGCAGCCCGTTCTCTCAAGTCAACTAGGAAAATGGGCTCTCCTGTTAATGGAGTATGATATTACCTACATCCCTCGAAAAGTAATCAAGGGTCAGGGCATGGCTGAATTCTTGGCAGCCCATCAAGTACCAGACAATTCTCCCTTCAATGCAGAGCTCCCAGATGAGGAGTCTCTTGCTCTTCAACCACAAAAACCGATCAAATAGAGCGCAGATGTCTTGCATTACTGGCAGCAAGATGCCCTCACAACCAATTTACCTTGCTGGGAGTTATACTTCGATGATGCTTCCCGAGGCACTACTCGGAACAACCTCAGCTCAGGCGTCACGGCAGGTGCTGGAATCGTCTTCCTGACTCCTCAGGGCAGAGTTTTACACAACTCCTATGCACTCATGAAAGCTATGACCAACAATGAAGTCGAATATGAAACTCTAATCATTGGGCTCCAGATGGCTCTCGACATGGGCATCAAATGCCTCAAAACCTACGGGGACTCTCAACTGATAGTCTGACAGGTCCTCGGCATCTATGATGTGCAAGAGTCAGAGTTGGTTCCATACAACACCGCTGTCACCCGGCTGACCCAGAAGTTCTGTTTCTTCAAAATAGATCATGTTCCCAGAAGCGGCAATGCCCAGGCCGACTCCCTGGCAAAATTGGCGGCAGCCATTGAACTCCCGCCTAAGGGTGAAGTTGACATCATTGTCAGATACAGAAGAATGATGTCGGGCTCACTCGAAGGCAACTCCGATCTCACTGTCTACGAGGCCCAACACCTCAGCCAGGATACTCTCCCAAAAGAAGAAGATTGGCATCAGCCCATCATCAAGTTTAAGAAGGGGTGGCTCCCTCCTGACCGAGCTCAAAGGGTCCAACTACTCCGTCGGGCAACATCATATGAGTTGATAGGCGACTCCCTATACTGACTCATCCACAAGAAGGACAAGTCCATTTTCTTGAGGTGCATCTCCTCAACCGAGGCTCGAGCTATTATGCGCAAGGTTCATTCCGGCCTGTGCGACGTGCATCAGGTCGGAGACAGAATGAAACACAACATCAAGCTCAAAGGTTTCTATTGGCCTACCATGTACGCGGACTGCATCCACTACGCTCGTACATGCCATCAATGCCAAGCCTTTGGCCCTGTACCCAGAAGGTCTCCTAACCCACAACGTCCCACAACCCCCACCTGGCCATTGGTCGAGTGGGGTATGGACATTGTAGGACCTTTCTCGCCATCATCCAAGGGCCACAAGTACATCCTAGATGCCACTAACTACTTCTCTTGCTGGGCAGAGGCCTTTCCCCTACGGGAAGTCACCGGTGAAGTAGTAGTCAGATTCGTCCAACACAATGTCATCTACCGATTCGGTACTCCTAGTCGCATAATCTCCAACAACGGAACACCCTTCAAGAATAGGGCCATATACCAACTAGTGGCCAAATTCCACATCGACTGGAGAACCTCTTCGGTCTACAACCCGCAGGCCAACGGTTTGGCCGAAGCCTTCAACAAGACCCTCTGCAAACCGTCGTCCCGCATCAAATTGGTATCAGAGCCGGTTTGAGTCTCGGGTAGTCATTATTTTCAAAAGACAAAAAAAAGAGTTGTTTTAAAATTGCATTGCATCCTTGAACTCTGGTATATCAAAAGTCGTTACTCTGAAGGTTCGGTAACGCCGATCTGGGCGCGGTCTGGTCCTCGATGCGATAGGCTTCGTCGACCGCGAGGCCGTCGATGTTTTTCGTGACGCGGCCCTGGCCGATGCCTTCGGCGAAGGAGTCGCCGTCGTCGGTGTCGAGATTGTGGTTTTTGAACCAGGACCACATCGCGGCGCCGTAGGGATCGGCGCAGACGGCGGCGATTTTCGGATTCTTTTCGCGCAGGAACTGGCTCGTTCCCGCCAGCGTGCCGCCCGTGCCCACGGAGGCGACGAAGGCGGTGACCTGTCCGCCCGTCTGCTCCCAGATTTCCGGGCCGGTGGTGCGCTGGTGGATTTGGCGATTGGCGGTGTTGTCGAACTGGTTGGCCCAGAAAAAGCCTCGCTCTTCGGCGAGGCGCTGCGCGACCTTGTTGTAGTTGCCGGGGTCCTTGTACGGTTTTTGCGGGACGACCCTGAGCTCGGCGCCGAGCGCGCGGAGCAGGTCCATTTTCGCGGGCGACTGGTTGTCGGGGATGACGATGACGGTGCGATAGCCGCGCGCCTGCCCGATGACGGTGAGGCCGATGCCGGTGTTGCCCGCCGTGCCCTCGACGATGGTGCCGCCGGGCTTGAGCAGGCCGCGGGCTTCGGCGTCCGCGATGATGCCGAGCGCGGCGCGGTCCTTGACGGAGCCGCCGGGGTTCATGAACTCGGCCTTGCCGAGGATTTCGCAGCGGGTGAGTTCGGACAGGCGGCGCAGGCGGATGAGCGGGGTGTTGCCGACGAAATGCGGGACGCCGTGGTAGGGACTCATGCGGGAATGCTAGCCCGATTGGCCGTTGCTTCCCAGTGAGAAGAGGCGCATGTTGCGGCATGGTCCGCGCGGTCCTTTCCATCGTGGGCATTTTGGCTGCGGTCGGAGTGCTGATATGGTGCTTCGGCATCACGATGCCGCAGGTGACGACGAGCCTGCCGGCGCTGAATCGCTCCGTCGCGCGCACGGTCAGCCTGATGCAGGGCGGCGTCAGCGAGAATGGCCGCGAGCCTGCCGAGAGCGGCCCGGGTGCGGCTCCGGCGCCTGCTCCAGCTTCCCCAGGCGCACCGGCTTCCCCGGCGGCCGCGCCGTCGCCCGCGCCCGCCGCGACGCCACGTCCCAATCAGCCGGAGCTTATCAGCCCCTACTCGGGCGAGCATCTCAACCCCGCGCACATCCTTGAGGTCGAGCCGCCCACGCTCACCTGGACCGCGCCGAATCCGCTGCCCGCGCACCCGCACTGGACCTGGGACGTCGGCAACCGCGAGTTCACCAACGTCGTGGTCACGCACGTGGACGCGGATCTCGTGACCATCGCGAGCGATTCCGGCACGGCGCAGATCGACATCGCGCTCCTGCCGGGGGAAATCCGGCGCGAGCTCAACTACGATCCCGCCGTCGCCGAGCAGGCCGCCGTCGCGCGAAAAGCGCAAGCCGCCCCCGGCAACCCCTGACCGCGCGCTAAAATCACCTGCAGATTCTAGATCACCTATTTTTCTAGGCTCCCCAGGCGAAATAAGCGCTAGGGCTCAACGTCGACCGGCGTACCCACGCTGACCATCTTGAGGACCTGCTCCGCGTTCCAGTTGGCCAGCCGGAAGCAGCCGTGCGACTGCGTCCGCGAGATGGCCTCCGGGTCCGGCGTCCCGTGAATGCCGTAGCCGGGCAGGCTCAGGCCGACCCACGTCGTGCCGACGGGATTGCGCGGGCCGGGCGGGATCCTCAGCTTGTGCGTGATGCCTTCGGCCTTCGAGGCGTCGACGAAGAGCGCGGGGTCGAACGTGTAGTCGGGATGGTCGTCGACGACCTTGACCGTGAGTTCGCCGTGCGGGCGCTTGTTCTTGTCCTTCGCGATCGAGCACGGGAAGAACGCGATAACGTGACCGCGGGCGTCGAGCGCCTCGAGGCTCGTTTCCCCGAGGTAAATCCGCAATGACGCGGCGTGCGGCAGCGGCGTCGCCGGGAAGACTTTCGGCCCGACGATCTGCGTGCCGGCGACGGGCGTGCGCACGTCGGGATTGAGCGCGTGGAGGTAGCCGCGCGTACAGTGGAACTTCTCCGCAAGCAGCTCCCAGATATCGTTGTACCCAAGGCGCGTGGCCTTCGCTTTTTCGCGCCACGTCTGCGGCTTGGGCATGATCGACGCGACGTCCTCCTCCTTCACCGTGTAGGTGAGGAACGGTTCGCCCGGCTCGCCGATGGCCGCGCGCGTGGCGGGATCGAGGAAACCGGTGACCGGCAGATCGTGCTCCTTCTGGTAGGCGCGCAACATGCGCTGCGTGCGCATGCCCTGGTCGCCGTCGACGAAGCCGCAGGAAAAGTGGATCCGCTCGAGCGCGACCTGGTACGCCGCGATCCGCTCGGTCGTGAGCACATTGACGTCGACCGGCAGCGCGCGGGCCGGTGTGACGTGCGCGGGCGGCGCGACCGGCGGCTGCCCCGGAGTGGGCGCGATCACCGGTGGCGGCGCGTTCGCCGGCTGCGCGGCGGCGGTGGCTTGCTCAAGTTTGCGCGTGGCCGCATCGGCCTGCTCGCGCAGCTTGCGCTTCGCTTCCTCGGCCGTGGGTTGCGGCGCCTTCGGTGGAACGGAAGACGCGGAGCTGCGCTGCGGCAGTGACTCCAGCGGATACTTTGCCGCCGCCACCTCCGGCGTTTCGCTGCCGAGGATCCATGTCTTCACCCCCGGCACAAACCAGACGGCGACCGCCGCGAGCAGAAGCACGATGCCGAGCGCCACCGCCCAGTAGACACCGTTGCCGTCGCCACGGCGCGGCCTGCGCGGGCGCTTTGGCGATTTGCCGCGCGGCGGCGACTTCATGCGCGGCGCGGCGTTGAGCCGCACGGGGCGAAGGGGGCGATCATCCGGCATGATCAGCCTTTCGCGTTCGAGGGATATTTGGCGTCGGCGTCCACCTTCCAACAATCGAATTCCCCGCCCTGGATATTTCGGACGGCGAGCATCGCAGTCACCATCGAGTGGTCCTGGTGGTTGTAGTTGTGCAGCCCGTTGCGGCCCATCGGCTGCAGGTTGGCGAAGAGGCCGACCCACTGCTTGATGACATCGAGGTTGCGCTGGTAGTTCAGGTCGCAAACCGGGCAGGCCTTGGCCGTGCGCACAACGAAGGCGTCCTTCACCTCCGACTCCTTGATGAGCCCGAGTTGAACGGCATCGCGAATGGCGAGCTGCGCGAGATCGAAGTCGGTCGCATTCCAGATATTGTCGCTTCCGGCGCAGTAGTACTCCATGCCCAGCGACGTCGTCTTGACGTCGGCGACCAGGTCGGCGCTCCAATTCTTGTAGTTGAGGATGTTCGCGACCTTCACCGACGGGTCGCTGACCATGAGCAGCGTCTCGTCAAAGATGGTCTCACGATTGGCGATGACGCCGACGGTAATCAGGTTCCGATGCGACAGCGCGCGCGCCGCGGCGGCGACTTCCTTCGGCGCGGGCGGATCGAGCGCGAGCAAAAGTTCGCTCAGCGGAAGGGACGCGAGAAAGTTCGAGCCCTCCTGTTGAAAAAACTCGCCGGCGGCGTTCGTGCCGGTCACGTGCGTCACGCCGGTCTCGTCCCAGTGCACCGTCTGCACGCGGCGGTCGAGGAAGATGGGGCTGCCGCGCTCGAGAACGCGATTGGCAGCGGCTTCCCAGAGCTGGCCGGGGCCGAGCTTCGGATAAGGAAATGTCTTTTTGTCGCCCGGCAGCGGCCGCAGGGACCGCTCGCCCATGGCGGCGCTGATCTGGTCGCAGGGAAGTCCGTTGATCTTCTCGTAGTAGGGCTTGAAAAGCATCTCGTAGAACCGCTTGCCAAAACGGATGGTCAGCCACTGCGCGAGATTCTCCTCCGTCTTGTCCTTCGCAGGCTTGCTCAGCGATTGCCGGATGCCCTCGAGAAACCCGAGCTTGAAGCCGGCCATTTTCGGGTCGAACGGAAATTCGAAGCGCGTGCCCCGGTGCAAAATCCGAACGGTGACGTATAGTCGATAGTAACAAGTAGTGTAAACAGAGTGAAGTGAACGGAGTGATGTGGACAGTCGTAGATCAACCTGGGAGGTTAGTAAGAAACTCCAGTCCTCATGTAGGTCAAGTGCCATATGGGTGGTTATCAGGCATTAGTAACAAAAAAATCATGTGTCCCAAACAACAAAATCAAATCAAAAAAAATCGAAGAAACAAAAAAAAACAAACCAAAAAAAAGAGGAAAAATGTTGAACGGGCGCTAAACATCAAGTGCGTCGCCTCATGAAGAACTCATTCACAGTTGGCTGGAAGCTTCTCAAATAGCCGAAGTATCTCTTCAGTTCATCTTTATCCTCCATCACATCAATTCGAGCCTTGAGTGGTGGCATAGCGCCCCCATGCCTTTTGAACTTTCTGACACTACCATCTATCTTCGACAGTTCCCAAGAGACATCTCGTAATTAAAGCTCCCCCCGAGGCATCCCATGAGATCCGTCTGGGCAACCCAACCTGGCGATGGCAACAATGGGCCTAGTACAGCACCAAGTCTTGAGCTCCCACAAGCCATAATTCTTGCTCCTGTGTCCCTTGCGTCCAGAATTCCTCACACTGGTACATCATCGGCACAAACACAAACTGATCCTCTGGTAGGAAGTGCAGATAATCTCGCTAGTCATCTCTGATCTTCATGAGTGCTGTCTTGCATATCACTTGATCCTCAGGACCAAAGATGGCCCTAGCTGGATAGAGTGTGCTCTTCTTGAAGATTCGGGAGGCAGTGGTCACCGTGTCATCAAAGTCAAAGCTCAAATGGATCTCCATCCACACTTGCAGTAGGTAGACTCCCCATGGTGCTTCCGCCCAAGCTCATCTAAGTAAGCCCGCAGTACAAATGAACAAGCAGCACCTGGGAAAGGGAGCACCCCAACCACAAGAGAGTAAGTGGTCCCACATACTTTCGCCTCAGCACGTCCCTAGATGTGGGGAAAAGTGGCGCCCCGTCGAGGCACAACATCACTCCTCGCATCAGCCGCTCTGCATCAGCAGACCTATTCTTCACCTGGCCCAATTTCTATCCAACTAGATGGTCAACTAGTATCCCTCGTGGTCTATCATCCATCGAACCTCTCGCTTATCACGCACAATCTCGGCCAGGATTTCCTCCCAGGGAGGAAGGTCAATCAAGTCGCCAGCGTCTAAGTCACTCCATTGGAAGAGGAAGTCAATCTCTTCCACCAACACCGAGGCTTCAAACTCGGGGAACACGAAGGTATAGGTGTCTGGATGCCATAGCTCGATCAATGCACCTAGGGCTTCCCAATTCCACCACATGCTGGTAAAACACTTAGCCATGATGACTAGGCGCGTGAGATGCCACTGATGCATGTATACCCTCATATTGGGTGTTACCACCAATAGCAAATTATGGAGCCACCCATAGCGGCGGGCATGCCTTCTCCCCGGGAAGGCTGGGATAGATTGCACAAAATAAGAGAAGAGAAAGAACACAATAATCAAAAGCTAATTTTGAATACCTAATAATGGGTTGCTAAAACACACAGGCCATGGCCCTCCCCTGGCCGTTCTTCACAAGCTCACTCAAGTGGCCCTTCATCTCTGAAAGGATGCCGAGCTCGGTGCTCCCGAATGGATTAAAAGAAGAAGACACCATCTTGGAGCTCCTCTCTTTTGGTATCAACTTTTCTGCTATGTGAACCCTTGCTTGGTAGCAAGGGGCACCCCGCCCCGACTCTTTTATCTTAAAGAGTCCCACCTGTTTTGGTCTCCCGTCATTTACGGGCCTTGTGGTCTACCCGCTTTCCCGTGGACGTCTCTTGACATCCTATGAGGTCTAAGACTACATCATAAGATAGCCAGGAGTCTTCTTACTTGTGGTTGGATTCTCTTTCCTACTGTAGAGTCATCATTGCCTGGTTCTGGTCAACCCAGTGTGACCCAGTGGTTGACAGGTGACCTTGTGTGTGTCTCAGTGGTTCTGTCCAGTTCGAGACAGTGTTCTGGATGCTATGAGATATCATCTTACCTCGGTGTGTGTGTCCAGTTGTGTTAAGGGTTCTCGATGTTCCCTCAAGTCTCTGCATGTCCTTTCCTTCGATCGTGTCATTTCTTCTGGCATAGGATTAGATCGATTGGTGGTTTGTTCTGCTTTGTATGATGATCTTGACTCCGAGTCATGAGACTCAATGATCATTGTAGCTTCAGGTCTAGTTGTCTTGTCCTGAGTCTGTCGGTAGTTTCCTATGCTGGCATTGGTGCTTTGTAGTACGTACGACAGTGTTTCTTTACCTATCTGTACTCCAGCACTCGTGTTTTAGAGTCTGTGTCTCGTAATCCTCCACTAGTCGTAGCCTTACGACATGTTGCGGCGTGTCGGCTCTCGTAGCGGGGCACTTCCCGATTTATGGTTCTTAGGCTAGTTCCGTGGGCCCCCGGCTTTGTACTGTAGCGTCCGCATGGGGGGGAACTAGCTAGAGGCTCAGCTCTAGGCACGAGCTGGTGTGTACACACATGTTCAGGGGCTTTGGACTGACATCGACGGGCGTTACCCTATCTAGTCACTTGCGACAGTACTTCTATTCTGGTTCTCAGAGTGTCTTAGTCTCTGTCGTGCCTGTTGGGTGACAGCGTAGATGATATACTTGTGAGCATAGCATAAGATGTCAGGGGACGCAGCTGGCTGTTCTTCTAGTGGTGGGTACTCCAGTCACGCGACCAGTTACTCTTCCGTGACTCTCGTGTTTCACGACCGTTGTGACCTTGCTGGGTTAGCCTGCTCGTGGCTTTACCCGAGGTCAGTGTAGTGGTATGTCCTATGCACAATGCTCTAGATGTGCACGTGGTCGTGTCTGGATAGGCGCGCATGACTTTCGAGTCGTGCGTGCTTAGCGTCCGTCTGGTCTGTCTAGGTTTTCCTAGGCTTTTGTCTTTCCCTTTTTCCTTGCAGGCCTTCGCTTGCTTGGTGTCACATTAACGGATCGATAACTTTTGACTTTGCCAGTTCAGAGTTCGTCCTTCTGCTGCTGTTAGGAGTAGTTTGGGAGTCGAGGTTAGTTCGGCAGCCGCACTCATTTGGTACGACTTTTCCCTTTTCTTTTAGCTTCCCTCTTCCCTTGCCTGTTCCCTACTCCTACTTCCTCTTCTTTGCAGCTTTGTAGTGTAGTTTTCCTGCTTTGCTACACCTGCTATTTTCTGTTCCGTGTTACTGCATATTTTTTAGTGGGGATCCACGTGACCTCTACTGAGCCAGTGACACGAGTCTCACCCCTGCTTTTCAGGTGGGTGGCGTCGTTCTGCTTCCGCGGTTCCTGGTGTGACATGTCTGTAGCTGCCAGCTGGTACCTTCGTCGGGCTTCCCCCTACTTTCTTGGTACATCTTTCCTTTCTGTCGACTGTACTATTAGACTTGTTGTCTTTCCTTTGAACTGGACTCTGGTGTAATTGTTAAATTTAAACTGTTAATTAAAAAGTAATTTTATTTCTGCTACTTTAGCAAACCTGCTTGGGGAGATACTTGAGGGGGTCATGCTTGGATATGAGCTCAACCCGATGAGATAGGAGGTAATCCCGCAACTTCTTGACAATAAACACCAATGCCAAGTTTATTTTCTCCATAGGGGAGTAGGGGTACTCAACACTAATCAATTTTCGGCTGAGGTAATAGAGCGGCTACTCTTTGCCCTCCTCATTAATTTGCGCCAACAGGGCTCCTAACTAAAAGTCCATGGCGGCAATGTAGAGTATGAGGGGTTTGCCCTTGACTGGTGTCCCAGGACTGGGAGAGTAAGGAGATACTCCTTGATTTGCTCAAAAGCAACCTCGCATTCTGAATCCCATATGAATGGGGCGTCTTTATTCATAAGTTTACTGAAAGGCACGCATCGACCAGAAAGGTTAGAGATGAACCTCTGAATGTAAGTCAATCTTCCCTAGAAGGACCTGAGCTCGGTGAGGTTTTTGGGCTGTGGAAGTTCCCGGATCACTTTGATCTTGCTGGGATCCACCTCGATTCCTTGGTATCGGACAATGAAATCGAGAAGCTTGCCGCTGGATACGATGAAGGTGCATTTCATAGGGTTCATCTTAAGCCCATATTGCTGGAGTCTATTGAAGACCTGGTGCAAATCACGTAGGTGGTCTTCGCGCCTCTTTATCTTGACGACGAGGTCATCGACGTAACACTCGACGATATTGTACAGCATCTCGTCGAATATTTTGGTCATGGCTCTCTGGTAAGTAGCGCTAGCATTCTTCAAACCAAAGGGCATACGCTTGTAGTTGAAGATCCCTTTGGGGGACCGGAAAACCATGATTCTTATCTTTGAGGGGCATCTGGATTTGGTTGTAACAGGACGATCCATCCATAAAAGACAAGACTTCATGTCCAGTGGTCATATCGACCATGGTTTCTATAATCGAGACTGGGAAGTCATCCCTTGGACATGCTTTATTGAGGTCCAAGAAGTCGACGCAGATGCGGACTTGACCATTTTTCTTCTTTACTGGGGTGATGTTGGTGAGCCAAATCAGATAGATACACGGCTCGATGAAGTCGACCTTCGCCATTTTGTTGACTTTGGCTGAGACTTAGAGTTCCAGCTCATGGTGCATGTGCCACTGTGGCTATTTGACTGGGGTGGCTGATGGAGAAATGGCTAGCTCATGCTCCACTATGGAGGGGTCTAGCCTTGGCATCTCCTTGTACATCCAGGTGAAGTAGTCCTTGTATTCGAGCAGGAGTTGCTTGTAGTCTAGGCTTTCTACTTCGGTGAGGAGAGTGCTGACGAATGTTGGCTGGTGGGCTTCATCTTCACGCAAGTTGACTTCAACGAGTTCGTCAATGGTTGCCTGGCCACCGTCCTCTAGTTCGGGAGGAGTAGGTTGGAGGTCGATGAAGTCTTCATCATCAGTGTCAGCTTCGTGTACTTCTTGGTCTTTGAAGCCACTAGTTGACACCGATGGAGCTAGGGGATTGTTGTTACTAAGTTTTAGGAAGGACTGTTCCATGCTGCTAGGGCATGGCTGGCAGTCACCGGCTAGTGCCATTGAAGCTCCCTCAGGGTTGCCTGCTAAAGCAGAGAGCACTTCATGGCCCACTACAAGAAAATTGGCCCACAGTCATGAATTTTACCTATGCTTTCAAAACACGTAGGTATAGAAAACATATTCTGACGTTTTTAAAATAACGTTGGTAAATTTCCTATGTTTTATTATACAAGAATCTCTCGTAGGCGCTTTTGCGCGAAAAAGAGGTTCCGGTCCAACCCTAGGTGGCCCCCACCGGAGTGGAACAACAGCCCTCTCCCATTCCAGTTGCGGCTAATACCTCCGTCACCACCGCAAAATTGCCACCGGTGGTGGACTTTGAAGTCCCGCAGCATGAAGCCAATGCACGGTCATCTGCTACTCCCGCTGCAGTGCAGAAAGCCTTATGGCACAGAGGCAAATGATCGAGTGCATCGTAGAGGCGAAATTTGCTCAACATGGTAAGGGTGTGGCCACCGTTGATTTGTACAACGTGCCCTATCCCCTCCACTATCAATTCAAGAAACTTCCGCTTGATTGCCCGAAAGCCCCGAAACTATAGAAATTCAATGGGCAGGGCTCCACATGAACACCTTGCCTACTATATGACGACCATGGGTGAATTGGCTCTGGAAGAGGCATATTTACTGCGGTACTTTGCCACGTCATTGATTGGCACCGCCTTCTAGTAGTACTCCAGATTAAAGCCTAACTCGGTAGCCGATTCGGCGGATATGCAGAAGAAGTTCGTCGACCATTTTCAAATGGTCGAACGCAAAATCTCCCTGGCGGAGCTCTGTTTCCTCCGGCATAAGAAAGGTGAAACAGCGTTGGACTTCATCAAGCAGTGGAGGGACGTCAGCATGCGCTGTGATAATCCTCCGACGCCCGAAGACGCAATCACCATCTATCGCAGGGGCTTATCGGCGGAAGTCAGTGAAAAACTTCTGGGCTCCAATATCAAGAGTTTTGACCAGTTGAATACAGTGGTGGCGGAGATTGAAATATTCTTCGCCGATCACCCTACACAAGCCTCTGCAAAAGGCAAGTCCTCCAAAGACCGTCTGGCTAGCGACAAGGAGGTGAATGCAGTGGACTTCTCCCCGACGAATGGAGATAAGAGAGAAGGAAAGTCCAAAGGCAATGACAAAAAGTCTGATGACAAGGCAAATATGTCTCTCTTAGCGGAGCGCATGAAGACGCCCTATTTCTTCACGAAGGAGCATACTAAAATGTTCTTTGATCTATGCATGAAAGAGCAGCTCGTCACTCTGCCAGATCTGCGGAAGCCCTCAGAGGTGGACAAGATAGAGGATCCTACCTATTATGTGTATCACCGAAGGTTGGGTCATGTCATCGGCGACTGGTATGTTTTCAAGAACATGGCGGAAGAGCTCATTCAAAAGGGCCTAATAAACATGCTGGGACATACAGTCGACCCACTCCAGCCCCATGCCTGGAGCCGATCGAGCCGGTCAGCTAATGTAGTCTACATGGTGGCGATGGCTTCGAATTCCAACGCTTTCGAAGCTGGGCCTTCAAACCAACAGCCCAACACCGGCCCTAGAGCCGCTCCTTCACTCCCGGAATGTTTGGCATTACGAAGGACCATCCGGAAGATCCGGGGGGAGATTCGACAATTGCAACTGGAATAGAGGCGTCTGCTGTAGTTCTTGGAGAGCATTAATCAGCAGTTGGCCACTTTCCCCTTTGGCCCATTTGCCAGGGGGTTCGCTCCAGCTCATATACGGGAGGCAGGTGTATCACCTACCAGTCGGGCTCCGCTCAAGGGCTGGCTCTATGAAGAATCTTCAGATTCATCTGAAGACGAGAACTCACCTGAAGGCGAGGAGCATACACCCGCAGGCGGGCAGCCCGAGAAGTTATACTCCTTCCCGCTCGAGAACTCGTGGAACGCATCAAAGTGACATGATCCAAGATTGGAGGAGGTGTCAAGATGATGACACGTGGAAGGCAGTCAAGTTGGAATGCAGACATGTGACTTAATATCTCCAGATCTGGATAGGCTTTTGGGCTAGAATTGTGGAAGACACACACCCTACCACTTTGCTGCTTCATATAAATAAGGAGGTTCTCCTTGAAGAAGAAGAATGATCGTCACTGGAAGAAAGAAAGAAGAAGTAGAGAGAGCCAGAGTTCGCACGATCTAGAGAGAAGAAAAGAGAGAACAAAAAAGAGAGAGCAGAATTGAGAGAGATCTGTTTTCAGAGAGAAAGACTTGTCATCAGTTTCCTGGTTCAAAATCGGAACTGATTTTGCTCACTGTTGAGCTAAATTCTCTTCGTGGTTTTTGTTTCTTCGTTACTCTTGTTCAAGCTGTAAGTCAGCAAAGCTTAAGCTGTAATTCCTCAGTAGACAAAGGTGTGGTATTGATGTAACACACCCTATAGCTCTGATACCAATTTGATGTGACACCTCCTCGGACCTAAACTGCAAGCAAACAACCGAGTTGGCAGACCCACTCTAGCGGACTCACTCATGTAGCGCACACCCGGGTCCATAGGTGGACCGGCGATGGGGATGAGGGTCTGAAGTGGGGCCTCACTATTCTGAGATTTGGCTAGCTGGAGGCTGAATCCCTAAGGGTCTGGGATGCCCAATTTCACGGGCGGCCAGCACGCCAAGGGCGTGGGTTGTAGTGTCTCGATCACAACTCACCCGCGGTGGCACTCAACTTGATGAGAATTCAGGACCGGGCACTCACCTCACTGCCGACGAGCAACTTAGAAACAATACAAAGCTAAGCAGAGTTAAACCAGCAAGGAGAGGGGTCCATAAGCTCACCTGATCAGTGTGAAAATGTCGATCCCGACCGGAGACGAAGGCGAGTGGGGAGGCGTGGGTATGCACCCGCACGCCGCGCCGATGTAGCTTCGGATGGCGACCTGCTGTTACATGCACTACACCTCATGCTGGAGGGTGATCTTGAGGTAAGAAAATTAAATTACCTCCAAAACTACCTCCACGCAGGGAGGGGCGGTCAGCCGGCCAGGCAGGGAGGGGAAATGAGGTGCCGAAGCCGATTGACCGGGTGGCCGAATTCTGCCAACTCTATTCAGCTACAGGTCTGAGGGCGCTTGGGTGATGTCGTACTCCCAGCTGGGAAGTCGGATCGATGCGGGACCACCTCTGGCTGAGAGAGTATCCATCCTGGTGTGTCACGGTCAGAGATCTCTGACTGAGTCGTCTCGGTCGCTTAGTGGCACCCTCTAGATGTGGACTGGGTCGTGCTGGGCACTTGAGTCGAGAATTTACCTTGACTTACAGATGATGTACCAGTAGTACCTGAGGTGGGATTATGGCGGGGCCAGAGTCGACACGAAGAGGGGCGGCCCTGGGAGCTCCAGAACTGGTTTGACCCAATTCTGAGGTTGGTGGCGCCGGCAACACCGG
The DNA here is from genome assembly GCA_024336825.1 of Amorphophallus titanum. Lineage (NCBI taxonomy): Eukaryota > Viridiplantae > Streptophyta > Magnoliopsida > Alismatales > Araceae > Amorphophallus > Amorphophallus titanum. The sequence goes on from JANBPO010002713.1 coordinate 231,089, forward strand.
ATCTTGTGAAGCCGCGTAGTTGCAGGAGCCAACTAGATAGAGGGGAGGTCCAGAGGGTGGTCCACCCAGCAGGATCCTGAGAACAAGGTGAGACCAGGCCCGTTTGGAAGCTTACTAACCTCTTAATGTCGTTCCCAAAGGGCTGGAGCAGAAACTAACTGCATTGTCTGTGATGTCTTCTGAGGCTGGCTGCTCCTCCTGGATGCCGCATATCGGGCCAATCGGCAATAGACCCCGACGACAGGCTCGAATACCACTCAAAGGCAATCTTGGTGAGCGTTGAGTCGAAGAACTTTAGGAGGTAGGCTTCATCAGCAGCCAGGTATCCCATGACATTCACATAATAGGCGATGTGCTGATGCGAGACGAGTGACACGACCGAGCTAAGACGTACGACTGACTCAAAGTGCGGCCAGCATTAACACGCTAAAGGTAAGCCGTGCGGCTGACCACCGTGGTGTTCTCCGAGTGGAGACGTCTCTCAACAGAAACTCACTCTAGCCCGTCGATCGTCCCTTGTGAGGAAAACGTGGGATCACAGTGGTTAAGGAACCACTATCGCCTAGGGTGGTGCAGTCCGAGCTCGGTGCTCGACTGGAGCTGAGGAACGGGCGCTCATAACTCACAATCACGGTAATTTAAAGCTAGCTATCGGCCCTAATCTCACAAACACAGCATGATAGAAAATATACTAAATCAGCGATGTGGTGTAGGAACGAAGCGCGTACCTTCACGACTAGTGCGTGGGGAAGAAACCCCGGCTGGATCTGACAACCCGATACATGATAGTGAGAGAATAATTACAATCCACAAATCGTCACCCACTCCTTGCAGGGAGATAACAGGATACAACACTGATTTTTGGGGCTGCTAGAACTCGGGTTGACGGGCAGCACTCGAGTGAGCCGAGGGAGGCGGGTCGGGGCCGTTCCGGATGACGATCGGGTACCGGTCCGATTCTGCCCATGCTGGTCACCCTGTGCAGCAATCTTGCGGAGGCCGGTACGGCTAGATCCAGGATCCGATCAGAGTGCCATTTATTGGAGGACGTCGATGACTGCAAGAAGAATACCTCAGTCAAACGGTGCCATCAGATCTGGTCAGATCTGGGCGTGACAGCTTTTGCACTAAGCCTCTAGTTATGCTCACACAGAACTGCATAGGTAAACAAACAATTATGGGAAAAATGGTTCCTGGTGTCAAAACAAGATGCCGTTTATGGTGGAATGTCAGCGTCATTCGGAGAAAGGGTCTGACCAAGGGATTTGGTCAGATCTGCAAATAGGAGGGTGGGGCAGCTTCTGGAAGTCGATTCTACTTCTGGGTCAGATTTGCACAGGGTTGTCTGAGTAGTCCCACGAGAATCTCCGCCACGGCCGACACCGACCTTAGAACGACGCGAGCTCAGCGGCAATGTGAAGAGGACAGAAAATCCTATGACCACTCAAAATCTCAGGTCCAGAGGATTTGAGAGTAGGGTCGTCGAAATTTGTTCTCAAGAAACTAAGAATCTGGGACGGCAGGCTTAGACAGAAATGCACGACTTCACCGTCGGAATTGTTGCCGGCGATCCCAAACTCCGATTGATGAGAAACCAGCGCTGGATTCTTCCTGACTTGTAGAAGTACCTCTAGTAATTTACCAGGGCCGGATCGGCTCAGAAAATGGCTGTGGGTGATTCGTAGTCCAGAGGTGAGATCTGGAAGAACCAAAACATGAACGTGACGATAACTGTTGCCTCGGCGTCGCACCTCGGCTTGGGGAGTCGCACCCCGGATAGATCCCATCGCAGGAACTAGATCTTGAGCATCACACCCAAGGGAATATCAGAGAATCACTCTCTAACACCTTTTCTCTCACAAAAACTTTAATTTTTTCATTAATTTTTCAAGGATACAACACACATGTTTATATAGAATGGAAGTGAAATAAAATACAGTTGCCAATCATCAAAACTACACACCAGTCATGAGACCATTGTTGCATTGCCAATCATCAAAATTACACAGCACAAGGCAGTTGCCTATCAAACCAGAGGAGTCCTAACTAGACCTACTGACACAACAATCCCTGAGTCACACGACTCAGGTCAAGATCACTGCACAACACGGCAACATGCCGTTCAATCAACCTAGTCGCTAGGTCAAAAACATAGTAAAACATAAATCCTCGGCCCCTAGGCCGCACATCGGACTCTTAATTCCACATAACGAGGAAACACTGAACATGAGAGATCACCGAAGCCCTCAAACTACATGCACACGTTAATCGAGGTAACATGATACCTCCGAGAGTCCAGAACACAGCCTCGATTCCCACGAGATAGCTGAGACACTCACGAGGTCACGTGTCAACCACTGTGTCACAATTAGGTTGACCAGAGACCAATTATTCCTTAAAATAATTCTCAAAATAACACGGCACACACTTTAGAATTATGGTACTTCTGGACACCCTATAGCACAATCGCAGCCCTCACAGGTCGTCCAAGACATCTGTGGTACTAAAGGGTCAAAGCCAAATCAACCGGAAGCCTAACCGATGAAAACGATCACTCTGGGTAGGTGGCGATCATCCTATGGCCGCTGCATGACTATGGCGGTCTTCAGTAGAGCCGCTACTTGCAAGGCATGAATAGGCAAGTAGGAGGCGATCTTGCTAGGGCCGCCTCTTGCTGATGGCGGTCCTTAAAGGGCCACCTCCTGAAGGTGGCGGTCTCATCATGGCCGCTACCATTAGGAAACCCCAAACGCAGAAATCGACATAAGATAGGCATATGGCGGTCCTCTAGGAGGCTGCCACTTGAAGGTGGTGGTCCTGGCAAGATCGCCATCTCCAGGCTACCTCAAAAATGCTAAAAATCCATCCTGGTTGCGGTCCTTTGCATGATCATTACTTCAGAAGGCAGTCAGTCGCAAGGCCGCTACCTAGAACTGACCTAAATCGACTTAAAAAGTCTGGTAGCGGTCTCCCAAGGGCCGCTACCACCAAGTTATGGTTGGTTGCAAGACCACAACTAAAAATCGACATAGAAACTTCAAATAGCGGTCTCTAAAGGGCCGCCTTCACAGGTGGCGGTCTCTACTACGATCGCCACTTCATTCCGAGCTGGGTTTCACGAATCCATGTAGGAAACCCTCATTCCACGCCCTAATCATTCCCAAATGATGGGGAAACAACAACAAGCATGATATAAACATTCCACAAGCCAGAAGGGATCCAGAAAAATCACCAAATGGCTAAGAAATGCGTGATTTCCTCAAATCAACCCAAAACGACTCACGTAGGCATTCGGTCTCATATCGGCCCCAAATCACGGGCAATCACAACCAAACTGACGGGAATCAAATCCCGACATTCCAAGGGTTCAAATTATACCATTTGAATCGAAAATCATCGCCTAGAACAATAATTTCGGCTCACACCCCTGAAACATACATTCACCTAAATATGGAAAACCCGCTCATACTCCTGCCAATCGGCTTGAAATTGTGAGGGAATGAAGGAAACAGGTAGAGTATTCATCCCCCTACCTCCACCTAAGATCTCGCGAGCCAAAACGGATCTCCCATCTCCTGCCAATACCTCACCTCCACTCACGTCACTCACCCTGAGTCGGCGTACCTCACCTCCACTCACGCAAGGATAGACCTGGGCTGCAAGCTTGAGTACCACTCAAAGGCGAGCCCTGTTAAGGTGGACCCAAAGAATTTCAGCAGGTAGGACTCGTTAGCCACCAAGTCACCCATTACATTGGTGTAGTAGGCAATATGCTCACGTGGAGACCCTTGCCCGTTAAATTTTTCAAACTTCGAAGGCTTAGTAATGCCAGGGGGCAGCCTCTTGGCAGCATGATGGGAAGGGTATGGCACCCAGTAGATATCAAATGAGGCGGAGTCACCATTGCTCCTTTCTGCCAACTTCATTTCTATCATCTGCTCGACCATGAGTTTGTTAATCACTGCCAGGTCAACCGGGCTTGGATAGAAGTGAGCTTGTTGCATGTGCGGCATTGTCAACAAGGCCACATGGGGCGTGACAGGAGCCCCTTGGAAGTGGAAGATTGGAGGTTGCGGCGCAGCCGTAATTTGTTGTTGCGGGGGAGGAATGCCCCCAGCGTGGTTGTGCACCGGTTGTGGAGTGATCACCTGTGGCAAGACTTCAAAGGTCTAGCAACTGCCGCCTGATGTCCCAGGGGGAGCTTCGAGTTGCCCAGGTGCAGAGGTACGAGCATCCCTCTCGCTCAGTTGCTTCTTCAATGCTTCAATTTCTTGTCGATAGCTTTGTAGCAACATCAACAAGGCTGGATCATTGACAAAAGGACTGGGGAGGCTTCCCCGCTCCTCAGACGGTGTCTCTTTGGACGAGGTGGATGGCATTCCATTGTATGCTTCAGTTGTGATTACATTGGCCGCTAAGGCAGCCGGTGTCCCTTCTGGGTTTGCCGCCACTACGAGGGTTTGCATTACCTCGTTGGTGGCCTGTCCTGTTCTTGTGATAGGGCTGGGCCTCTCGATAATTCGGGCAATTTCTTTAGGTTCTTCGGGCAGGGCCCCATATTGTAAGTGTAGACTTGTATATTCTTGCTTCTTCTCCTTGCACGTCTAGCTGGCTGACCAGGGAAGGTCAATCTCTCGAACACCGAGACTCTCGGTGCATCCTTTTCATGGTGGGGGCGCCCATAGCACCCCTATTCTGCATCTTCTATTTCCATCAGATCGACGAGGCATCCTCGACCCTCTTCGGTGGTGGTGATGGCTTGTAGCAGCCGTTGCCTCCCCAAGGGAGTGTTCCCGACCCCACGAAGATATCTGCGCATGGCCTGGGTTACATCTTCTTCCTCATGGTTAGGGTAGTCCATAGACGGCGGTACCCTTGCTTGTGTTGGGGGCCCATAAGCGAGCCAATCCCTCTTGGCGGTCTTGCTATAATTCTCAGCATGTAAAAAGGTCTTCTCTTGTCGATCATTGCCTTGGATAGGTAATTTGCGAGGTGCCCCTACCGGCATCTCATTGTTCTTCACCCTTACCTGCCTGGGCTTGTTGGCTTCAGCAGATCCCGGCCGAGTTGACGTTGGGGCCCGAGTGGGTTTTGGTACCCAGATCTACTTGATCTTGGATGGCCTGGGGGCCGGTTCATTCTTCGACCAACGGGCCACTCCAGTATTCTTCTTCTCTATTCTCCCGAGCACTTGGAAAGAGTTGCGCACCGGGACATTCGACACAATCCGGTCAGGGATCGCGTCGGCTCTCTGGCCATTGAGGTGGACTCGGATGCCTCGGATCAGGACCGACTTGCCGGTGTTTGAGATCCGGCCCTTAGGGGTGACAATAGCAACATTTCTTCGGCTCCTCCTGAACAAGGATTTTTAAGGTGATTCAGACTTTCTCCAAAGTCCTACATCCACCCCTCACTTAAATCAAGTGAGGCTTCCATAGTGCAACTGCACAACCCGCTAATTACACAGCTTCACACCCCGCTGCCTTACAACTTATAGAGAGATTATTCCCTCTTAAGGAACCACTGTCACATAGCTTGATGGCACACATGCCAAACCACATATCAGAGCAACCATGCTCTATCTGTCTTCCTACTATCACCGGTAGGGACGGTTCACTATTTCAATAGGTATGAAGAGGTGTGATCTCGCGCTGGATCCTGAGCCGCACGATCCTGGATTAGCCTTTGTCATCACCACTATTGGAGGATCTACAAGGCAAGAAATGGATCAGAGGAGACCAGGGTTGGAAGCCCTGGGAAAACTCTCCGATGCTTAAGTCAGCAAGTTGATAGAGCATAGGTGGAAGGGATGTAAGAGAAAAAGTGAGGGGCACAAGATCTCTCTCCACCAGTGGGTGTGGTGTTGAGTACTCAGGATCACCTAACCTTTCTAGAGGGTCTTCTTGAGTTTATATAGTTGCTTATTCTCCTGGCCGGAGGTAGGGTAGCCAGAGGGACCATGGAGCGTTATGTCCTGGACGAGGCCTTTCCACCGTTAAAGGACTCTTGCTCTCCCCTATTTGTTGAGCTTCCCGCCTCTGAGTGGCAGTGAGACTTTCACTGGGATAAATGCCCCGTTGAGAGAAATCTCCCCTCATTATTAAAGGGACTCTGTCTGGTGAACTGATCCCGGTCATCCCTCAGGGGATACCTTTTGAGCCGAGCGCGGGACACCACTTTAGGGGCATTTAGGCATTTCCCGAGCGATGGGGCAACATCAACTAGTTATGCTCAGGCATCGCTTGGGCTCTTCCGAGCAATCGTTACTCGGTCTTCTGTACCAGCAAGCCGCCTAGGAACATTTGTTCTGAGCATTTTTGGGCTTCAAGATAAGTGGGCCTGATCGTGGGGCTATCACTTAGCGAATTCGGCCTAGTAGGGTCGGGTTGGACCTGGTTAAATCACTCTGGGCCATATGTTTATTGGGCCGCAGATTTACCCCTCTCCATTTGCCCCCTACTCCCGAGCCAAAGTTTGGGCTCGGAGAGTATAGTATAATGGGGTAGCGTTGGTGGCTCGAATGGGGGATATCTTTTCCCGACAGGGGCCATTTAATGCGGCTGTCCTGGGGGCGTGCATATGATGATGGCTCCCTCAAGTTGGCGCTGGGAGGCCCTTCTTGAAGTTCAGAATGTCGCGACACTTCCTGCTAGGATCGCTGGGGTATATAAATATCACGTATGCTTACGTCTCACGTCTCCTCCGTTTAGGGCTTTTCCCCTCATCGCATTCGCATTCTGAGAGAGTCCATGCGCCGCGAGAGTGACCAAAGGGAGCAAATAATCTTAGAGGCTTTTGCGGAGTTGGCAGAGATCACGGCAGCGGTGATCTGTCAGCTTCCTCCTCCCCCTGAGTCCTCTGACTCCGCTATTCCCTCCTCTCCTTCTTGCTCTTCTCGTTCCTCCATGGCGGAGCACAGCGCCGAGGTTGAGATCCAGGAGCTTGAGCAGGGCACGAGCAGTTCAGCGCTAACCTCCACACATCCTTAGCGCAGCGAGCTAGGCGAGGCCGAGGTGAAAGAGATCGAGGTCCGCTATAAGTTGCCATGGCAGTATTATTTCTCCCTGGCCAAACCCCAAGAGTCCAGCCTGGATACTCATTCGGGCCTTTTCTGTATTTTTCTTTTGTCTTGGAAGTGCAGTTTCCATCTTCCCCTCCACCCCTTTGTTGTGCAGTTGCTGAAATTCTACCAACTGGCTCCTATCTAGTTGGTTTTCAATTCATATACTTACATCTTCTCCTTTATCTTCCTCTGTCACTCGTGTGGCCTCGTCACTTCTTTAGACCTCTTTCATGCCTTCTTCGAGCTGAATGAGCAAACCCATGCCGAGAAGGGTTTCTTCTATCTTCAGGAAATGAGGGGGAGGAGCTACGTGACCCTCTCTCCTCGGGATTCTTCGCATAAGGGGTGGAAGACCCAATTTTTCTGGGTAGGGTCTAGCAAGGGTGCTACCAACTGGGACTTCCCTGATAAGCCAAACTTGCAGCCGGTATTCCCTCCGAAGCAACCGGTGATCTCCTTGGAGCTAGAGGAGGAGATTAGAATTCTTCAAGAAAATCATCGATCGACTGTTGAGCTGATGAGCCTAGCCAACATTGATGATTTTCCTCGCCTCAAACTGCCTCCCAGCGGTAAGGGTTTTGAAAGCTCAGTTTTTGCATTCTCTTGTCCCAGTTGGTCGAGCCTTTGTTGATGACTTGCTCTCTAATGGGCAGAAAGGAGACGTGGTAAGGATGAGGGGTGACGGTCGGAGCAGGAGGTCGTCGAGTTAGAGGAGGCCACTACTCCGAGCGCACCTCGAGCTTCCGAGGGTCCTTCTTCCGCCCGGGATAAGGGCAAGCGAGTTGCTCGAGAAGACGACCGAGAGCAAAGGGGAGCCAAACACAAGGAGTCTGGGGAGCGGTTGATGTTGTCCTTGCCGAAGGCTCTAACCACCGAAAAGGGGAGGCTGAAGAAGGTGAAGACCACCTACCCGCCCGAGGAGCTCCCAACTGAGGATGTCTGTCACCTGAGCCTCCCGGCGATCGAGCCAGAGGCACCCGCAGTGGTTGAGGGGACCTCTGCTGAGCCTATAGGAGCGCCAAGGGAGGAGGCTGGATCCAAAATCTTGGTCAAGGCGGCTGGGGCACGCGGCGAGGAGGAGGATGTCGAGGCGCGGATCCAGGCCAAGCAGAGTGTCACCATCTCGAGCTTGGGGACGTCTGGAGAGGATGCTCCGGCCCTGATTCTTCCCGAGAGGGCTCCTCCCCATCAGCAGGGGCGATTCGCCATCCAGGCCTCCCTTAACAATCAGTGTCGAGCTCTGGCACCTCGGTCTGTTCGGGAGGAATTCTAACGTTGTTCCCCTCCCATGCTTCTTGAGAGGGTCATGGAGGGAGGTTTATTCATGGCCCAACTGGGGGCTGAGATAACAGACTTCGTGGCTCGGCTAGGGAGTGAGAAGAGATCTCAGTCTCGGGCCTGTGTTGAGTCCAACCGGAAGATCGGGCAGCTGACCTATGAGCTTGGGGTGCTTCGACGGGAGGTGGCCTCACTTCGGGCATGTGATCGGGCGAGCTAGGAGGAAGCTTGGTCATAGGCCGAGCAATTGTCCCAAGCTCGGTATATGGCCGAGCTTAAGAGTAAGCTCCTAGAAGAGGAGCGTCAAGTTCACGTGGAACGCTTGAGACAGTGGGCGACCGAGCGAGAGGAGCTCGGGGGTTGGGTCCAGGAAGTCGAGTGGGCCAAGAGGGAGGCCGAAGTGGCACGGGCTGAAGTCGAGGCAAAACTGATCGAGGTGGAAGCGAGGGTGGCTGAGCTCGAGGAGAAGGCAGCAGGAGCCGGGGTGGAGGCGGTCGAGCGCTATCGGAGCTCGAAAGAGTACCCCGAAGCTCTGAAGCAGACTGCCTTCATCTATTACGAGCCGGGCTACCGACAGGGGCTACAGAAGGGTTTCGCCCAAGGCTTCAGGCGGGCGACTAGTCTGGCTCAGGCGTAGGTCCTCTACGAGCTTGTCTTCGACCCCAGGCAACGTTACAATTCAGATGAGGAAGGCTCAGATTCTCCTCCATCAACGTCGAGCGACGGAGGGGGGAGTGAAGATGGTTTTACTTCTATGGACGGGGAATCACCAGCTCCGGCAGCCTCGGGAGAGCACGCGGTCGAGGCAGTTCCCACAAGAGTGGGGTCAGTGCCTGAACTGGCCATCGCCGAGGGGACCGTGGTGCGGACACTAGAGCTAGCGAGAGATACAATACAGCGAGTCGTCGATACCGTACGCGCAGTACCACTCGAGCTACATCGGCTTCCCTCTGGCTCGGAGACAGTCTGGAGTCTCCCTCTTGAGTCTTAATATTTAGAGTATTTATTGGGACTTTATTTGTATGTAATGTGTGCTTATTTAGTTTTATTTGGATTGTAATATGGGTAGTAGATTGGGTTTATTTGTAAAAGGGAACCACCTGGGTCCCGCGGGCCCCCCAACCCTTCCCCCATTGATCCACCTCAGCCCTAGAGCCATGTGGGGTCAGTCAAACCTTCCATGTAGGCTTCTAGAAGAGTTGGACCAATTTTTCCTAATTTTTTAAAAATCTAATTTTTGTGCCAAAAATACACTAATTTAGAAAAATACGTAAAAATAGTCGAAACGATTCTCTCAAAGAGCACATCGCAACTGTAGCGTCCTCGAGTCGATGAACTGAAGAATAAACTCACCATAGGGTTCCATAACTTGTATGAGAGAAAAATCCATACGGATCGTAAAACTCAACTCAGGACCCACAAAAGCGATCCGAAACCCTCCAAAAAAGGATCCGAAAGTCCTAATATGAATCCAGGGCATTACACCCGATGTCCCCACCAACCCTCCCAGGGCGGCTGGAACCCGACTCCATCGAGTAAGGGGGGACACTGCTCTGGTAGTGCTCCTGTAGGTCTGGATCGAGGCGCTGGAGATTTTCCCGGCTGATCCAGGAATCATCAAAAGGTGGTCGGTCCCGTCAGCAGATAAGGTACACCTGCTCATCCAGTATCCTCTCAATTTGCTCGCGCGGTGCTCTTGAGATTGTGGGACGCACGTGGATGGGCTCACTCTTAATTGGAGGAGAAGGCTCGAAAGGATCACTAGGAATCGCTGTGGGATCCCTGTAAGTCACTAGGGCTGCCACATTAAATGTACAGCTAATCCCATATTCGGGAGGTAAGTCCACAACATAAGCGTTGGAGTCAATCTTCCACAGAATTGGGAAGGGACCATCACTACGGGCTTGTAACTTTTTAACGGCTCCCGAGGGAAGTCGTTCGGGCCTGACCCGTACCATAACCAAGTACCATAACCAAGTCATCTTCTTGAAATTCATGGTGACGCCTATACGAATTAGCCAATCTTTTGTAAGTCTCATTATTGAGACTTATTTACTTGCTAATTGACTCATGCAGACTCTTGACGTGCTGTGCAAACTCCTCAGCTGACTTGGATGTCCTAGACTCGAGTGGGAGGGGAATGAGATCCACAGGTTTTCTAGGTTTGTAGCCATGCACGACCTCAAATGGACTCATACCTATGGACCTATTGATTGAGCTATTATATGTAAATTCAGCTCTGGACAAGAGGAGGTCTCAGGTGCCAGAATGATCCCCTACTAGACACCTCAAGAGATTCCCTAAACTCCTATTGACAACCTCTATTTGCCCGTCAGTTTGTGGGTGATAGGCAGTGAAAAATTTGAGCTTTGTGCCAACTAGGTGCCAAAGTGTCTTCCAAAAATAACTAGTGAATCGGACATCTCAGTTAGACACTATGGTTTGGGGAAGACCATGCAGACGCACGACTTCATCAAAGAATAGGTGGGCTACTCTAAATGCATCAGATGTTTTGCTACATGCGATGAAATGGGCCATCTTAGAGAACCGATCAACGACAACAAGGATGGAGTCATGCTTGTAAGTAGTACGAGGTAAACCCAGGATGAAATCCATACTCACATCGACCCATGGTCGATCAGGAATGGTGAGAGGAGTGTAAAGATCAGTGTTCTATTTGACCTGTTTGACCATTGTGCATGTTCTACATTGGGCTACAATTTTGGCTACATCTTTCTTAAGGCCAGGACAATAAAAATGCTCCTACACAGAATGGATGGTCTTGTTACAGCCAAAGTGACTAGCAAGACCTCCAGCATGCATTTTTCAGATCAGAAAGTCCCGAACAGAAGTCCTCGGGACACAGAGTTGCTGCCCTCAAAACAGAAAACCATCCTCGAGTAGATAGTCAGGAAATGTTGTCCTTTTGAGAAATTAGTCACTTTTTGGAATTAGCGTCCAAGAAAGTAGATGCCAATTTGTATGGGCTACTGAGTGTGTGAACGCCAATTCTTCATTCCTATAACTATTTCCTCAGAATGAGCGACCACCATAGTGGACGCGAATTTTGAATTGGTGCGACCGTACTGGACGCCATTTTCCCAAATTTTCGTATGTCTCGAGTTTCCGCATAAGTCATCCCTCTTTGAATTTTGTCCTTAAAATCTAAATTTCTGTGAATCTACCTTATCATCCTACAAATACTTATTCCTTTGGAACTCTATTGGTTATAAAAGTATAGTGGATGTCTAAATATCATATCATCCAATACTTACGTATATAGGGCCCGATCTGGTCCTAGGAGGAGCACCCGAAAGTACTTATGCCTATGGGAGTTGATTGATCACGGTGTGACATTGCACTAAAGTGCATGGCTAGCTTGATTTATGACGTTCCACAATCTCTCTCGTGCTTGATATTACTTGACTTGACGTGCGTGGCTTGTGTGGCCCGACATGGGCAGTACTTGAATAAATGAATAGCCAATATGTCATGATGTGACTTGATATTACATGCTTGATATCTTTGTTAACTTTGCTTGATACCTCTTGAAATCTTGCTAGTTCAACCTTATTATTTCTTGTTATTCCAGTCTCGACATTATCTCGCATTTTCTGATACATGATTATGTCATATTACATAAATTGTTAATCACTTTAAGCAAGTCTGGAATAGAGATATAATTCCTACTGAGCGTTTGCTCATCCAGTTTTATTCCAACATTTTTCAGGTAATCAGGTGGCTAGCGAGACTGAGACTCACACGGGAGGGACAAGTGTGCAAGCGAGCTCTGAAAATTAGTGAACTCGAGTCTTTTACTTTTCTTGAGTCTATATAGTAATTCCTATTAATTATCTTGTCTAAGTTCGCTAGTGCGTCTTTAGTCCTTTTCTTTCTATTATGACGTAGTTGAGTCTTTCAAGTTCTGAAATTTGAAATTGTAAGAGACTTATATTTGAAATAAAATTTTTATTGTTGTTCCAAATTATTTGGTCTCATGCCATTACTCTTGATTGTTCACGACTGTTTAACTGCCACGTTCCGAGCAAACGACACGTTCTGCTGCTATCGGTTCGGGACGTGACACGCGTAGATCGCTAATCAACATAGTCTTGCCAGACCTTGAAGTCGTCGCTGTCGGCTTCCTATTTTGACGACGACGGCGTTGCCCCCATTTGGCAGGGACGGCGCTAGCCGAGATCACATAGACTGAGAAGATTCGGTCCTGAGCGAGACAGGGCCTGATGCCCCCAGTTTTAATGGGTGTTGGAGGTGCAACAGATGTGGGAAGTGTCTCCTGGCTGGCCGGGACTATCCCCAAGAAGAAGGGAGACCCGACTACGGCAGGGAAATCCCCAAATGCAATCGGGGAGGCCAGATATCTGAATCTGGCATGAATGTTGATGACGAGGGGACCATAAGTAACAGCCGCAATCGAGCTTAACAAAGAATGTTTGAAGTTTGCTTTGCGATTTGGCGCCTCGCCCTCTTCCACTTCTCTCCTGCATGGACTAAGAAAGGGTATTAGGGCCTTTATAAGGGCATTGGCAGCTTTAGCAGTAAAATGAAAAGCAAGAAAAGTCCTACCGGGCCTGCCAGTCTGTTTACATGTGGAATTTTAGGCGCCCGTTTTGACGGGTCATGGATCATCTGGGTATGATATGGATGAATGTCTCTCCTATATGTATGGTTATGGGGTAATGAGCCTATGTAGGCCCAACTCATATTCAACTTTACCATTAAATGTTCGGATGTCATTTCTCCATGGATGGTCAGATGACTGTCGTGCGTGATTCGGGGGATGCCTATCAGTGGCCCGGATGCGCGGTGTTCAGTGATTGGACTGAGGGACGAGATAAGGTGATAGGGAGAGACATAGGAGTTTGATATATCTCGGGCGTCTCCTCCCGTAGCCGTATCCTTCTCAAGGTGGTACCGGGCACTTGTCTTTTACGGAGAGTCGAGGGGGACTCGAATGGCACGAGAGGTTTCCCAGATTTGGGGAAATGAGGCTGGGATGCAGGCGTGCCATTCGATTTCTCGACAATCACTTATGGAACCAAGGTTTAACTGGGGAGCGACGCCAGGACGCGGCACGTGGGCTCGGGGAATGGGCGACACGTGGAGAGAAGGGAGATTCCACAGGTGTGAGTGCGTAGGCAATTGTGGGGAATCATGTACTGGACATCTTTCCCTACCGACCACAAGCAGTCAGTGTTTATTTACATCGGATTGAATCCGAACACCTTCATTCCATGTTGAAGAGGAGTCTATATATATCTGAAGCCAGGGGTGGAGGACTGGGAGAATTCCACAGCTATGGGCTCGCGTTCGACTGGGAGGTGTTTGCTGGGGTCAGGGATACTGGACACACATGCCGAGTGGTGCGGGGGAAGGCTATGTCCCGAATATGGATGCAAAGACATTCATTCAGGTGGTAATATATTTTATGAGAGCCACGTGGGCTTTATAGGCTGGCCGGAGAGGCCAAATTACAACTGGTGCAAGCCGCGGGATAATCCCGACATGTGGGTCGGTCCCCGGGTCAATGCGTGATAAGGTGGATATCCACGTGTTTTACAGAGGCTCTCCTCGAGGCAAGGGCCATGCCCGATTCATCGAGGGAAGGCTAAACTGGGTGACCAGAGGAGGTACTGGCCGGTGACTGGGTGAGGGCCGGGTCAGCTCAGATCGAGATGAGCTTCAGGCACGTGGTTTCATGACGGAGGTGAGTACGGTGTCATGGCACATGTGTGGCCGTCGTAGGTTGTCATACGAAGGTAGACCCAGGGTGCGGGTATGTTCGCCATTACCATAGCACCTTACGTGTCGTGGGGACGGACCTGTGTGTCATGGCTAAACTGAATACAACATTCTTTTCTCTAATGATTTTCCTATTCTCATCATCCCAGAAACGGTATCCAAAATCATTAGAACCATATCCAATGAAAAAATATCTTTTTGACTTGGGGTCTAACTTGTCTCTGTCATTGGAATCAATATGCACATATGAAACACAACCGAATACTCTTAAGTGCGAAAGAATTACCTCCTTACCGGTCCAAACCTCCTCTGGTATCTCACCATTTAGAGGAACACTAGGTCCTCTATTAATCAGGTAAGCCGCACAGCTGATTGCATCTGCCAAGAAGGCCTTCGATAGGCCAGCATATAACCTCATGCTCCTAGCTCTCTCATTTAGGGGTCTGTTCATGTGTTCAGCAACCCCATTCTGTTGTGGAGTATTTGGAATTATTTTCTCCATTCAAATGCCATGCAATGCACAGAAATCTTTGAATTCCTTGCTGCTGTATTCTCCGCCATTATTTGACGTCAGACACTTGATCTTTGTGCTGCGTTTGTTCCATCAGAACTACCCTACCACTAGTGCATTTACACCCAATCCCGAATCTTCACAACAGGCTACTGACCAGGAAGAGGCAGATCCACTGTCGGGTACCTAATATGATCTGGTACATCATCTAGATAGGATGCCCGCCAAGATTTCAGTTCTAGAATTGATTAAGTGGTCTAAGCTTCACCAAGATGTGCTACGGGATTTTCTACAAAAGGTTATGGTCAGTGAAGATATGGCAGTGGATAGCCTACCAAACGCCCTGGCTACAGTTTCAAAGGAGCCGGCCATTACGTTCTCAGAGACTGAGCTAGCACCTCCCGAGGTTCGTCAAATGTCACTCTACATTTCTATCATATTGAACAAAGTAATCATAGATGCAACATTAGTGGACACCGGGGCTTCCATCAATGTTTGTCCTCTAAGCACTCTGAGAGCATGTAATATTTTAGAAGATTCATTGAGGCCTACCCCAACTACCATTGCAACATATGATAACTCAAGAAGGCCATGTCATGGGGTGGTCACTGTCCAAGCCGAACTCAGGCCTCTGACATTGCCCATTGAGTTCTATGTGCTCGATATCGACCCTATGTTTAAAGCTATTCTAAGTCATCTATGGATTGATAATCTTAGTGTCGTACCCTCCACTACTCGCCAATGCCTTAAGTTCCCATTTCAAAGGAGGGTAGTAAATGTCAAAAGTATTTCCACGGCCCAGTCAGTCGAGGCTATTTCAGAGAAGATTCTACCTACACTCTAGCAAAATAATCGGCCTGTTATCTCGGTGCTGGACCTCAATTTTCCATGGGCCTATGCACCACGCAAGTCCGTTGTGGCACAGGTGAATATCAAGGAGAAGCCCAAGATTAGAGACTCTAAGGGCTGGAAGATCATACTAAAGCTAGGCTATCAGCCGGGGAGAGGCCTCGGTGCATAGTTACAGGGGCGGACCAAGTTGGTCCTTAAGGGCAGAAAGATGAGCAAGAGGGGCCTCAATTATCAAGAGTCGCCATTGTCAATCCTAGGAGACTCGAGGCCACTGACTTGGGATTACTGTCAGCACTTTGTAAGGGGCCCATTGTAGCCAGGTACTTTGAATGCCTCGCCGAGTCAGGCCGAGAAAGAAGATGCTGCTTACATAGTTGCTGGCCCGCCATTGTTGCCTAGGGGGCCCATTGG
The DNA here is from genome assembly GCA_024336825.1 of Amorphophallus titanum. Lineage (NCBI taxonomy): Eukaryota > Viridiplantae > Streptophyta > Magnoliopsida > Alismatales > Araceae > Amorphophallus > Amorphophallus titanum. The sequence continues at coordinate 246,967 of JANBPO010002713.1, forward strand.
TGACATGGAGGACTTTAGTGAAGCAATTTCAAGAATGTTCTATGAAGAAAGCCACTAGAGTAACCTAGAGGTGCGGCTCTTGCAGTACTCGCCAGGAAAGCCGGCTTACCGTCCACGGGAAAAGGGGAGCTTGCTCGTTGTTTTCACTTGGTCTTCTTCCCGCCTATTCTCCTTATTGTAAAAGTTGGACTGCATGCCTCGCTCACCTCCCATTTTGATCAACCCTCTATTATTTCAAACTCCAACATATTTCCTCATTATCAAGGTTTGTGACTGTGGGCACTCGCCACCCATTGATCTCTTTACTCCTTTCTTCTCCTCATCCGACCCATTCCTCGATCTGTTCTGTCCATCCATCTATCCTCTCGCACTTCCTCCTCCACCCTCCTCTCCATCTCGTTGAATGATCTCCACTGATCTCCAAAAAAAATGTCAATTTTAAAATGGAGATTTCAGTGGAAGATTACACTATGTTCTATCCGTCCTCCTCCCAGGGGCATGAGGCCCCTACTTCCCTTCCATTAGATTTCCTTCACAACCAAGGCTACACACTCCACCCAATCTACCATACCTGGGCTTGAGCCTGAAGTTGAGCTTGCAATGCAGCTTGCACATCGGCTTGAGTTTGCATCACCCGAACCAACCCTTGCATGAATGTACCATAGTCTACCAATGGCGGTGGTGGTGGCACCGGCAATCCTTGTTGACCTTCACCTCCGTCTCTCCTCGGCTCCTCCTCACGAGCAGGGGTAGCAGCACGACGGCCACAAGATGCCATAGCCTTATTAACATAATGAAGTGTATGGAGCTTGAAGGCCCTGAACTCGCTCTCGTGCGCCCTCGCACGTGGATCGACCTTGACCTGGGGCGCCCTAATCTCCTTGTATAAAAAGGTGCGAACTCTCTTTGTATTGGATCTATGGGTGATAATATAGTGGAAATCTTGCTGCGATCGTGGATGTAGGAAGACACATCGTCTCCAAACCACGTAAATCTCGGTGTTCTTGTGATTTGATCTTTTCTCCCCCCTTTCTTTTTCTCCTCTGTTATTTGTCCATCTCTACAGGTACTCTAATTTCTAACAGTATTCACCTTACATGTATATATAGTTGAGGGATGAACATTTTTTACATGCATTTATTTAGATAATCTCACAGTGCCAGCTGTGTATGTTCAAAATTATCCTGATCGATCTAATTGTTTTAAATAATAATTTAACTGCTACTAATTGATCTTTAACTGGAGATGAAAAAGTCTAAAATGCCCTCTTCCATCAAGACGCACTGGCCGTTTGCCTAGATACAGAGGCACCCTCTCCCTCTTTGCGCGCGCCTGCCCTCTATCTCGCAGGGGTCAACTCTCCAACACACTGACCCTCGCTGATCCATAGGCTTCATCTCCACATTGCCCTCGACATCGATCGTTGACGTTCTGTGAAGTTGACCGTGCCAGAGAAGGGGCAGAAGCTAGTAGGAGGTGAACGGGTGTACGTGCTTGTGGCTCGCCATGCAGTAAAGCGGGGGACGAGGGATCGAAGGTGTTTGAGTTTGAGGCGCATTGGCCCGAGACAGTGAGGTGCAATCCATGTCGACAAACTGGGGATAACGGCATAGAGGTTGGGGAGGATGTAGGAGAGGGTGGTGAAGAGACGGGGTCTAGGCCCCCCCAGCCGGCCCGGCCGCCGGCTGGCCATTTCGATCCTCATCCACCGGCGGCCCCATCGCCAACATCGATCGTTGCAGCGGGCATTACTTCCAATACTGGTGGTGGTGGTGGTGGCAAGGGAGGCGTGCTGATGCATTCATGTGAAGAAGATGGGCTGCTGCCCACGTCCTCCACCATGCCATCGGTGGAAGTGGTCAAGTTTGAGCTGATGGAGGAGGTGGGAGACGAGGTGGCGACAGTGCCGGCATAGTTTTGACAGCAGTACGTGGTCCTCGACGGGGAGTCAGAAGATTGGTGTTCATGGTGGACAAGTTGCTATATAGATAATGAGGATGCTGGAGGACAATAGAGGAGCTGGTGGCTTATGAATATGATGGTGGGCATTGTCTCATACTAGTGGCACCAAAGAACCGTCAGACAAACATTCAGCGTTTGTACCTGTGCAATTATGCCCGTGTGTGTGTACGTCCTCTTCCCACCCTCCCTCATGCCAGTGGTGGAAACCTCTTAATAGAGTGTTTGATTATTTTTTTTTAAAATTTTAAATATTGAGTAATGGATCATCTAACTCCGTTTGTTGTTATTGGAGGACCCAATAAAGATCCACCAATGATCCGGGGTGTTACAGTCCTCCCCTCATTTAAGAAGCTTTATCCTCGAAATTTAAGGACCAACAAAGTTATGGCAGGGATGAACAACTCGATAATTACAGACACAAAACACGAGAAACAGAGTTCAGAGGATCAACATCAGACTGTTGTCACGGATACACACTCAGGAGTGAGCACGATCACAAGTGAACACAAGTCTAACATCTCTGAAGCAAGGCAATGTCACTTACGTCTCACAAGACAAGAGACACGACTGTCAGACTAACAAACACCGAGAAACGAATCGATAGAAGCGACAGGCACAACCAACATCAACTTACACAAGGAGACACAGTCCTCTCTGCTAACAGCCTGACAACATCATTGGCTCCAGTGCCAAAGGAGACAGGGAACACTAGGCATACAGGACGCCAATGACGATTACATGGAGGAACAACAGTAAAATCAACAACACTGGACCACACATAACATTAAGTCAGTCCTCACTCAAATATCGCATCTGATCGAGTCGCGAGCTACTCCATCGGGAAAAGGAGCACAGCAAGCTATTGATGAGATAATGGTCTAGCACATAAATGCAGAATCATACGAAAATAACACTTGCAGAAACAACAGCCAACGACAACAGCACCTGTAGGATTCTGGCTCCGTACAGCACACAGAACCACGGAACATACTGCCAGCAGGGCCATATCAAGGCACGCGATAGCTGAGCACATGACTACAGAGAGTGAGTCATGCATTAGGCCATTCACTAAGGATAGACCCACAACAATTAAAATCGATCGCAAAATGACAAGAGAAATCACAATCTTGGGGAACACATCTCAAGGATTACGAACACACCTCGAGAGCACAACACCCACTAGAAGGAATGCAGAGTAGAGGGTACTTTATCAGCACGAAAGCTGACGATTTCCCCAACCCTCGCAAATGCCACGCCAAAACTAGAGAAATGACCGACAACGACACGGTCATGACAGCGTCTAGGCACATGCAGCTAAGACGGAGTTACATCGAGAAGAAGTAATTCTCTCGACCAGCCAAAATTGTACGAAAAGATCCTCAGCTTGTGGGTCATCAGCCCACACGCTTCCGCTGCGCACTCAACAACGCACGAAGGTATCAGAAAGAACCTCAGCCTTCGCATCTCAGTACACACTAGGCGTCATCGCAATCCCAAAAAATCTCAATGTAACATACCTCGAGCACTGATCCAGCGAGCAACTGAGCAGAAAAAGCCTAAGTGCAATAGAGAATAGCACCAGCTTCAGCACAAAGCCCAAGAAAAAGCACTAATCTCGGCCTACCATTGCATCCTGTAAACGATAATTGAGTCTCTCAACACGTCGACCGTTGGACACGGCACGACGAGACACGATACGCAATAGCTCTCGACACAGAAATTAGGTCCAAAGCCACACAATCGTAAAACAAGGAGATGATCAGGCTCAAAATTAAGCTGTCTACACTTGAGCAAACACAGGACAAGGCGATACTAAAATGACAATTCCACGGCCAACCTCACAAAGAGATCCACCAAACGACATGGGAAGCATCGAGCTTACTAACAAAAGCTCACTAAAAAGGGAAGAGCCTAGTTCGCTCGAGCAGCTTCTCAGCTAAAAAGGTCCAATCGAGCACTTCAACAGGAGCGAAACACGTCAGGAGCTGACCAGACTTAAGCTCGGCGTTGACGCACTGCCCCAGGCGCGTGGACGCAGCCCCAGTACTCTAGGTGCTAGAGAGGTTGGGGACTGGCATCCTCTTGTTTTTCCCTTCACATGGGTGTGAATGGGGAGTGGAACGGATTTTTTTGTGGAGTTCACCGTTTTCACGCTCGGGACGGCATAGCAGTCCTTCTAGGGACCGCTACAGGATGAGGTGGTCTTATGGAGACTGCTAAAAGTCCCTTATGTCGGTTCAAGCCTTGCAGTCGTGCGATGGACTGCCACCGAGCTTAGCGATCTCTAGGAGACCGCCAGGCAGTGCCTAGCGGTCAGGGCATGACCGTTTGTCTGTTTCTTAGTTGTTCAGGGTCGGGTAGGGTAGCGACCTTGCGACTGACCGCCAGCCAACGGCTAGTGGTCAGGCCAAGGACTGCCACCCTGCTTGGCGGTCTGGAGGCGACTGCCTGCGTTCGAGCGTCTCCGGGGCTTAGCGGTCCTGGCTAGACCGCTAGGCCAAGCCTTGCGGTCCGGAGGAGGCCGCTAGGCTCTGTGATGGTCCAGGGAGGACCGCCACACGATTTTCATGTTTGCCGTGTCCGTTTCGCTCTGTGATGGCCTTTGGACGACTCGGTTGTGACCCAGTGGTTGACCTTCGATCTCGTGAGAGTCACAGACACTCGGGAGTTCTGTGTCTGTGTTTTTAGTGATGTTCGGAGGTATTGAGTTATCTCGATTAGCGTGTCATGGGTCTTGGGAGTTCGGGTGACCCCATGTGTTTCGGGCTTTCGTGCTTTTAGTAGGACGAGTGGTCGTGAGTTGGCATGAGTGCAGTGGATCTTTCTCACACGACGTGGGTTTCTCCGAAAAGTGTTTTCCGTGTAGGGCCATGTGTGTAGCCTTGGACTGTGAGTCCAATTAACCAACCTGGGGCTGAAGGTTTTCTATGCATCCCTTGGATGAGGGATCAACTCAGTGACTAGTGAGCTACCTTGGAGATCATGTCACTGTGATTTCAGACCTAGGGATTAGGCCAAATTGACGGCGCTGTGCTGTCACGTACGATGATCTTGACCCGAGTCCCATGACTCAAGGACCGTAGGACTGTTAGGTCTAGTGGGCTATCCAGAGTCTGGTGGTCGCGACCCACCTGTTACTCCGTGTTACTCGTGATGGGTGCGTGCGTGATTTTCAGTGTTCACGTTTAGTGATCCCCTACTAGTCATAGCTTTCCTGCGCACGCGTGTGTGGACCCACTTGGGAGTGGTGGAGAGCTGGACCCGAGAGAGACAAATTTTAGGCTGGTTATCATAGGGCCCCTCCACGCAGCCTGAGTCCGGGCTTTGGGGAAGAACCAGGTAGAGGATCTGACCTAGGACGTATGGTCTGTGTGTGCACACATGGCTGGGGGCGTCAGACCCGCGCTGATGAGTGCGACCCCAGTTAGTCCTTATTCTGTGTTCCTGGTTACTATACGGTGTCTCAGTCTTCGCCTAGGGCGTTGTAGGGAGACACCTGAGGCTGCGGACTAAGTCGTCTAGGGGTGTGCAGAAACCAGACTGACCCGATGACCCGATCCAAATCCAACCAAAAAATCAAGTTTGGATCGGGTTATTCATGCTGTTGTTCAGTGAACCGAACCAAACCGACCCATTTTAAATTGAAACGGGTTGGTTCGGTTTTCTATTTGAGAAAATCGAACCAACCCACATAACCCGATTACACATACTCAAGCGGCCGTCATCCTGATACCCAAAGCTTCAGGAAGATGGCGGATGTGCGTTGACTTCACCAACCTGAACAAAGCCACTATAAAGGATTGCTACCCATTACCAAGCATCGATCAATTGGTCGATTCAACCTCGGGTAATGAAATTCTTAGTTTTCTGGACGCTTATTCCGAGTATCACCAAATCCAGATGAACCCTGAAGATGTCAAGAAAACTGCCTTTATCACTGACTTCGGCGTGTATTGCTACACTCAAATGCCATTCGGGTTAAAGAACGCTGGGGCGACCTATCAAAGGCTGGTCTACCAGATCTTTGAAAATCAGATTGAGCAGAATGTCGAGGCCTACATTGACGACATGCTCGTCAAGTCATCTAAGGTCGAACACCATTTCGCCGACCTGGCCGAGACCTTCAGCACCCTCCAGAGGTACAATATGAAGTTTAACCCTGCCAAATGTGCCTTTGGAGTCAGATCTGAAAAATTCCAGGGGTTTCTGGTAACCCGGCGAGGGATCGAGGCCAACCCCGAGAAGATCCAGGCCATCCTGGATATGCGGCCACCAGCTTGTGTCAAGGATGTTCAACGTTTGACGGGAAGGGTTGCTGCGCTCAACCGCTTCCTGTCCCGAGCGGCGGAGCGATGTCTGCCCTTCTTCAAATTGTTGAGAGGACTAAAATTGGCATCCCCTGCGTTCGCTTGGGACGGTGAGTGCGAAAAGGTGTTCGCCGAGCTAAAGGAATTCCTTGCATCACCTCCAGTGCTGTCCAAGCCGGTGCTGGGGGAGACTCTATATCTCTACCTCTCAGTAACATTTTCCACAGTAAGCTCAGTGTTAGTCCGAGACGACTGAGGAGTGTAGAGGCCGATGTGTTATGTCAGTAAGGTGCTCTTTGAGGCCAAAAAGAAGTACCCAACAACCAAGAAGCTCGTGCTAGCATTGGTGACCTCGGTTAAGTGCCTCCGGTCTTACTTCCAAGGGCACCCCATCGTCGTGCTGACCTGCGAGCCCCTAAAGAAGATTCTGGCCCATCCTGAGGCTTCTGACCGTCTCGTCAAATGGGCAATCTTGCTCGGAGCCTATGACATTTCTTACCGACCCCGCACGACCATTAAAGGACAAGCTCTTGTAGATTTCATTATAGAGAATGCTGTCTCGCCTAGAGAAACACCCCAGCCAGCGGCCATCCCGACTTGGGACCTTTTTGTGGACGGATCCTCAAACTCGACCGGCAGTGGTGCCGGCATCTTCCTCATGTCCCCAAAAGGTGTGGAGCTCCAATACGCTTTGAAGTTTAACTTTTCGGCGTCCAATAATGCCTCCGAATACGAGACAGTCATGTCCCGAATAAGATAAAAATATCAAGGCATGAACAGTTATACGAGCGGGTTAATCAACAGACTCAGATGATGAGTATGAACAATAAATGGAGAATCTCACAACTTTATTTCATAACCTGACATTTTCAACAAATATTCTTCAAGCACTTTTGATACTATTCAAGTCTAGTACATTCATTTCTAAGTAGATAGACTGGGAAAAGTCTAATAAAACTATCAGCACTCTTATCACTCCAGCCCATTCCCGTTATCTTCGGGATTTCCTGAAAATTGACAAAATACACAAGGTGAGTTGGAAAGTTCAGTAGGACCTATATCTCTTTACAATGTCACTTTAAGTAGTTAACATTTTGAGTCATCCATATGCTCTCAAAATAAAATAAATAAAATAAGTACAGTCAATCAGAAAGAAAAGTACAAGTACGCGGGGCATACCCCGGCTCTGGCAACTGGCGACTAACTTTGGTCGAACGAACCACGAGGAACTTCGGACGCACCCCTCGACGAACCCGCCTCACCTGAAAACACAGGGGCGAGCTTCATTTCATAGGCTCAGTAGGGATCCCGTAGACCCCCACCTCACACGAGAGAAACAAAGCCGCAAGGTACACACGTACAAAGAAGGTAATGCTACCTAGCGAAACTACGGCAGAATCAACAAGCATTAATAAATAAACGGAAAAGCTCTCTACAGCTAGCCGTATTGTACAGACCAACCCCGACCCGACAAAACACAAGTCCGTACCTGCTAGAAGACAGGAGCTCTACCCACTAGAAGCAAGACCGGATGCGTCTCTTGACGTCTTACACCGCGCCCAAGTGTCTCCCTACACGCCCCAGGCGGAAACTGAGACACACAAGAAGTACCACAAACAAGGACTAGTTGGGGTCGCGCTCGCCAGCGCGGGACCGACGCCCCCAACCACGTGTGCACACATAGACCATGCGCCCTAGGTCAGGCCCTCTAGCTGGTTCTTCCCCCGAAGTCCGGACTCTGGTTGCGCGTGGGGCCCCTACGATAACCAGCCTAACAACCGTCTCTCCGATTCACGCTCTCCACCACTCCCAAGTGGGTCCGCACCCGCGTGCACAGGAAAGTTACGACTGGTGGACAGGTCACTGGCGGTAAGACTCAACTCACGGAAATCATCGATTGAAAGGAAACGGAGTGGCGGTCCACCCGGGACTGCCACCGGCCTGGTGGTCACCCCAGAACCGCAAAACAGGCCTAGCGGTCTCCTTGGAACCGCCAGGGCCGGCCATGCGGTCAAGCCGTGACCCCAAGGGAACAAGCCACAGGGGGCTAAGCGGTCTGTCGCCAGGCCGCTAACCCAGCCAAACGGTCCTCATCGGACCGCAAGGCGCACGGAAACGGTCGTGCCCCGACCGCAAGCCTGCACGTGACTCCCAACGGTCAAAACACGCACCCCGAGGGTGCACGGAACAAACGGGGGAAACGGTCGGCAACCGACCATTACACCAAGGGTATCGGTCCATCGCGGGGCCGCAACCCAAGCCTAGCGGTTCTGGGCGGACCGCTAGGTCCAACCGACTTCAAATCGCCTAGCGGCCTCCTGAGGGCCGCCAATGGGGCCTAGCGATCACTGGAAGGGCCACAAGGCTAGCCCGTGCGCGAAACCGGCGGGAAAGTCCAAAAAACTCGATTCACGTCTCGATCATCCCCCGATGATGGGGAAACAAAGGGGCATCCATCCCCAACCCTCCTAGCATAATTCCAAGAGATCCGACGCTCAAATCCCAAATATGCATTTTTGCCCTCCCGGCTCAAATAAGCCTCTCTCGACCTCCTCTCGGCCTACAAATCATGGGGAAAGCAGGAAAGAGTGTAGGGATCCGTCCCCCTACCTCAAGGAAGCTTGAAGGCCGTCGGATCGCCGTCGATCACGAAATCACGTTCTAAAACCCCGATCTCCACGCCCCTTGCCGCGAGAATACCACCGCCACGATCACCATGCCGCCGCCGTCGGTCCACCGTCTGCAGCCGGGGGAGGAAGGAAGCCGCACCCGCGATCGTGGGAGAGAAGCAACGGTCGGGGAGGGTGGAGTTCTCCAACGGGAAGAAAGAGGATGAAGAAGAAGACACGATGGTACATGATGACGATCCATCCGGACTTCGAAAAATGTGGAGGGGGTAAGTGATGTCCCCATCAAAGGAGATCATGATGATCTCAGGGGGACCGACCGCAGGGGGAGACAACGTGAGCAGGAGACGACAGTACGTGACGGCAGTCCGCACTGCGGACCAAGGCAACGACACCCAACGGGGAAACTCCACCCCGGGCCGTCTAGAAGATCCTATTGTCTTCTCTGACGGCGACCTAGATGGTGTGACCACACCCCACTCCGATGCTTTGGTGATCTCGACCACTATTAACCAATGTACTGTGCGTCACATTCTAGTGGATAATGGAAGCAGACCCGATGTCATTGCCTACGACTGCCTTGTCCTTATGGGTGTGGATATGTCTCGAATAACACCATTGAACATGTCGCTGTACGGGTTCTCGGGCACAACCATCCGCCCAGAAGGATGCATCTCACTCCCAATCACCTTCGGGACCACGCCAAAAGAGGTAACCTTCCTCGCCGACTTTACCATAGTTTGTGCGATGACAGGGTATAATGCCATCATTGGCCGCGAGATCCTCGGCACACTTTGAGGTGTCCCCTCCTCTTATCATCAAAAGCTTAAATTCTCCACCCCCCAGCGGGTAGGGGAGGTCCGAGGAGACCAAAGAGAGTCTAGGAGATGCTACCTCATCTCCACACGTGCTCGACATCCTAAAGAAGCACCGCTTGAGAAGAAGGCGAGGACCCAAGATCCGGGCCCGAGCATGTGCACCCCGACAGAAGACTTGTACCTCATTCAGGTGGGAGAGGATCTGGACAAAACACCAAGGATCAGAGTGAACCTATCCGAGCACGACAGGCAAGCCTATGCGAGGTTTCTCGCTGCCAACCAAGATGTGTTCGCTTGGTCCGAGGACGAGCTTCCCGGAATCTCACTGGAGGTTATCACACACCAACTAAGGTTGGGCCCTACTTGTCGCCTGGTCCAGCAACGCCGAAGGCATTGCAACCCCGAGCGACAGGCGATCATCAGAGAGCAGGTGAGCAAGAAGCTGCGCTCAGGACTACTCAGGCCTACTCAATACCCAGACTGGGTAGCCAACGTGGTCCTGGTCCCCAAAAGCAACGAAAAATGGTGGATGTGCGCCGACTACACCGACCTCAACAACGCTACACCCAATGATAACTTCCCCATGCCACGGATCGACCAACTAGTTGATGCAACGGTCGAGCATGAAATGCTAAGCTTCTTAGATGCCTACTCTGGGTATCACCAGATCAGCATGCACAAACTCGACCAGGATAAGACCACGTTCGTCACCGATCATGGCCTCTACTGCTACACTCGAATGCCATTCGGGCTGAAGAATGCGGGGGCAACCTACCAACACCTCGTCAACCACATGTTTGACTTGCAGATCGGCCGCAACATGGAGGTATACATCGACGACATGCTCATCAAGAGCCTCCAAGCTGTCGAGCACCTGGATGACCTGGCAGAGACCTTTGCGACTCTCAGAAGGTACAACATGAAACTCAACCCAGCTAAGTGCGCGTTCAGAGTACGGTCGGGGAAGTTCTTAGGCTTCCTCGTCACCCATCGGGGGATCAAGGCCAACCCCGACCAAATTTGGGCGGTGCTGGAGATGCAGCGGTCGGGTCGAGTGAGGGATGTACAGTGCCTCACCGGTCGCGTCACCGCCTTGGCTCGATTCCTATCCCGAGCCGCCGAACGATGCCTCCCCTTCTTCCGATTGATCAAGTAAGCCAATCAAACGCCGGAGAAAAGAGGGCAAATTGACTGGGACCAGGAGTGCGAGCAGGCATTCGAAGAGTTAAAACGCTACCTAACGTCCCCTCCCGTCCTCGCCAAACTGCAAAAGGGAGAAGAATTACTCCTGTATCTATCTGTGACGCCGAGCACAATGAGTGTCATCCTTGCATGGGAAGAAGTTGGGGTTATGAGACCCGTCTACTATGTCAGTCGAGCGCTACAAGGGCCAAAATTTCGGTACTCGCAAACTGAAAAGTTTGCCCTCGCGCTCATTACGGCCGCTCGCAAGTTGCGACCATACTTCCTGGCTCACCCGGTCGTCGTCCTCACCGACCAGCCACTATGACAAATCCTCCAGAACCCTGATGCCTCAGTGAGGCTGATCAAATGGGCCATCGAGCTGGGAGAATTCGACATCAAGTTCCATCCAAGGACTGCTACCAATGCTCAGACTCTTGCCGACTTCATAGCCGAATGCACTATACCCGCTGAAGATTTGCCCAAGTAACCCTCCGGGCCCATATGGGACTTATACGTTGACAGATCGTCCTGTGTCATGGGGAGCGAAGCAGGGTTGGTCCTACTCTCACCAGAAGGGCTCGAGCTACAGTATGCCTTACGGTTCAACTTCCCAATCATGAACAACGTGGCCGAATACGAGGCGCTCCTCTCAGGGCAACGCATGGCGAAGCACTTGGGGGCAACCAGCTTGCGAGCATACAACGACTCCATGCTCATCGCCAACCAGGTAAAGGGAGAGTTCGAGGCACGCGAGCCATCCATGATTAAGTACTTGGAGTAGGCCAGGGCCGCGGCAAAACAATTCTCCCACTTTAAGGTGGTCCACATCCCATGAGAAGAGAACATCCGAGCAGATGCATTGTCTCGCCTGGCGTCAGGCACCGCCGTCTCCAACTCAAGGTCGGTCCTAATAGAAGAATTATTGGCATCGAGCATAGATGAGCCAGTACCCCAGGTAAACACCATCAACTATGAGCCCTCCTAGATGGATCCCCTCTTGGATTTCCTCCTTCAGCAACAGCTCCCGAGCGACCGCGCAGAGGCTCGATGCACGCAAGCAAGAGCAGCCCACTTCACCGTGGTGGACGGTAGATTGTATCGGCGCTCCCTCTCAGCTCCACTGTTGAAGTACTTATTCCCTATGGAAGCCAACTAGGCCATCCAAGAAATCCATGAAGGACTTTGCGGGAGTCATGCGGTAGGGCGAGCACTCATGAGGACACTGATCTGGCAAGGATACTGGTGGCCCACCTTGTGGCAAGACTTCATTGACTATGTTCGGAGGTGCCCTCAGTGTCAGAAGTTCTCTCATCTACTCCACCAGCCGGCTACGTAACTACATGCCCTGATGGAGCCTCGCCCATTTGCTCGGTGGGGGGTGGACATATTGGGTCCTTTCCCTGAGGCACAAGGTAGGAAGAAATTCCTCATAGTTGCTATCGACTACTTCGCCAAATGGATCGAGGCTGAACCAGTGGGGAAGATCACGAGCGAGGTAGCTTGGAAGTTCATGATACGAAGCATCATCTGTCGCTTTGGAATCCCAAGGGTTCTCACAATCGACAACGACAGGCAGTTCGTAAACACTGCCTTCCAGGAGAAGTGCTCGGAGCTGGGGATTTGGAACCACTATACTTCGGTGGGACATCCCCAGGCTAACAGGCTGGTGGAGAATGCTAACCGAACACTGCTCCATGGCATCAAGACTCGGCTGGCTCAAGCAAGTGACTCGTGGGTAGACTCAGTTTCGAGCATCCTACGGGCCCACCGGACCACCGCTAGAGCCGCCACTGGGGAGACACCCTTCCACCTTGCCTATGGTGCTAAAGCAATGGTACTAGTAGAGATATCTAACCCCTCGCTACGAGTGGGACACTTTAATGAGGCCAGGAACAACCAAGCGATGTGATAAAATTTGGACCTGCTCGAAGAAGATAGAGTCAATGCCCAAGTAAAGCTCGTGGCATACCAACAGAAGCTGTCCCAGTGCTACAATGCCCGAGTTAAAGAGTGACACTTCTTTCCCAAAGATTTGGTTCTACGGTGAGCAAGCGTTGCAGACCCAAGAGGAGCCGCATGGAAGCTCGCATCAAATTGGGAAGGTCCGTACAAGGTGGCAGAAACACTCGGCAAAGGGGCATACAGGCTAGTAACGCTGGGGGGGAAGAGATACCCAAGACGTGGAACTCCATCAACCTCAGAAAATTCTTTCAATAAATTATCACCAGCAGTACTCCACTAAGATAAGCTACCTACGTATCACGGGAAGGTAAGCTATGGGTTCCCCAAAGGCGAGTAATGCTCCCCTTGAAAACATGAAGGTAACCCATGGGATCCCTAAAGGCGAGCACGGCTCCCCCTGAAAACATGAAGGAAACCTATGGGTTCCCTAGAGGCGAGCACCGCTTATGTCGAGTCGATCCGATATGTTATCAAGCCATTCTTTGACATAGGTCAAGGTTCCCATTAGGTAGTCATCATGGTTGTAGAGCCATAGGTGTAAATGGTGGATTTCCTTTGATTTGGACTAATGGAAAGGGCCGATGGGAGAGGTCGGTATGATGCAGCTAGGCTAGGGGACAAGAGTGATGCACCAGATGATGAATGCAAATACGCCCTAGTACCAACTTGATAGAGATAAGTTGAGAACTTGCTCTGATACCATTTGATGTGACATAACCTCAGACCTACGCAACAAGCACAAGTCGCAAGTCGAACGGGCCAATATCAGTAGCCAACTCTCCCAGCGCACACGCAAACCCGGGGGTAACTTGGCGATGCCAAGTCATGGTCCTGAGGGTTGGGCCATTGCTGGTAGAGGGCCAGCAAGGCCAAAGGATTTTCCGAGGGTAAAGAGGCCCAATTCAAGGGGGCCGATCGAGTGCCAATGGGCACGGGTAACACTTCTCCTATGACGGTCACTCAAGACAATGAAGCTTGCGGACCGGGCACTCGCTCTCACGGACTAGCGGAACGCATGAAACAATATCGCAGAAATAAGGCACTCAAATGAGAGCAAGAGTAGAGCACTTACTCGACCAGCTTGAAGAAGCCGGTCCCATTCGAAGAAGAGGGCGAGTGGGGAAGCGTGGGTTCCCCACACGCGGAGCCGGTGTAGCTTTGCCCTGCTCAAGCTATTACAGCACTACACCCCATGCAAGGGGGTTGAACTTGGGGATATGAAGACAAAGTTACATGCAAACACTACCTCCCATAGGGAGGGGCTGTAAGCCGGCCAAGCGGGGAGGGGAATTAGATAGCTAGAAAATCAAACGGGATGACGACGCCAAATCTGCCTCCTCTCTGGAACAGGGGACAGCAAGTCGAAGATGACGCCTCTGTAGTCGCTCCCAAGTCCGTTCTTGACGAGACCAGTGGCAAAACCTCCCTGATAGGTCCAGGAGGACCTCTGAATTTTGGTAGGACTTTAGGAGGATGGCACTGGTCGGGGCAGGACAGTGATCAGGGGATCTATTTTCTGGCTCTAATTGTTACAGAACTTCAGCAGTAGGAAGTCAGGGTCACCACGAACACTCCTGAGCTTGAATTCTGGCGTGGCTAGAGTCGTTGCAACCATTGCTGAGTCCTCTAAGAAATGGTACCAAGGGGATGCCAGAGGAGGTCGGAGCAGACAGTAGCAGCACAAACAGTGGTCGGGTGTCCGCTCAGTCCTAGAGTGGACAGAACAGCGCACCCGAGGGAGAAAAATGATAACTCACTTGTCCGCGGTCCAATCGGGGAGCCGCTTCTTGATTATGTACGGTGACTCGTAGTGGAAGACCTCAGCCAATTCTCGTTCCCAAATATTCAGGTTGCTGACTGTGCGAGTCATTGGAGTCAGCTTCAGGTTGGCAGTTTGGAGGTAGATGCGCAGTCGGGGGAGAATGACTCCTCCGGACGGCCACGAGCTCTGACTGGGACAAGATGAACGCCATTGCGAAGAAGACTCAGAGACGCTTCCAACGGTACCACTTGAGCCTCCTGAAACATTGGGATAAAGATGCAGCTAAATCTACAAGCTGATGGTACTCTGCTGCCTGTGACCCAGAACTACAGGTTGAAGAGTAGAGGTGGGGAATGAGGTAAATGGGATGGGAATGGGGGTGGATATGTGTGGGGGAGAATGCGGATATGCTTACACAGAATAGAGGTAGAAGAAAAGGACCAAACCACACAAGAGACAGTGATTTTTAGGTGGTTCAGATGCAGCACCTACAACCTACGTCCACCCCTTACGATCCGTGAGGATTCACACACTATCTTATAGAAATTATAAGATTGAACCACTCACACACACTCGTATAGAGTTCATAACTCCTACGATGATGCGAAAGCACCAAGACACACACACACGGATCTAAATAGATCCACACACACTGACGCGGGTCGGGTATGTGCATGGGACACGCTCACCCGACTAGCACGTCGACGAAGGCTTCCAGTGTGAACCTGCGTGTACAACTAAAATCAATCCTCCACGCAGGGAGGGGGAACTCAGGGATGGGTGTAGAAAATGCAAAAATTACACTCACGTAGGAGTGGGGAGCGCGGGGAGGGGATGTGGCCCTGTCTGCCCGGTGCCTATCCTGCACGATAGAACTAAAGAAATTTGGCTATCACTTCACGCTCGGGGATCCTATGGCTGCGCCGTTTACGTCCACACGCTGAGGATGATGCGTAGTAGAACTCCAAAGAAGCGGGGGCTCGTCCAAGGTCACTGGAAGTCGTGGCACGGCAGATGGGGTTTGTCTACCAACTCTGCTCCAGACTATACAAGGTTGCGTAGTCACAGGAAAACAGGTGGAACGCTGCTCTCCGATGGTCAAACGATGTCCCTCATTGAAGGAGAGAAAGGAGACTTGAAGAGGAAGCCGTCAGAGGTGGGGCATGGCCGTCTGGGCCAGGACGTAGTGGTGGCGGCATGAAATGAAGACCCTCTGTCTAATGTACAGACTTGGGAGACAAGAACAGGGTCGAAGAGAATGTGTTGGATGGGGCCCGAGACGTCGTCGTATGCCGACGTAACTTGGTGGAGATAAAGGAGGGTGTCCTGGGAGCTCACCGGTCAAACAGGCAACCATGACGGTGGTCGGAGTGCTAGTGGTGCCACGAGAGATCTTGTCTGGTCACTGTAGGCTCTGCAGTGACAGAACTGCTCAAGCACGACCTTCGGGGGTGGTACAGTGAGTCGAGGTGGTATTTGATAGCCGACTTCTATGTGGAGGGCTTGAATGATGCCCACAACAACTAGGAGGGGTGTCGCAGTCGTCCGGGGTTGTATCTAGTGCTGGCAGGGCATGCAACCTCTACCGGTCACATTCTGCAGACGGGAATCCCGCAAAGTGACTCCTGAGAACGTGACGAGCACGGGTGGTACCAAGGCTCAACAGGGGTAAGGGACCATGACCGAGGGGACCCTTGGGAGGTCAGGGACGAACCTGAGTCCCTGGGGTGACGTTCCAATGTGGCAAGGTGGCGGCGTGGCTTCTATCCAAGTGTGTGCACAGGTGCTGGTCTGCCGGGGGGGGTTCTGCAACTGGAGCGGACACCGGTAGAGAAAGCAGGTTAGGGGGATGGAGGGGAGGTTTCCTGGGCAGGGGAGGGCATGGGAGAGAGGTAGAGGATGTGCTGGAGGTGGTCTAGGGCGTGGGAGATGGTGTGAGGGTGAACTAGGGTGGTGGGAGAGGGGGCTAGTGCGGCCTGGCAGGGTGACAGAGGGTGGGCGGTTGCTAGTTTGGGATGGGGAGAGAATTTGGGAGATTTTCCTAAATGAGGGGCTAAGGTGGCGAGGGATTTAGGGAGGGTTTTGGGAACTATAGACTCTCGATAGATGGATAGCGGTGATCCCTTACTGCTAGATGATGCCTTTAATGCAAGGGGTTTCTTCCTTCTCTCCACCTCCTCTGGCATTGGCAAGTTCATCTCATAAGTCATGAGTGAACCGATCAGCTCATCGACCTTAGTGTTTCTCAGATCCCTAGACTCCTCAACGACTGTAGCCTTGGTATGCCAAATAGGAGTCAGGGAGTGCAGAATCTTTCTCACTATCTCATAATCTATGTAGATCTTGCCGAGACTTCTAAGACCGTTGGTGATGATCGTAAGTCGAGCGTACATCTCTGTAATGGTCTCACTCGGCTTCATCTTAAACGCTTCGTACTCTGAGACTAGCAGATTTACTTTAGTCTCTCTGACCTGGGAAGTTCCTTCGTATATCACTTCCAGCTTATCCCACATTTCCTTAGCTGTAGAACATGATGAGATCCTGGAGAATTCCGTGGGATGAAGAGCGCACTGGATCGCATTCATGGCACTCCAGTTGAGTGTTGACTTGCGGATCTCTTCTTTCGTCCATAGATCCTCATTTTCAGACAGATTAAACGGACCTTTGCTGACCACTCTCCAAATCTCAAAGTCCTTTGCCCTCAGGAAAACTTGCATCCGATTCTTCCAATATGTATAATTGGAGCCATCAAAGTACGGGGGCTTGGTGGTGGAGTGTCCTTCTACTGTCATCCTTCTAACATCCATGATTGCTATCTCTTCAAGATGTTAATCCCTGCAGAAGAGTTAAGCTTTGATACCATGTGTAAGACTCGATAGACGATCTAGAGGGGGGGTGAATAGATCGATCACTCAATAAAAAATACTACAGCAGCAACAGTTGCGGAATAAAATCAAACTGCTGTAGGATGATCAGAAGACACTCAAACTCAACCAGACAGAAACAGATCTATAGGCTCGGCACTCAAGCAGTCCTAAACATTCATCTACTGAACGATGAAATGAAACAAGAAAAGAACAAACCATAGATCAATCGCACAGTAGACACTGAAATTTTAGGTGGTTCAACCTCAAACCAGAGGTCTACGTCCACCCCACACTCACACCAGAGTGTGACTTACTACTGACTCACAGCTTGTTGCTGATCCACAGCTTCGTGGATAAATCCCTACAATCCGCTGAGCAACACAGCTTGCTGTCTAGAGTAATCCTCCTCTGCAACCACTGAGGATTACAGCTCCACCTGTCCAGAGGTATCCACCTCTACCCGCTGAGGATTACAGCTTAACCTCTGCTGACTCACAGCTTGAACAAGAGTTTAAAAAATAAAAGAAACAAATGGAGAATCAAAAACCCATGAAGGGAATGTAGCTCAACAATGAGCAAGATCAGTTCTGGTTCTGAACCAGGAAGCTGATGACAAATCTCTCTCTCTCAAACCTACAACTGAACACTCCTTCTCTCTCTCTCAAAGTTGCTCTCTCTCAGATCTACTCTCTCTTTTCTTCTTTCTACATCGTGCTAGCTCTTACTCTTTCTACTTCTACTTTCTTTCTCACGATCACAATCTTTTCCACGATCAGTCTTCCCTTGAAGGAGAATCTCCTTATTTATGGAAGTAGCAGAGGAGTAGGGCGTGTGGATACCACGATCCTGCCCAAAAGCATTATCCAGTTCTGGAGTTGTTAGGCCATGTGGCAGCATCCCAGCTTGACTGCTTTCCACGTGTCATCATCTTGGCACCTCCTCCATTCTTGGATCACGTGCCATTAAAGAAAAAAAGAAAAAAAAAGAGATAGAAAAGAAGGGAATAAAAAAAGGGAAGAAAAAGAAAAAAAGGGACGAAAAAAAAGAAAGAAAAAAGGGGGGAGAGAGAAAAGAGAAGAGAGAGAAGAAGAGAAAATTATTATTATTGTTATTAATGTGCCTATCGTGGTAGAATCGGGACCATTGTTAGTCCCTCGGCCGCATCAATTTTCCGCAGCAGCGCGGCAGTAGTGCTCTGCAAAGCGAGTGCACCTACGTGCACTGCTTGTCTCATCCCTCATCCGCGCTACCCGTGGGTGGAGGGCATTGTGGATGCATAAAATTTCACATCCATACATCTCTCCCAGTCCCGCACCAACAACGGAGTTGAAGAAAGAAAACTCGGGGATACACACTGCCCAAGACTCTGGGGAATGCTATTGCCCGCCAGGCCCCCACCTTCGCACGGGCGTATTAAATGACAAGGAAAAGGCAGGATACCCTCCTAAATTTATACACGGCCATGAACCCACCTTTGGGTCCCTGGCGGTGAAGAATGTCCCTGGAAGATCACTGCCCCTAAGTTCCTGAAGAAAATCAACGAACTACAACCATTACTGGCAAAGGATTCAAACCGGCCTCTAGCGGCATGCCCCAAGGGCTCTCCAACGGCACGCCCAAGTGCCTCCTCCTACGGCACACCCTCTCGTGCCCTTCAATGGCACACCTGACTGCCCCCACCAGTGGCGCACTAAGTGCCTCCAGCGGCACACCTGCCAAGCCCTCCAACGGAACACCTGTTGTGCCCCTTCAACGGTACACCCATTGGTGCCTCTCAGCGGCACACCCTCGAAGCCCTTAGCAGCACACCCCCAGGGCACGCCAACGGCACACCCTACAAATGCCTCCAGTGGCACGCCCAGGGGATGCCCCCAGTGGCACACTCCCTTCAAAGCCCTCAACGGCACACCTTCAGGGCCCTTCAATGGCACGCCTACAGAAGCTCCCAGTGGCACAACAGCTAGCCCTAACCTGTCTTTCATCTGGTGTAGCCAGCAAAAGAGACAGAAGCCCATCCCCTACAGCCCTTGGCGCGCAGCAGGGGCGTGTCGAACCGGCCTAGGGCTAGCTTAGGTGTCAGCCTTTGACGCTGGCACGCAGGCATCCTCCCGCCCAGAGATAAGACTGGGGTCAATACCCATTAACTCCCATCGCCAGCGATGTCAAAAGGCCCAGAGGTATAAAGGCTCCCTTGGCTTCGATAGAAAAAAAAGGAGAGGGAGATGAGACAAGAGAATACAGACCAGAAAGAAAGAGAAGAGAAAAGGAAGAGAGGAGAGCCTGCTCCGATCACTGTCGCCCGTGCGAAGGGAAGGAGAAGAAGAGAAGAAGAGAGAAGAGCCCATCGCTCCACTCACCGCCGCCTGTGCAAAGAGAGAAGAAGCTTGAGGAGGAGGGAGCCAGTGAAGAGTGAGTGAGAGAGAGAGTGAAGCTCGGGAGGGGAGGAGCTAATGCTCCATTCCCCTCCCCCCATTGTACTTTTGTCTCTCCCCCCTTTTCTTGTTTTCCTTGTTTCTCCTCCCCTTACGTTTGGTTGTATCGCACCGTATTTAGTCCCGTGGCCATGGTTTGTACCACCTCGTTCTTGAGAATGAAAATACCCCATTGTGTTTTGTCTGCTTAGTCTTCACCCTACGGTGCATATAATGGCTTGTCTCGTGCTTCCCTTTGGGTTTTCTTGTGGTTCGAGGTGGGCGAGCGTGTCCTGACAGGACCGGATTTGGTGCAGCAGTGTGTTGAGGTGGTGCATCTCGTTCGACAGAAGATGTTGGCAGCACAGAGCCGACAGAAGAGTTATGCCGATCGGAGGAGACGACCTGTCAGCTTTGCTGTGGGAGACCGAGTCTTCTTGAGAGTTTCTCCCATGAAGGGTGTAGTGCGTTTTGACAGGTGTGGGAAGCTGAGTCCCCGTTACATTGGTCCTTTCCTCATTGTCGAGCGCATTGGGGAAGTCACTTTTCGGTTGCAGTTACCTTCGGAGCTATCTGTCGTGCATGATGTGTTTCATGTGTCAATGCTTCGGAAGTATATGCCCGATGATTCCTATGTTCTAGAGGACGCCGTTTGGCCTAAGGTGACCCCAGATCTGCCCTTTCCGGAGCACCCTGTCCGTATCGAGGATCGGCGTGAGCAGTGCCTGCAGAACAAGGTTATCCCTCTGGTTAAGGTGGTCTGGCAGTGTCATTCTGGTGGTGAGGCGTCTTGGGAGTGTGAGGATGAGATGTGGCAGCTGTATCCTTATTTGTTTGTGTGAGTCTTTCCCCTGTCCCTATCCTTTCGTTCTTAAATTTTGAGGATGAAATTTGTTTAAGGGGGGAGGGCTGTGATGTCCCGGACCCTTCGGATCTTTCCTCTCAGGTCCCAGATCTGCTTTACTCAGAGGATTGTTTCCATTATGTCTAAAATTATCTTCTGGACATCTTTCGTGTTCAGACCCGTGTGGTTCGGGCACGTTTCGGAGGCCTGGAATGTGTTCCGCGATTTTTTAATTCCCGCTTGTGTGATTCGAAAAAGTCTACGGAACCTTGTAGCGGGTGAATCGGGTCGTTCACCTACCCGTGAGTGGTACCGTTGCGATCGACGTATCGCGAGGATCGAGAAAATATATTTTTCTATTTTTAAGATTTTTTAATTTTTTAGATTTTCTGTAAATACTCCATTTTTTTTCTTTTTCCTTCTTCTTCTTCTTCCTTCTTCTTCCTCCTTCTTCCTCCTGCGACCATGGCACCGCGCCCCCCTCACTTTCTCTCTCCTTGATCGGTGATGACGCGACGTGACCCTCCGACTGCAGACGGAGGTGGGCGACGGCGTGATGGCGTAGGCGGCGGCGAGACGATCGTGGCGGCATGCGATGTTCATGGGAAGTGTGAAGAACGAGGGTTTCTAGCAGCGTTGTTCACGGTTTGGGCTTCATCCGACGTGCCTCGAGGTGAGATCGAGGCAGGGTGACGTTCCCCTAACTCCGTAGTTCCTACCCCGCGATTTCTAGGCCGAGGCGAGGTTGAGAGAGGGCTATTTCATGCTGGGAAGGAAAATCCATGTCGTGGGGTTTGAGCACCTGATCTAGTGTTTTGAGCCGCGATCCTTCATTTTAAGGGCGTAGAATCATGCTAGGAGGTTTGGGGGTAAGTTCCCCTTTGTTTCCCCCTCAACCGGGCTCATTTAGGGCCCGAAATGGTGTTTTCCGGCGAGTTTTGCCGTTCTCGGAACGACGGGACCTACATGGTCCTAACAGAGGCCGTGTACGTCTTGTGCGGTCTGGTGAATGACTGCTCTATGCCTTGGAGCGTCTGGGAGTTACACGGTCAGTCGTTCGACCGTGTAACCACTGGGCGGCCAGAGGCTGACCGTCCAGCACCCGTGTTTGACCGTTGGTTTTTCTGACCGTTACACAGTGCTTCTCTTCGTTTTCTCCTCTTTTCTTCTCTTCTTTATCCCCTTGCACCTGCACATGGGGTGGGAAAAAAAAAATTTAGTGTCCACAAATGCGCCCCCCCCCCCACGGGTAGCATGGGCGAAGGATGAGGCAAGCAGTGCACGTGGGTGCACTTGCCCTCACATGCAAGTAATTGGATAGCTGTCAGCTGTGACGCCGATAATTAGAAAGCTGTCGGCTCGAGGGTCGATGGTCGGAAAGCTGTTGGCATGGGAACCAATAATTGGATAGCTATCGGCCCGGAGGCCGATAATTAGAAAGTTGTCGGCACAAGGGCCGATGGTTGGAAAGCTATTGGCATGGGAGCCAATAATTGAAGGTCAAGAAATCGGGCCACACGGGTCGGGGCCCGGGAAGTAAGTTAAAGGAGCTGAAGGATGTTGGGAGGCGGGCTGTAAAAGTCAAATTTGTTGGAAGGCGAGCTACGAGGACGGAGAGAAGAGTTTATTCCTTTGAAAGGATTATTCGTCACCCGACGGGATGGAGAGAAAACTTTATTTAGTCAATGATCTGGACGGGAGGTCCAAATCAAAGGGATATAGTCACCATCCCGCGGGACGGAGAGGAGAGTTTATTTAGTCAATGATCTAGATGGGAGGTCCAAAACAAGGGGAATAGTCACCATCTCGAGGGACGGAGAGAAAAGTTTATTTAGTCAATGATCTGGATGGGAGGTCCAAATCAAAGGGGTATAGTCACCATCGCAAGGGACAGAGCGGAGAGTTTATTTAGTCAATGATCTGGACGGGAGGTCCAAATCAAGGGGAATAGTTACCATCCCGAGGGACGGAGAGAAGAGTTTATTTAGTCAATGATGCGGATGAAAAGTCTAAATCAAGGGGAATAGTCACCATCCCGAGGGACGGAGAGAAGAGTTTATTTAGTCAATGATCTGGACGGGAAGTCCAAATCAAGGGGAATAGTCACCATCCTGAGGGACGGAGAGAAGAGTTTATTTAGTCAATGATCTAGACTTGAGGTCCAAATCAAGGGAAGGGAATCCCTTAGTTCTCTAGTCGGACGGAAGGCCCAAACTAGAGTGGAGAGAAATTTTTCGTTCTTCTAGTCGGACGAAAGGTCCGAACCCGGGAAAGTCAGAATCGGGGAAGTGGACCACGAGGGCCACAATCGGGAAGCTGGATACGAAAGCCAAAATTGGGGAACAGGCCGTGAGAGCCCAAATTGAGGAAACAGACTAGGAGATCCACCATCGGGAGGCTGGCTGCGGGAGCCAAATTTGGGAAGTAGGCTGCATGAGCTGACAGGAAGCAAGCTGCAAGAGGTAGAATTAGGGAAACTGGGCTTCGAGGGCCAAAGACTAGGGGAGTTGGCTATGAGAGCCGCAATCGGGAGGCCGGCTACGGGGGCCAAACGGAAATAGGCCGTGAGGGCCAAGATTGGACTTATACGAGCCAGAGCTGGGAAAGTAGGCTGCGACAATCGAAATTGAGTTTATTTTATTATTTTTATCATTATTATTTTTATTCAAGTATGTAGGCACTGGTCAGCAGGCATAATATAAATAAGGTAGCTCCCTTTATAGGGCATGGGATAAGGACATCACCCATAATTTACAGACACATCGCGGGCCAGAAGGCACAGCTAAGGGGTGGTGCACCCGTCAAGAGGATATCACATGTCTTGCATGCATAGCTCAAACTTACAATCTTCACCTGACCAAACGAAACCTAGATCTGAACCACTAAGGATCCGTTAAAACTACGGGTGTTATAGTCCCTCCCCCCTAAAAGAAATTTCATCCTCAAAATTAGTCGAAAGGACAAGGAGGAAACTGACAACACGGCACACCCTATCAACAGAAAAAGACAACTGGAAGAAGCAGAACCAAATACCTTGAAAATAGAAGGCTGACTTTCCACGTGGCATGAAGTAGACTCGCTTGAGACGGTAGTCAACCATGGTGCCATAAAGTTCCAGCCAATCCATACCAAGAATCACGTCGTAGTCGGCCAACTGTAATGCATAAAGTCTCACTGGTAATTTTCGACCACTGACCATAACCGAAGAATTTTCCAGGCAAAGAGGAGTAGACATGTAATCGCCAGATGGCAACTCCACGAGCATCTCACAGGAAACTTCATTCACTGACTTTTCGATACAAGCAATAAAATCTTTGGAGATAAAATGGGTCGCACATGAATCGAAAAGAACACACACTGAGTGATCATAAATCAAAACTGTACATTCGATCAGATTAGATGCCAATGCTTCCGCACGAGTGATGTGAGTAACTCTAGCTCTCGACGGATGGCTAGTTGCAGACGACTGCTAAGAAGGAGCGAGAACTGGTGGATGGAACGGTTGAGGTCGAGGCGGCAGAGGAAGACGGAACTGCGACTGCTGTGACTGGGAAGTCTGCAAGAACTATACCGTCTACGACCTCAATGGATAGTTTCGAGAGATGTGCCCCAGCTGATCGCAACAATAACAAACAACCGATAAAGAGCACGACACACTCATATTACTGTCACCACACCTGGAACACAACCTCGACTGGAAAGCGACAAAATCCTGACGCGATCGAACGAAAGAAATGGACTGCTGACTAAGATCAGAAAATGCCAACTGATCGAACCTCTTCTTCTTCTTCTTAAATCGAAATCCCTTGCCCTGAGATTATGGGAAGGAAGCACCATCGACAGGAGAGAAAGACGACTGGTGCAGCAGCTGATGCTGCATGGTCGACATAACCATACCAGTCTGAGGGAGTCCTCGAGTCCTCGCCAACTCTAACTCTAGCGCGATGGCGGCTTCGTACGCAGAATCCAACTCAGTTACACGGGTAGGGAACAACAGCAGGCTCAATTCCGCTTTCAGTCTGCGAAGAAACTGCTAAGTCCTCACAGTCTCATCGGCAAAGATGTGGGGTGCATAACGGCCCAACTCAATAAACTTATCTTGATGTTGCAGCACCGACATCTTGCCCTACATCAGCTATAAAAACTAGTACATCTTGGCTAACTTCAGGCAGGCTGGAGTATAGACACGTTCGAATGCAGCAATGAACTCCGCCCACGTGATCTGTCAAAGCGGACGGGAACGGAAGGCAACCTCCCACTCTGTGGTCCACCACGTGCGTGCAGTACTTTGAAGCTGATAAGAAGCCAACATAACCCTTTCATCCTTGGCCCACTCCATGCGCTGGAAGACGCATTCAGTGGCATCCAACCACTCCCTCGTTGCCTCCGGGTTTGATTTACCCTCAAATGTCGGTGGATGGAACAACATAAACTCTTTCAGCGCTCGTCCATGACCACCGGGTAACTCCGTAGGCAGAATAGGAACAGGTGCAGCTTGGGCAGGAATCGCTACAGCAGGAGCAGATGAAACACTAGCCTCATTCCGAGGAACTGGGGCCCTTTGCCTACGAGGGTATTACATTTGGTTGCTCCGTCAGTAGTGAGAGAGAGCCCGATCCCGATTTCGATAATATTTGAGTAACTACCACGGGTGAGTTGCGAGAGAAGCATTACATCCCACGCCCCCGGCGTGCTGGCCGCCCTTGAAAGTGGGCAACCCCAGACCCTTGGAGGTTCAACCCCAAGCTAACCATCCCCCGGAGCCGCGAGGTCCCACCCCAGACCCTCACCACCATCATTGGGTTGCCTACGGGCACAAGTGTGCGCTTAGCGGGTGAGCCCGCTCGAGTGAAGCTATCGGTCCGTGAGTTGCTTGCTTGCTAGGTCCGAGGGTCATTTGGTCAGCCCTAGGTCATTTCACATCAAGCGGCCCTGCGGCAGACCGTGTATTGCCAACACGCTTTAAAAATAAAAAGGGGGTTTCCAGAGCGTAAGCGGCCTTTCCCTTGACCGTTTATCTTGTTTTACGTTTGAAACTCATTTGTCATTGATGGCCAAACAATCGATCGTGAGGTTCGGCAGGCGGATCCTCTCTAGACCACTTGGAAATCCTAGCGGCTATTCGATAGACTGCATAAGGTGCGTATGGTTTTCAGACTTACATGACCTGAGAGGCCTAGTGATAGACCGCTAGACCCTGTCCAGTGACTGTGGTTAGACTACTTGTCTCACAGTTGGTCTATTCCACGGTTTAAGTATGTCGGTTCTTGTTAAGCTATGCATGTGTAGGTCAGAAACCCACACAAGGAACTTGTAAATTATGGAACATATGATCTAATTTAACTATGTTCATGATTGATATCTCCCTTCCAATCATAATTCCATTATTGTTCTTATCAATTAATGAAGCATAAATTTAATCATGTTTATGTTGGAAATTGGAGTAACGATACTAGGATTATTCTGACTGTCACTCCACTCCGGTTGTACTGACTGACCGATCATCTATTATTTTCTGATGTTTCATAAAACCTTTAATCTTGTCATGGATGGGACTCTCCGCCGGATATTCCTTCTGTCATACTAGGACCTTCATTATGAGACCTCCGTCAGTCCCCGCGAGCCTGGGATTCCCACTAGGACACCGGGTAGGTTGTACCTCAAATCCTGCACCTGTAACTCGACCAGATCGCTTGTTTGCCTCTATCCAGAGTCGCGGCTTGAATCTAACCGTTTGAGTCCCTATGCAGCTTGAATCTGACCGTTTGAGTCCCTACGTGGCCAGAATCTGACCATTTGATCCCCCTTGAGCGGCTCGATTAAGACCGTGTATAACTGGCTAAGTGTCAGGTCCAGCTGGTCGATTATCCTTGATTTTTCTTCGACTTAGCCATGTTAAGTCAACCTAAAGCCTCTAGACCGGCCTGAGAGGTGTGGGCTAAACTCTGGTTCGGTTCCACCATGCCCTAGGCGGCCTGGGAGGCCAATCAGGTTGATTACTCTAGCATAGCTTGGCATATTTAGTACACAGTTATCCATGGACCATTTAACCATCTAAAAGGACGTCTGTGGACCGTTTAGTTATGGGGTGGCCCAGTCCAGACCGTGTACCTCTTGTAGTGGGCCTTCGATTCTTTTTGCTTTGAACAACCAAGTATGGACCGTCTTGCTCCATCTAGCGGCCTAGTGATAGACCGTTTGACCTGGTCTAGTGGCCCAATGATAGACCAATTATTATCCCCTTGTGATTCCCTCTTGACCGTATGAATCCTTGACCTGATTTTCTTCCCCTTTAGGAAGACTCCCAGATTTACACACCCTATGAGTATGACTCGGGATTCACGCCCTTTCAGGCTCATATTGGGCCACTTCCCAATTTTCTTTAACTCTCCATGGCTCGCTTCTAAAGTTTTCCGATCACTCCCGGATCTCCAGGGGCTGGCTTCCTCATAGCATGGCCCCCAGGCGATCTGCCTCAAAGGGGTGAATATTAATGGCCATATAGTGGGGCAATAATCTAAGTCCACATCTTGGAAGCGGGATCGTGGCAACCTTTTGGTCATTGGAGCCCCTTGTAGGCTAGTCCTCGGGATTTTTCATGCCTAATTTGGGTTTGTTTCACCGCCAATGTTCTCGACCGTGAACTGAGTCGGTGACCGCGGTAAGAAGAGGTATAAAGCAATAAAGGAAAAAAGGGAGTTGATGTTATCTCGGGGATATTCTCCTTTATAGCTATATGCTCCTCACGGTAGTACCGTACACTCGCCTTTTATGGAAGGTTGAGAGGGGTCAACTTGCATGAGGGGTTTCCAAGAGGATAGGGTGACTAGACAGGGTGCAGACGTGCCAGTCAATTTCTCAACAATCACCTATGGAATCAAAGGTTGACTGGGGAAGTATCGCCAGGATGCGGCACGTGGACTCGGGATGCCACGCAACATGTGGAGAGAATGGAGGTTCCACGGGTGTGAGTGCGCATGCGATTGCGGGGATTTGTGTACGAGACATCTTTCCTCATTGGCCGCAAGCAACCGATGTTTATTTACATCGGATTGAATCTGAACACCTTTTTTCCATGCTGAAGAAGAGCCTAGATATGTCTGAACCCATAGATAGAGGACCGGGGGTACCCTGTAGCTGTAGGGGAACTATCGCACTCGGCCAGATGGTTTTAATTTACTGGAGTCGGGGACACTGGACATATACTAGATGGTGTGGAGGTGGTGCTGAGACTCGAGCACATGTATACATATTTAACCGGTCTCATGCTTTATGGGCCCCACATGGGCTTTACAAATGGGTCAAAAGGGCCAAAGTACATCTGGTGCAAGCTGCGGGACAATGTCGACTCATGAGTCGGTCCCCGGGTCGATGCAGGGTAAAGCAGGTCATCCGCATGTTTTACAAGGGGCTCTCCATAGGGAGCTTGGGACAGGATGGTTGGGCTGAATTATGGCTGGTGCCTGAGGGAGAACAGACACTACTCGAGGTGAGCAATCAGGTATGAGTCCCAGAAAGCGAGTGTCCACATGCAGGGGAGTTAGGGCCGATCCCGTGAATGTTACTTTCGGGTTAGGGTCCAGCTCACTCAAGTCTACGGTCGGGGCCATCGGTGATCGGCTTGGTGCAAGCAGCATGCATGTGGTCTGATGGCGGGAGCAAATCTGACATTATGGCATGGACGTTGTTATCATAACATGTCATATACGGGCGGACCCAATGTATGGGTGTGTTTGCCATTTATCATACCACCTCGTAGGCAGAGGGATGGACTTGAGTGAGACGGCTAGATGCCATGTGAGGGGAGTACGCGTGGCATACCCTTGGCATATACAAGCCAGCTAAGAAGCCACCCAACTCACGGTTAGCTCCTCGCGTTCCTTGCTACTTTAGTCCTTGAGAGTCCTGAATGAGCTATCCGAGCATTCCCCCCCCTACCGTTTTCTTCCTCCCGTGCTCCTCCTCTCGCCACCGCAGCTTGGCCAAGCTTCCCGCTCCCCAGTTCGTGGAAGTACATGGGAATTCGGGATATTGCAGTGATCAGAGTCCGTAAGGTCCAGTACAGTCGGTAGCTGGCATAGGATTTCGTGCTTATTTTTCGCTTGGTTTCTCGCGTGAGAGCGTGAGTGCGTGGTGTTGGCACTGTGAAGTTGGTTATTGTCATTGTCGGAGTGTCGGCATGGGGTCTAAGGATCGAGGTCGAGAGCTTTCTCCCTCATCAATGGTGGCCCCGGTAGTGCTACGTTGGGCAGAGGTTGTCGGCAAGTGCATTACTGTGGTGCTGCATTCGAGGAATTACAGCGGTGGTGCATCGAGAGATACTGTGATCGTGGTCTGACAAGACACTTGGTGAGTGTGTCAGAGGTGCTGACCTGATGGAGGTAATGGTTTTTTCGATGCTGGAAGGTGCTATTCCCAGCGTGTGGAAGGTTTGAGGTTAGGTCGAGCATAGGGATCTTCCGTTGGTCGGAGGAGTGTTGAGTTTTTCCCTTGGTTGGAGGAGATCGCGTTGGGTTAAGGCTCGCCGGCCAGATTGGTTGGCCTTTGTGTGCCATGGAGTCCGTGAGAGACACATCCTGCGTGTTGGCAAGGTGGTTGCCAGTGAGAAGCGTTGCCCATTCCATGATGTGCAAGGGTGTTGGCATTATTCCAGAAGGATGCATGCCAGCTGGGCAGTGTTCGTGAGAATTCATGACTGGTGTTATGTTTTCTGAGGTGCTGTGGATTGGAGCTTGTGGAGTTGTAGAGGATGAATGAAGCATCGGAGGATTGGTTCCTTGGTGTGTGGTTGTCTCGGGGTATGTGAGACGTGTTGTTGTCGTGCTGTTGCTTGAGGCATTGTGATTTATGGCACTGGCAGGGTTGAGAGTTGGGGAAATATGTTAGCGAGATCACCACACGAGTACCCTATTCTTGTGTTGGAAGTTGTGCCCTTGGATGAGATCAAGCATTGGAGAAGTGATATTTGGCAGATTATGGGTCCTGGTTGGTTGCTATGAGCGGCTGGTATGGTTGGCCGAGTGATCGACCATGGTAAGATGTGTATTGTTTGGGGACCCGTGTGCATTGGTCGTGGCGTCGTCGACCAGCTTGCTGGGGTAGTAAGCGACACTTATCAATTTTGGAGAACTGTGCCATGGATCATAAGAGGTCGTGTCCTATGGCTCTACAGTGAGAGTTGGCGTGAGGTTCGAGATTGGATGCAGTGTCCAAGATAGATCTGGATCTAGTTATGGTAATAGTCTGTGGAAGAGTCAACGGATGGCCTGTCGCGATTTGGATCTCGCCAGTTGGGCCAGCGGAGGTTTCCTGTTGACGTGTATCTAGTGACCGGTGGATGGTCTTTCATAGAAAGAAGATGTTGGTTGTTGGGGCTCGAGAATGGCATGAGCTGTATGTGTCACGCCACGAGCGTGGAAGATTTCTCGGATGCGTGACGCGTCTAAATAGATCGTGTCATTAGAGCAATAAGTATGTTCGACATACATAATTTACAGAGTGCGTTAAATTACTAACCACTAATAACCTCAATATTTCAAGTGATGATTATTGAATTAACAAAAAAAAAATACAGATGATTCATGACAACTTCAAATTAATTAGGCTACATGCCTTAATAAAGTTTAATTGCTAATCGACACAGTTGGAAATACAGGACAGACTCAATAAATTCAAAGACGCGGCTATATAACACTCTTCACTCGGTCCCATTCCCGATCGTTGAGTCTCTGCTGTGAGACTCACCCCTTCCTTTTACAGGTGAGGCGGAGCAACCAGCTACAGGGTTTCTCTCGTGCTTTTGGCGAAAAGTCTTTGAGCCAGTAGTGGTCGGTTTGTCTGTTAGCCCTCCTTTTGTACTTTTGGCCGAGGTATGCCCCGAGTAGTTGTACATTTGAGTTTTTGCTCAGTTGTTGGACTTGTGATATAGGGATCTGGACTACTTGTATAATTTTTTACCACTCTGATATATTTAATTGCTTACGTTTAAAGTTCAAATGAATGCTTTAATTAATATTGCACTCGTGTAATTTCTATTCATT
Organism: Amorphophallus titanum; assembly: GCA_024336825.1. Lineage (NCBI taxonomy): Eukaryota > Viridiplantae > Streptophyta > Magnoliopsida > Alismatales > Araceae > Amorphophallus > Amorphophallus titanum. The sequence continues at coordinate 277,752 of JANBPO010002713.1, forward strand.
ATGCAACCCCTCAACTACACTTCCCAACCCTTACGGGGCCTCATCAGTCTCTTGGGTGGCGTCCCCAGGTATTGGTATCGGTTTACCGGTATCCGGATCTCTGGGTCATTACATGGGGTATCTCTCGCCTCACTCCGCTGTGGTCGCTCGAACTTGAGGGACTATGGGGTCGGGCACTCACCTCACCATCCGACGGGCATGCAAAAGCGATACTAACAGCAAAGTACAAACTAGAAAAGAAAGGTACTCGAGGCTCACCTGATCAGTGTAAAGACACCGATCCCGATCGGAGACGAGGGCGAGCGGGGAGGCGTGGGTACGCACCCGCATGCCACGTCGGAGTCGCTTGACCTAAAATTTAAAATCATGTACAACTACACCTCTCACAGGAGGGTTGAAAAAGTGGTAGGGATAAATTAGTTACATTCAAACACTACCTCCCGCAGGGAGGGGCTTTAAGCCTGCCAGGTAGGGGTGGGGGAAACTAAGTTAAACCGAATTGGCGAACGTTGCTGGTTCGGCCCGCTTCTGGGACAGCATGACAAGGAGTCGATGACGGCACCACAATGGACTCCACTGACTTCAGATGGTGATGGGACCAGCACCAAAACATCCTGTGCTGGCCTAGGAAGACGCCTAAATTTTTGGAGATTATGCTGATGTCGACAGTGGCCGAGACGGGGTCGGGATCAGAGTTGGTAGGACCTGGCTCTGGCACTCCCAGAACTGCTGCTGTTGGAAGAAGTGGAAGCCACGAACACTCCCGGGGTCCGATGAGGGTGGGACCAGAGCCATTGTGATCGTGGATGAGTCCTATTCTATCGAAGACCAACAGGGTTGTCGGAGAAGGTCAGAGTAGACAGTGAAAACCAGAATGGTGGAAAGGGTCGGATCTGACTCAGGGGAAGCTGACCTGCGCACTCTGGGGAGAAAATTTGGAAATCAGTGCTTCGGGATCCAAATGGCTCCCTTCTTGTTGGTGCTGATAGAGGGCTTGCAGGAGTACGTATTAGCCAAGTATCACTCTAGGAAATACAAGGGGGTGGCCGGGGGAGCTTCTGCACAAGGTCTCTAGTTGTCTACATGGGACTGACTGCGCAGGTCATCGAGAATCACTCCTCCAGGTAGATCCGGGATTGGATGATGGCGGGGCTGCCCTTGTTGCGAAGCTGACAGGAAGATGAATCCACCGGTATATGGTATGCCCTCTAAAGATTCACGGTGACGATGTGGCTGCCTCTGCAATCTGCTGGTACTCTACTGCCTACGAACCTAGACTGGGTTTGATGGAGAATGGGGTGTGGAGGTGGGGAATGGGGAGGAAGAGACGAGGAAATGGGGTAGGAAGGGGTGGAGGATGGTCCCTGGCTAAGAGGGCGTTAGGGAGGGGGCTCTCCCAAATAGGCCTTACGGGTGTAAAAGAGGCAACAAAGGGTGAATAATAAATGTTCAGGTTGAAATATGAAAATTTTCATGTCCCATGAGAGAGAATATATCTCTGACAGGATAGCCTCAGATCACGTGCAAAGCCTGCCCTTCGAGTTGAGCATGTGCCAGACACACCGAACCTATGATTCACCCTTTCAGCCCATTTGTCAGACTTACTAGTTATTTTACACACTTATCATCCATTTGTCAGTCACATGGGCTATTTGTCACCCTTAGATTCAATACCCGTCGCCTTAGCATTTTTTCAGTTATGCCTTGGCCGTCGCCTTAGCCATTTGTCACCACTAGGTGTGTATTTGTTACCACTAAAGTGGCATTTGTCACCCTTACTGCATATTTATCACTCTTACCACATGAGCAGTCGTTGCCTTCTTTTCTCTCCATTAACTGCTTGGCTTTGACCTGGATCACTGTAGCTGACTGGTCTATTCATAAACCTTTGACTTTGACTGGGACTTCATGAATGTAGTCAATAAAAAGTTGAGCTTGGTTGGAGTCTTCTTTGACTTGCACTGACCTTTACCAGTCAACATTGACTATCTTGGCAGTGACCACGTCCCTTCGTTGTTCTTCTGATTGCTGTAGAAACTCTTAATACACTATTCATATTTTTGTCCTCTTGTAAACTTGACTCTTTCTTTCAGCTCCTTCTGCTTTTTATTTGTTAGCTCTAGGATCTATTTTTCACCCTTACCAATGTATTTGTCTACTCTACAGATCTACTTGTCGCCACTGATAGAGTATTTTTCACCATTATCCACTGCCTTTGCTTCATGCATCGACGTTCCTTCTTAGGTTTTCACAATTTTAGCGCTGCAAGTTATTTTTTAGACTTAGGCAGCTATTTGTCACTGCTATCGGGCATTTGTCAGCACTAGGCAACTATTTATCACCCTTATACTCCATTACCCATCACCACTGACCTTGTGTCGTCAAACTGGGGTACCCCATGTGGGTTACATAACACCAGTTTTCCCATGAATATGCAGAAAATGATTTCTGAGCCCCGAAGCCATCCCGAGGTTTAGCACTTGTAATCATCATCCTTTATCCACTTGCGAAACCCTCGACGTCGTGCTCCACTCTCGCACTCTCGTTGCCGCTTCCATTTTCTTTGTTGCCCTCGTGACCTTCATTCCACCAATCTTGGTGTATCTTGTTGCCTTCGCCGTCACAGTAGATGTGCGTTCCCAGGACCAACGTCTCGAGGGAGAGCTGGCCCGTCAACGATGACCGTCACGGTAGATTGCAAGGTCAAAAGGGTGGTTGGGGAACCTAATTAAGCCTACACCCTCTCTTGTCTAATCACCTCTGCAATATGCTCCGATCGAGCGATGATCGATCAGCTAGGGTTCCCCACGTTCCCCATTTTTCTTCTCTCGAGGGGTTGTGTTATCACCTCGATTGTAGTGATGTGTTAAATCGACACACCGATCTCGATCATGACCCTACAATGACACCCGCTCTTCTATTTTAAGTTCTTAAGGCTCCTTCGCAATGTCATCCCCTTATCAATGCGTGTAGCAGTGGCTTCCCCAGCAAAAGAGCCCATCTCCTCTACGTCCTCCTCGGTCCCTTGTCGTCACAGGTTCCTGCTGCAGATGCCCTCTTCCTTTTTTTTAATCCTCTTCCATGTTTATGCATTTTACAGGCCTTTCATATGTGAACCACCTTAAAATCTGGTGTTCGTTGTGTGATTGCCTTATCGTCAGATTGAGTTTCCTGTTCCCTCGTTTTAGTATCTTTTTAATTCCGCACTTAGATCCATTCACCCCCCTCCGGATCCACTTTCTACTAGTTAGATCGTGTCCATCCAGTACCCAACATGGGACTGGGTGGCTGCCCTGTAAAGGTGTTGAAGCCATAATGCTGGAACTGAGACTGGGTGGCTATCCTGTAAAGGCGTTGAATCCACGATGCTGGGACTAGGACTGGGTGGCTGGCCTGTAAAGGCATTGAAGCCATGATGCTGGAACTGGGACTGGGTGGCTAGCCTATAGAGGCGTTGAAGCCATGATACTGGGACTGGGACTGGGTGGCTAGCCTATAAAGGCGTTGAAGTCACGGTGCTGGGACTAGGATATGGTGGCCGGCCTATAAAGGCGTTGAAGCCACGATGCTGGAACTGGGACTGGGTGGCTAGCCTATAAAGGCGTTAAAGCCATGATGCTGGGACTGGGACTGGGTGGCTGGCCTGTAAAGGCGTTGAAGCCACGATACTAGAACTAGGGCTGGGTGGCTAGCCTGTAAAGGCGTTGAAGTCACGATACTGGGACTGGGACTAGGTGGCTAGCTTGTAAAGGCGTTGAAGCCACGATGCTAGGACTGAGACTGGGTGGCTGGCCTATAAAGGCATTGAAGCCACGATGTTAGAACCGGGACTGGGTGGCTATCCTGTAAAGGCATTGAAGCCATAATGCTGGGACTGGGACTGGGTGGCTAGCCTGTAAAGGCGTTGAAGCCATGATCCTGGAACTGGGACTGGGTGGCTAGTCTGTAAAGGCATTGAAGCCACGATACTGGGACTAGGACTAGGTGGCTAGCCTATAAAGGCATTGAAGCCACAGTGCTAGGACTGGGACTAGGTGGCTAGCCTGCAAAGGCGTTGAAGCCACGATGCTGGAATTAGGACTGGGTGGCTAGCCTATAAAGGTGTTGAAGCCACGGTGTTGGGACTGGGACTGGGTGGCTAGCTTGTAAACGCGTTGAAGCCACGGTGCTGGGACTGGGACTAGGTGGCTGGCCTATAAAGGCATTGAAGCCACGGTGCTGGGACTGGGACTAGGTGGCTGGCCTGTAAAGGCATTGAAGCCATGGTGCTGGGACTGGGACTGGGTGGCTAGCCTGTAAAGGCATTGAAGCCGCGGTGTTGGGACTGGGACTGGGTGGCTGGCCTGTAAAGGCGTTGAAGCCACAGTGCTGGGACTGGTACTGGGTGGCCAGCCTATAAAGGCGTTGAAGCCACGGTGCTGGGACTGGGACTAGGTGGCTGGCCTGTAAAGGTGTTGAAGCCACGGTGCTGGGATTGGGACTGGGTGGCTAGCCTGTAAAGGCATTGAAGTCACAGTGTTGGGACTAGGACTAGGTGGCTGGCCTATAAAGGCATTGAAGCCACAGTGCTGGAACTGGGACTGGTACTGGGACTGGGGTGGCCTGGCTCTTGAGAGTGTAGGGGTCACCATCATCGTGGAGTGATGCCGAGGTCATCGTTGACGGGATGTCACGGTCGACGACCCTCATCGATGAGGAGCAGAGAGGGAGAGAATTTTTTTTATTTTTCTCTTTACCAGCTCTATCGCCCTTATGGGTTTTCGCCAGAGCTGGCCCCCTTTGACTTTTTTCGGTATGCCCTTGCGGGTTTTCATACCGAGGGGTCACCCTCATATTGGGTACCCGGTATGGATTCTTGTTCTTGCTCTTGCTCCTCTTGCCCCTGTGCGGGCTCTTGCTCCTGTTGTGAAAACACACGGTGGAATATCCGTCCACTGCGGAGCACCATAGTTTGTGGCAATTGTGTCTTTGTCGAGTTTTGGGTAGGCGGAGGATCGGTAGATGTGGAAGGGATGTTGGGATTGACAAGTGTTTGAGGGGGAGCGCCTAGAGAGGGAGCCCTTATGAGGGGTTGCGTTGGCTGAAGGTTAATGGAAGCTAGAGGGATGGGAGTAGGATTGGAAGGCGTAGGCGGTGCCTGGGTGGTTGGAGGCGATGTCAGACGTATAAGGAGGGGCCTAGGTAGGGGTGAGGAATTTGTGGAATGGGGAGGGGTTTGCTGTGATGTGGGAGAAGGTGGAAGGCGAATAAGGAGAGGCCTGGATGATGGTGGATTGGTAATGGAGGGTACTTGGTTGATGGTATGCAAGAGGGGACGAGAAGGCTGAGGAAAAGGTGTAGGTTGGGGGATTGTTCTTAACAAACATGGTGGTTGGTTTAGGGTTTGGTTAAAAGCCCCGACACAAGCATTTTCTTCGTGCCACCCTTGTCCCCTCTCCACTTCATGGAAGGAGGTGACAAGGTTCAACTGTTGATTTGGTGGGTGTTTCGGTAGCGGGTTGTGGACAATCCCCATGTCTGGTTGTGGTGCTGGAGCTTGCTGCTGCTGAGGAGGTTGCTGAACTTGTTGTGGTGGCTGCTAAGCCTGTTGCTCCTGAGGAGGTCTCCAAACTTTGAGAGTTGCAATGAACTGTCTCATTTCATCCCAATTAATACCGCCCTGATCATTCAAATCATATATGTAATCCTTGAAATGGAAGCAATGATCTATGTTATGACCGGGCTGCCGATGGAAGACGCAGTATGGAGAGGTGTCTACATTAGGGGGCCAGGCCATCCTTTCTTTCGGCAAGGTGAGCAGGTTGGCGGCCATAAGAGCGTTGAATATATCTGGAAGGCTCTCGGGTAAAGGAGGGTACTGGGCTCTTTTGGGGCCTGTGAGTCTTCTTGGTTGCTGAGGATCATAATTAGTAGGAGGTGGCACTTGGTGGTATTGCTGGGGGACTTGGAGGTTTTATGGCACAACTTGGTTTTATGGAGGAGGTGGAGGCCAGAACGGCTGAGGATGGTTGTTTGTTTGGTGGTGGACTTGGTTAAAGAAAGTGGGTTGTTGTTGTTGTGACGGTTGTTATTGTTGCGGGGGTCTTGGGTTGTTGCAGAAAGGTCCAAGATTGCCAACCGCGTCCACCTGCTCATTAGTAATAGTGCCCTCGGTTGTGCCACCATTGGTGCTGACGTTATTGTTCTTTCTCACCATTCTCGGCCTCGGTTCAAACATGCCCATGATGGGCAAATCCTTCATTTGAGTTTGTATGTAGCAAGCCCTTTCATATAGTTCCTCCATAGTGTTAAGCTTATTCATGGCCAATATATGTCGAAATTGTGGAGTCGCATCAGAGATTATCATCTTTACTTGCTCGGATTCCGACAGAATATCTTTTAACTTCTCGGCCATCGACCTCCACCTATCGACAAACTACACAAAGTCATCATCGGACTTCATCTTTTCAGCCACTAGATCTGTGACGGACAAAGAAGGACCTACTCGGTCTTTATACTTTTGCAAAAATTTACACAGAACAACATCAAAATCTCCGGCTTCGACCCTTGGCACTATTCGCCGAAAGGCTCGAATCTCCAGTACTTTGTTCGAGGTTTTCTATAATTTGTTCAGGTTGCTGTTGACTTTTAGCATTGGTCTGATGGCCATTCATGTTCTTACGCTGTTTTGGCCGTCCCAGTTTAAGTCTGCTCAGCTCCTGATCTGTCTCGCTTCTATTGAAGTGCTCGATTGGATTCCATGATTGAGAAGTTGCTCAGGTGACCTAGGATTTTTCCTTCCGGGTGAGCTTCTATTGGTCGAGCTTGATGTTTCTCATCCCGTCTGGTGGAGTCTTTTCGAGGTAAGCCTTAAAATTGCTGTCTTAGTGGTGCCTTTGTCCTGTGTCTACTTAAGTGTGGTCAGCTTTATTCTGAGCCTGATCTTTTCCTTGTTTTACGATTGCTTAGCTTTGGACTCCGTTATGGTGTTAAGAGCTATTGCATATCGTGTTCGTCGTGCCGTGTCCAACGACCGAGGTGTTGTGAGGGCTCATTTATTATTTCAGGACGTAAAGGTAAGCTGAGATTTGCATTTTTTCTTGGGCTTTGTGCTGAAGTTGGTACTCATCTCTATTGCACTTAGGCTTCTTGTGACCGATTGTTCGCTGGATCGGTACTCGTGGCATGTTACATTGAGATTTTCTTGAATTGTGATGGCGCCGTGTATGTGTTGGGATGCGGATATCGAGTTATCTTCTATTGCCTATGTGCGTTGTATGAGTGCACAGTGGAAGCATGTGGGTTGGTTACCCACGGGTCGAGGATCTTATCGTGAGGTTCTGGCCAGTTGAGAGAATTGTTCTCCTCGATGTGACTTCATCTTGGCTTCCTGTGCCTTGATGTCGTCTATTGCTGTGCTGTTGCTGGTAATTTTTCTGGTGTTGGCATCGGCGTTTACGAGTGTTGGGGAATTGGTTGGCATTCCTGCTGATTGAGTACCCTCTACTCTGCCCTTCCTTCTCCTGGGTGTTGTGTTCTCGAGGCGTGCTTGTAGTCCTTGAGATACGTCCCTTGAGATTGTTAGTTTCCTGTCGTTTCTTGTTGTCGTTGGTCTTTCTTGGTGAGCTGTCTGATGCATGACCTGTCTCTTATGGTCGTGTGTTCAGCTACTCTTGTGCCTTGATGTGACCCTGCTTGTAGTTATGTTCTGTGGTTCTGTGTGCTGTACGGAGCCAAAATCCTACATGTGCTGTTGTGTTGTTGTTTTGAGTGCTATTTCTATATGATTTTGTGTTTCTGGTTCAAACTATTGTCTTGTCAGTTAGCTTGCGACTCGATCAGATATAATGTCTGAGTGAGGACTGACTTGATTGCGCTTGTGGTCTAGTGTTGTTGTTGTTGGCTTCCTGTGTACTAGGCGTTCCCTGTTACCTTTGGCACTGGAGCCGATGATATGGTTGAGCAGTCAGCTGTGAGGACTGTGTTTCCTTATTTAAGCTGATGCTTGTCGTGCCTATCATTTTATTTTTCGTGATCTGTTATCGAGGTAGTCGTGTCTCTTCTCCCGTGAGACATAAGTGACGTTGCCCTATTTCGGAGGTGTCAGACTTGTGTACACTTGTGTCATGCTCAGTCCTGAGCATGTGCTCATGATTCTAGTTTGACTGTGTTCCTCTGAGCTGTGCTTTTCGTGATTCATGTCGTTTTGTAGTCATATCCGTTGGGTTGTTCTTCCCTGCTTCTTCTTGGTTAGTCCTTAAATTTCGAGGATGAAATTTCTTCCCTTGTCATCATCGGCAAGACCAGTCAGTCTCCCATTAACCCAGACCATTCATCCTCGTTAATGAATAAACCCTTCTTTGCTTCGGCATTTAACCAATGTCGATGAACAAACCAGCACTAACCCTTGTCATCATCGGCAAGACCGATCAGTATTCCATTAGCCTGGACCTTTCATCCCTGTTAATGAATAAACCCCTCTATGCTTCGGCATTTGACCAGTGTCGATGAACTAATCAACACTGACCCTTGTCATCATCGACAAAACTAGTCAGTATTCCATTAACCTAGACCTTTCATCCCCGTTAATGAATAAACCCCTCTTTGCTTCAAAATTTAACCAATGTCGATGAACAAACTAGCACTGACTCTTGTCATCATCGGCAAGACCGATTAGCATTCCATTAGCCTGGACCTTTCATCCCCGTTAATGAATAAACCCTTCTTGGCTTCGGCATTTAACCAATGTCGATGAACAAGCCAGCACTGACCCTTGTCATCATCGGCAAGACCCGTCAGTATTCCATTAACCTAGACCTTTCATCCCCATTAATGAGTAAACCTATCTTTGCTTCGGCATTTAACCAATGTCGATGAACAAACCATCACTAACCCTTGTCATCATCGGCAAGACCGGTCAGTATTCCCTTAACTTGGGCCTTTCATCCTCGTTAACGAACAAAATCTATCTTTGCTTCGGCATTTAGTCAATGTCAATGAACAAACCACTACCGACCCTTGTCATCATCAGCAAGATCGATCAACTTTCCATTAACTTGGATCTTTCATCCTCGTTAATGAATAAACCTATTTTTGCTTCGGCACTCAGCCAATGCCAACGAACAAATCTCTGCTCGTTCTGACATCAGTTCTGTAAACCGAGTTTTAAAAAAAGGAAGTAAATGGGGCTTAAAATAGAGGTGCCTCGTCAACCTTACCCAACCACACTGAGTAAGGGTAAAAATGGCTATAACCCGGCTGTGGCGAATACCCAAAAGGGTGTCACAGGTAAAATTGGGTACCCCGTCATGTGAAAACCTGAAAGGGCACGTGGGCAAAAGCAAGAGGGGGTTGGCTTCGGCGAAAATCTGAAAGGGCGCTTAAGTCAGTAATGTGATGTATAAAAAAAATGATGATGATGTAGTAGTGAGGTTACTCTCGCTCGCCATTCTACTTCTCCTACCCTCTCGACCCTTGTCACCATCGGTAAGATCAGTCACTACCCTTTCGACCCTTGTCACCATTGACAAGATCGGTCGCTACCCTTTTGACCCTTGTCACCATCAGCAAGATCAGTCGCTACCCTTTTGACCCTTGTCACCATCGGTAAGATCAGTTGCTACCCTTTCGACCCTTGTCACCATCGGCAAGATCGGTTGCTACCTTTTCGGCCCTTGTCACCATCGGCAAGACCAGCTACCTTCTCGACCCTTGTCACCATCGGTAAGATCGATCGCTACCCTTTCGACCCTTGTCACCATTGGCAAGATCGGTCGCTACCCTTTTGGCCCTTGTCACCATCGGCAAGATCGGTCACTACCCTTTCGGCCCTTGCCACCATCGGCAAGACCGGCCATCCTTTCGACCCTTGTCACCATCGACAAGATCGATCGCTACCCTTTCGACCCTTGTCACCATCGACAAGACCGGCCATCCTTTCGACCCTTGTCACCATCGACAAGATCGGTCGCTACCCTTTCGGCCCTTGTCACCATCGGTGCTGGCTAGGGGTCGTCGCTCTCCCTTTCATTAAAGACTTCCCTTAAGCATGGCATGCATTTGAGGGTGGCTCACTACAACTGACCGCCTCTAAAGAACAGCGCCCCTACTAAGACCATACCTGGGATACAACCCAGCGTAAGAGAGAGAAATAGAAGAAAAATGGAGATAAGCTTCATGCAGGATCGGAGACATCGGGGTTTGACTTCCTTCCACGGCAGTACCCCTCAAAGAGATAGTCTGTTAAGCCGGGACTTTGTGTCTTTGATTTTTGGCACCCTTAGGCACGCGTACGACCGGGCTCATGACGTCCCGCGGGGCTTCGCCACTCTTGCCATACCTTTGTGTTCACAATTTTGCATTGATTGACATGTGACTTTGATTTTTGACATGGAATTTGATGCCAATAGCCCTTACTGGCTAGATTTAACATGAAAGCTCATTTTCGAGGGTCAAGACTGCCCCTATTTGAGACCTCTCCCGTATTAGGGAGCACCTAGATTGGTCATCTCATCCATCAACCTCTTGCCCTTGTACTCGACTGAGCAGAGAAGAGAAAAGGCCTTTGTGCATCCTAAGCATGGCCAAAGTAGTAACGATGTGCCTTAAAAGAGATTGGCTATGGTTCATCGTGAAGTGTGTGAAAAATCCATGCTTAAGGGTCACCCTCAGCAATCAGGGAAAGAAACTAAGACTCCCAGCGCGGAGTTATCACCAGCCTAAGGGTGCTACAGAAGCGAACTCATTTTGACTTGAATTAAGTAAAGCCTAACTAAGCCACTCAACATGTTAAGGAACTAGCATTATGACCATGTGCATGAATAAATAAGAGTGATAATAATGATAACATGTTCTTGCACAAAATAAATATACCTTTGCAAATCCATAACGTGAAAACTGACATCCTGAAGCGAGAGCTTGATCATCGAGCTTCATTTTCTTTACTTTGACAGGCCCAAGATGAAAGGATAGCAAAAGATTGAAGATTCCTCTACACGAAGGAGTGGCAGACACCAAATTGGACGAATGAGGATGAAAAGACAGAGAGACGAGGGCTAGAACTCCCTCGTTAAGGCACAGAAATCCTGATAACAAGGAACCAGATACAGAAAAAATAAGGATTAACGGAGATCAAGGTGGGCTAAAGCCTCAAAAGAAACAAGAGAAAGGGCAAAGACCCCGAAAGGGTGAAGAGGAGAGAGTAGAAAGAGGAGAAGAAGAATCATCTAACGCCGTTGGAGAAGAGGAATGATAATCACCGGACGGGGTTGGGGAAGGAGAATTAGAATCACCTGATAGGGTGGGGAAAGAAGATCCATAGACATCCGACAGGGTCGCGAAAAGAGAATGAGGACCACCCGACAGGGTCGGGGAAGAAGAATGAGAACCACCCGACAGGGTCAGGAAAGGAGAATACGGATCACCCGATAGAGTCGGGGAAAGAGAATCATGGACACCCAGAGATACTGGAGGAGAAGATGTCTCGAGATTGGGACGAAAGGACATAGCCCGAGGCCTGGAATCGTGGGAATAAAGAGGATTCGGGGAAGAGGGAGAAAAAGAAGAATGGGGGCTTGTAGACCCCTGAAGAGATGAGAAGATCATAGAAGCTGGATCTGAAGAAGGAAGATACACCATCCAAGGGTGGGAGCTGAGTAGAAGAAATGATGAATAGAAAGGAGAGGAAGAAGAAGTGGACCCCTGAGTGCACCACACGAGCCACCGCGGGTGTTGGCTCTCCGACCTATCTGGATGCTCCACCCAGAATTTCGTGAGGGGCATCGGCCCCTAACGTCTCTACCACCCCTGCACAATCCAGATGGTTATGTTAATAACCAGAGTCAAACAAAAGTCACAGTATATACCCAGTGTTAGAAGCTCTCACCTGTACTGGCTCTCTCTGTACCTTGCCACGACTCGAGGTCAGGGAATGTCTCCATATTGGGGGCGATCTCATCCATCACGTGAAGGAACCCCTCCACGTCGATCTCACACTCGACCCCCTCCTCAGATGGAAGGTCCACCTCTCGATGGGGTAAGAAGGTCGCCTCCACACCAGTTTCCAGCGGAGCTGCAAAAGACAAACCCAGCAAGACTAGATTAGCCAACCACCATGGCTAAACCAAACAGGAGTGAAGAGGCCGAAGCGATACTTACTTAAGGCCATCTCTGCCTTGACTTGCTCACCAGCCTCGAGTCCTCCAGAGGACCTGCCACCTTCAGCGGTCGCAGTCTCTACACGAGTGTGGTTCCGCCTAGGCTGCTGCCCTCCGTCCCCGCTCCCTGAGGATGCCTCCGTGGAGGGGTGGTCCCCCTTTGCCGCAGAACTTGTCAATAAACATAGCATTATACATTGTCCCAGTTACACACCCAAAAAGTAACAAAGTAAAGGGGGGATGCTAGAGGAAAGCCGTACCTGAGGCCCTGAAGGGGGTCAACGACAAGGGCACTAGCTGCTCTGGTCTCAACGCCAGTGCCCAGGACGCCTTCGCAATGGCCTCCAAAATGTCCCTCAGAGTGTGGGCACACTCGATCTGGGACACAAACTCCACGGGCCTGGCCAACCCAATCGCGTGGCCGATATGCCACCTCCAGTCATCGACCGCTGTGTCGGCAAAGCTCCCGTCAGGGAGCACCCAGTCCAACGAACCTCTGCTCCGGAAGTCACAATCGGCCAGGAACTGGGTCCACCAGCTCCTCGGTGCCCTCGATCGAGGCACCTTCACCCCAGTTATCGTCGCTGCTGTCGGTACCTATCTCAGGGGTTCAGCGCCCCGTTGTTGCCTCAGCTTCCAGATGACGATTCTCGACTGCCCGAGGGCCACTGCTCCACAAGTCGCTCGACCTCCTGATGAATCTGAGTAATGAGGGCCCTCAAGTACCCGTCGTCTAGTGGAATGGGAGGCAAATCCTCCCTCAGCAAATGACTCTCCTCTGCCTTCCTGATCGCAGAGGCCTTCTGCCTGTACAAATGACTGTGCTTGAACCACCACCTTGCGTAATGGACGTCGAATCATCCTCAATGTCCCGGCCCCGACGTTGAAAACTGCTCCGGCTCTCGACTATAGTAGAAGTCCCATCATGCTACTGCCAGTAGGTGGGTGGCCTTCCCTCTATACTGTCGACCTATCAAAGGAAACTCCTGGTTCGACGAGATCCCTTTGTCGTAGCCAAAGTTCCCGGCAAATCAAAATGGGTAGTATGGCTCCAAAGAACTCATCGTGGACCGGTGTAGCATCAACACGATCGGTCGAGTGCTCATCACCCACTCTGTCTACAGTCCAGCCTCCGACTACCTCTGATGTTGGTGGGCGCTGGTCGCCCTTGCACTTAAGACCCCAAGAAACAAGCTGGAGTCCCTTGTGGCACTGTCAAAAGGTAGTCCCTCCTCACCTCAGCCGGGCAGGTAGCAAAGGGCTCTCCTAGCCCCCTCCAGCTGCGCCTCGGTATCTTCGTCAGGCTGCCCAATGAAGCTGAAAAGTAAAGGTGCCGTCGGGTTCGCTATAGTCCCCTGAGTCACCAACCTCGAAAACAACAGTCCAACCCACGCACTCAGGTAGTGAGTCGACAAAAGTAGGCTCCTCTCTCTAGGCGCTGGGTGTGCCACCAGGACTCCCAACCCCTGATACATATTGGCCAAGGCATTGGGAGCTAAGGCCGACTGTCTCCCCTCTGCCAACAGGCACGCTGGCCACAGCAGCTCAGCCCTTAATAGACTATCCTCCCTGTGCGGGACCACAAATGTCGCTAACCAATACACTAAGTATGCAGCAAGATGTGTCACGTCCGGCAAGCCATGGGGATTCCACCCGTCCTACGGTGCATATACATTTCTAGAGTGTATCTAGAAATGCAGCTCCACCTCAGTGTACTCCTTCCATGGAGTCTGATACCTCACAAACTCCTGATAGAAGCAGAAGGGCCCGTTGTAGAAGTGGCGGACCCACACATTCAGCGGCACCCTGGGAGTCTGTGCAGCCCTATCTCTCCCCGCTAGGGCCAGGTCCCTCCAGGTCTTTAGAAGATGCCGATAACTATGTGGAACCTGGTATCGTCCCTGTCCATCGATATGACTGCGGTGGAGATCATCCAGTACCACCTCCTCATACCCTTCACCGCTGATCGGCAACCCAAAAATCCGGAACAGAGACCATAAGTCAAGTGAGGTCTCTCCCTCTGCTTTCACCACCGTGTTCCATCGACGGTTAAAATGCTCCAGTAGTGCCTGCAGTAGCCCAGTGTAGCAAGGGTATGCGTACAACGCAGCAGTCACCGCGTACCTGATCCCCACTCTGCCCAGTAGCACCCGGTAATGGTGCACAATCCCCATCAACCACTCGGTGGCCCCCTGACGGTATCGGTGTGAAGGGATCACTACCCAGCAGCCGTACCACCTGATAACAGTCTGCCGTATAACTCCATCCAGAATGTTGTATTCGTTATAACCCACCGCAGCATACTGCAGGCCAGCGGGCTCCAACACTAGCCTGGCTATCCCCTCTATCTCAGTACAGTGATGCCCATGCAAGTCCCAAGAAGTAGGGCCTATCGGCCCAACTCTGACTCCGAACTACTCTGCTCTGCTAAAGAACCCCAGGCACTCAGCACTAGGAAACTGGCATTGTCTCTAGTAGTCCTCAGAAAAGCTCGGATAGCTGTAGAGCGCAACTCCATGCAGGTTGTCCCTGCCTATTAGAATGGCCCGCTCAAGTCGACGATAGGCTCCGGTGACCTGCGAGTCATCCTCCACCATGCCAGGAGGGATGTAGCTCCTGATGAACTCAAAAAGCTGGTGGTCCAGGGGAAACTCCACGGGGTAGCCTCCACTCTGGTCATAGGTGTACAGGTCGCCTACCTCCAGAATCTGGGCCTCCTCTACAACTCCAACTCCAACTGCCCTCTCACCAACTGGGCCCTCAGCCACTACCATATGACCCAGATCCAGCTACTCTGCACTAGCCATAGTGACCACCGGTGGACCGAGAGGGGGCATCAGTCGCTCAGTCTGTTGCACCCAGTGGTCCTCCTCCCGAGCCACATGCCTTAGGAACCGCTCATCTCTAACAAATTGTGCCATAACTGCAAAACAGGGCACAAAAAAATGGTCAGCACACCAAATAGTCAATATATACAACATAACAAGGCATACGCACATGAAGTGTCAAAATACAACTACAACGGCTCGAAACAGAGGGCTCATGGGCCGTACGCCCTCGTCTCCGCCTCCGACTCACGCGCCGTGGGGGGCATTTGTCATACATGGACAATTTTCCAGCAAAATGCCAAGGAATAAGGGTCAGGAAATTGCCCCGAATGTCTTTAAGGCATGGGATACCTAACCCTTTCTACAACTCTGTGGGTCCCACCAAGGGTCCTGATCAGCTTGCCGTGACGTGCGGGTATACAAGCAACTAGCTGGGACCAACCCCGGTCACTCAGCTACGGGCTTTGCCTGCACTTCACATGGCCCCCTGGGCCAACCTTGGGGTGCCCTGACTCTAAGCCACGCCACATGGCACCCAGCGAAAAGGCAAGGAGCTAACCCCGAGATGCCTTTTGCCAACCCTTCAAAGTCAAAGGGAGACCTAATTAGGCCAACCACAGGCTTTGGAGGCCTGCAGCACGCGTATACGGCTCACACATGTGTGTTCGACATTTTCCTGAACACCTTGTGGACACGTACATTCTAGCCCTCCTACATCAAACCACTGGCTAACCCATAGTTCCAGCACGCTAATTGGATCCTACAATGACCCCTAGCAATCTGGGGCCACCCCTGACCCTCAGACATGTGGCGATGAGCCACCTATCTTTAGCTCTCGGGCCAACCCGAGGCTACCCTGCCAACCTGTCGTGCAATACGACACGTAGCTCGAGGCATGACCCATGTGCCTAAAGTGCCCCTCCTTTTTCATATTTTTTCTAAATTAGTGAATTTTTGGGAGAAAAATTAGAATATCCAAAAATTAGGAAATTCCTAATTTCCTTTTCCTTTTTAACCCTCTCTCCTCTCTCTTCCCTCACGTTCACTCTCTCCCTCTCATTCTCTCTCCTCTCTTCTCCTCTCTCCGTGGGGCACGCGATCGTGGCGAGATGGGCGAGGCAGGGATGCGATGGAGTGATCGTGGAGCGTGCTGGAGTGAAGGATGGAGCATGGCGTTGGCGCGATCCCTCGGTGGATTCAAAGCCAGCGTGGTTTGGTCGTCGTGTCAATTTCAGCGCGATTTAGTCACTTCACCGCACGAGAACTTTGGTGGAGGTAAGGAGATGGATCACCTGCTTCTCTTCTGCCTTCCCTCGTGATTTGGAGCCGAACGGTGCGAGTATGAGCAGGTTTTGCTTCATTTGAGTGAGATCATACTTCGGGGGGTGTGAGACGGGTTCGTCATTTTCGGTGACGATTTCTTGCTAGATTAGTATCATTAGAACCCCTGCCATGTTAGCATTCCATTGTCACCAGTTTCATCACGATTGGTTGTCGTTTAGGACCGGTACGAGCCTGGGAACCCAAGTGACTCATTTTGAGTTGATTCGGTGGAATTGACCATTTCTTGCCGTTTATGTGTCAGATTGATCCCTTTCGGACTGTGAAAGGCTTATATGGTCACTAGGATTGTTTCCCCTTCGTTTTAGGGCGAACGGGGCGTGAAAAGGCTGGGTTTCAGCCAATCCTCTATTTTTCCCGTCGTAACACCTTAGCGGTCCTTCTAGTGACCGTTTGCGTTCCTTAAGTGGTCCAGTATGCGACTGTTTGTCTTATGTCAGTTCGTGTCTTCGCGGTCATGCGATAGACTATTTTTCTTGGCTAGCAACCCATTGTTGGACCGTGAAGCTCTGTCCAGCAGCCCATTAGGTGACCACTAGACTTATGTGGAACGTCAGTTTGGCTAAGCGATCTTACGATAGACTATATAGCTTGCTTTAGCGGCCCTATGGTCCACCGCTAAGCATCATTTGACTTTAGTCAAAGGGTTTGAGTCGGTTCGGGCTAGCGGTCCTAGCTCTGACCGTTTGTAGTCTTTAGCAGCTCATTAGTAGACCGCTAAGCTCCATTTAACTTCGGTCAATGTTTTAAGTCAGTTCACGTTGGTGTCCTTAGCGGCCCATTTATAGACTGCTAGGCTCCTGAAGCGGTCCTATTATAGACCGTTTTTGGTGGTTTGACTGGTTAAGTCGGTTCGAGGGTTGACTGGGTCTAGCGACCTTGTATATGACTGCTACAGTCACCTCGCAGCCCTTTCTATGATTACCGAGTCTCTGTGTTCTCTGTGTGAGGTTAGCGGCCCTTTGGCTGATAGCTTGGCTTACCTAGCGGTCAAGCGATCGACTGTTTATCCCCAGAGTGTTATTTTCCAATGTTTTGGCTTCCCAATTGTCTTGGCTCAACGTTGTGGTTTGCCCGTTGTCCCGTGGATGTCTTTGATGTCCTATGAGGACTATGACCATGTTATAAGACAGCCAGGAGTGCGTTTATGTCAAGTAGTATTCTGTACTGCTTTAGAGTCATTATTGATTTCTAGTCAACCCGATAAGATCCAGTGGTTGAAATGCGACCTCGTGAATGTCTCGAAGTTCTTGTATAAGATCGAGACATGGTTTTCGACACCTTGAGGTATTATTTTTAGCTGTCGCTTGCTCAGCTTGCTTCTTCAACCTCCTCTTCAAATTCTTCCTACGATTCTTCTCTTGCTTCTTTTGACGTGCCGTCTCTTGAGAAGAAAGTGGACATTGTTTCGGAGGTGGGACTAGTTTGCCCCCGAAATTGAAGGGCTGCCAATCATGTATGATATGACCTATCACCTCATGGTATGGGCAATAGCCCTGGTGTAGTGCGACGCCTGGTGCCTGCTGGCTGGGTGACGCCGAGAGGTTTAATAGGCCTTCTCGTTGACATGCGAAGAAGATGTGCAGGGTCTTCTCGCGAGGGAAAGAATATAGCTTCTCTGGTTCCTCGCCTTCAGATGAATTAGAGGATTCCTTGGAGAGCCAAACCCCGAGCGGGGTTCGGGCAGTGGGTGATACACCTGCCTCCCGTATATGGGCTGGAGTTAGCCCGTTGGCAAATGCGCCAAAGGGGAAGGTGGCCAACTGTTCATCAATGATTTCCAAGAATTGCAGCAGACGCCTTCGTTGCAACTGCAGCTGTCGAATCTCCCCTCGAATCTTCCGAATAGTCCTCCGCAGCGCCAGGCATTCAGGGAGTGAGGGAGGAGCGGCTCCACGGCCAGTAGTGGGCTGTTGATTCGATGGCCCGACTTCGGAGGCATTGGAGCTTAAAGCCGTCGGTATCATGTAGAGCACATTAGCCTACCGGTTTGGTCGACTCCAAGCATAGGGCTGTGGCGGGTCGACTGCATGGCCCAACATATTTATCAAGCCTTTTTGGATAAGCTCTTTTGCTATGTTCTTGAAAACGTAACAGTCCCCAATGATGTGACCCAACCTTCGATGATACACACAATAAGTGGGATCATCCGGATCATCTGTTTTATTCACCTCTGAGGGCTTCCGTGGATCCGACAGGGTGATGAGCTTTTCTTTCATGCACAGATCAAAGAGCATCTTGGTATGCTCTTTTCTGAAGGAGTAGGGCACCTTCATACGCCCCGCTAACAGAGACGCATTCGCCTTGGCGTCGAATTTTTTGCTATTGCCCTTTCACTTTCCTTCCCCCTTGTCTCCATTCGTCGGGGAGAAGTCCACGACATTTACCTCCTTGCCACTGGCCAGGCGGTCTTTGGAAGATTTGCCTTTGGCAGAAGTATGTGCCGGGTGATCAACGAAGAATATTTCAAGCTCCACCACCATCGTGTTCATCTAGTCGAAGCTTCTGATGTTTGAGCCCAAAAATTTTTCACTGACTTCCGCTAACAAACCCCTGCAGCATATGGTGATCGCATCTTCTGGCGTTGGAGGATTATCGCAGTGCATGCTGACGTCCCTCCACCGCTTGATGAAGTCCAATGCGGTCTCACCTTTTCTCTGCCGGAGGGCACAGAGTTCCGCCAGGGAGACTTTGCGCTCGGCCGTCTGAAAACGGTCGACGAACTTCTTTTGCATATCAGCCCCAATGAATTGGACTTTCGCCTTGAATACCACTGGAAGGCGGTGCTTGTTAGGGACGTGACAAAGTATCGCAGTAGATATGACTCTTCTAGTGCTAGTTCACCCATGGCCGTCATGTAGTAGGCCAGGTATTCATGTGGCGAACCCTGCCCATTAGTTTTTATGAAGGGTGATTAAGGGTTAATTACTAATTAAGCCCTAATTAGTTCATAAAAATTGGAACTTTTGTCTAATTCGGTTTGCTTAGGCTCAATTGAAGCTCAATTAAGCTTCGATCCCGGTATATATATATATGTTGGTCACTAATGGACCATTTGTTGTTCGGATGAGAGTCTGCATTTGAGGCATCAGAGACGATGATAGAATCGTGTGAATATCTGCCGCATGTACGGCAAGTTTAATGTAGGGTTGCGGGATTGGATCCGGGAGAATCGGGTCGAGTTAGCGAACTATTGGCCCGAGATGGGTTTGAATCATGACCATGTCGGGAGTTCCAAGGTCCACGTCCGATACCACAAGGCGTCATTGATTTTCTATTTGCACCTAGTCCGGGGGAATGAATTGTTAAGTGTGTAGCGCAAGCTCGCCATCGTGCGCCCTCACACGCGGATCAACCTGCGCGGTCAGGTCGCGGGGATCGACTTGCCCGGTCAGGTCGCGGGGGCAAGGGGGCAGCACCCCTTGCGGGGGTTTTTGGGGGCAGCGCCCCCGGAACAAAATTATAATTATAGCATGGGTGATGGAGTTTCTTTCGTTGTTTATTGGCATTAAATCTTTTTGTTCAAGTTTTACCATTTCTTTTTGTTAGTTAGTTATCCCCTTTCCTTTTTTTATATTAAGATGCCACGTCGGGGAAGGGGTGTTAAAAGGGGCACGTCGGTTAAGGATATGCAAGGCAGAGGGCACGCCGTTTCAATAAGGGGTGAGCAAAGAGCAGGGGCGCGCTGGTTAAGATGGCAAGGAGGAGGGGCGCGCCGGGTATAGGGGCACCGGTTAAGGTGGCAAGGAGTAGGGGCACGCCGAGTATAGGGGCGCCGGTTAAGGTGGCAAAGGGGGGAGATAGTGATTCTGAGAGGGTGGTTAAAACGGCGCTGGCTAAGTGAGTGGGACGCGCTGGTTTAAGGATGTTGAAGGGGAAATGGGGCTTTTGTGAGGAGGGTTGAAATGGCGTGGTGGAATAGTCTCCACGTTGTATTAGCTTCACCCGAGAGTTTGTTCATTCTGACTGTGTGTTGTTTTTTCTTCACCCGCAAGCAGGTTTTATGGTTCGTTCATCCAATTAGTTGATTAAGTTGGTGAAGAGGAGATTCAAGTACTTAAGTGGTTTATTAGGATAGATTAGCGTGGCTTCTTTAAGTGTTTTGCTCAAGGGGTTTGATCCACAGAGGCTCCACTGTGTTCTTCACCGGAGGGTGTCTTTATTCATTTGTTCTTGGCGTTCTTAGCTCCTCTGGCGACAATCCGGCAACACCTCCCTCGGACGGGAGCTTTCCAAAAGGAGAAGCGAGAGCCACCCACCGTTTTGCTCCGGTGGTGAACTCCCAACATGCGGAGCGGCCTCACGGCGGTCCGTTAGCCCATGTGTGAGGGTGGAGTGCTCGAGGGCTAGCCTACAAGAGCAACCACGACTCACGGGCGGTGAATCTTCGAAGCGGGGTGAATGTTCACCACAGAGGGCATAGATGTTCATCCATCGAGCGGGTTACCTTGAGGGCCATGCCATGGAGTGGTAGACCTCAAAGGCCCCCGGATGATTGGAGAGCGATGAAGGCGAGTCGAGATTGGGACAGAGAACTGAGCTTGCAAAAGAAACTTTTATTCATCCACACAGATAGGGAAAATGAAGTTTAACACAAAGAGTTCATCCGGAAATGGAAAATAGAATACATTGCAAGGGGGAGGAAGAAGGTATTGACGGGAAGGAAATAGGAAGAACACAGAAACTTTCCCCCCAAACCCACCTCTCACACTCACACCTCCCCCCTTCACATATATAGTGAGGTTTGATTTTTATACGTGAAAGCAAATATATCATGCATCATGAACTCAACCCTTTGGCATACCATAATGAAATGTTGGATTCTTTTGTCCCAAAAGTTTAATAAAATGCATGGAAATTATCCAATGATATATATATATATGATTCGTATCTGATTAACTTCTCACTTATTGATTCATGTGAGAGACTTTGTCTTAACAAGATGGATTGAGCTTGCTTGATGTCGACTTAAATTGAGATGGCAAAACAGTTTGGGTGTGACACTGAGAGGTAGGTCAACCCCAATCCAAATTCATCAACCCACCCTACCATGCACAAAAAGATCCATCCAGATCTTGACCATGTGAGTTGAATCCGAGGAAGTCCGGGTCCGCTCCAAGCTTTCCCTTGCAGGGCTGGCAGAAGGTGGCTGGCAAAATTAAGGGGTCAACCGGCAGAACCGCCCACTCGTAGTCCTACTGAGTCGAGGTTTACCCATTTGGCCCACCGTCCATCAATCAGCTTCTCGGATTTGGCCCGTAGATAAATAGTGCAACACCCTGTGTTTAAGTTAATTAATCCGTTCTTATCCAGTCGCTTTATATATGTTAACAATAAAAGTTAAGGCGAATTCCTGATAAAATTTCACAAATCACCCCATTAAGTGAAACGCGTAGTCACAGAAGAGAGCAACCACATGACAATAGTTTTGAGGAACGGGACCATCAAAAACTCGTAAGCTTATGATCCATCAATACCCTTATGGCCCGCCCTCCCAGACACAGCCATTCTCTTAAACAAGTCTTAACCAAAGGCTCCAAATTTGACTTGTTTCAGCTGAGAGAGAGAGACGAATTTTGCCCACCCATGTATTAAACAGGTCACGCCCCTAAAGGATCCAAACCTGACTTGCACTGCTTGATGAGAAGGGGATGACTATGGACACCCACTCAGCCTATGTGCAGATCCTATTCTTCTAGAAGTAGACCGATGTCATGGGTTAATGATGGTCGCAGAGTGTTGACGTGGATTACCTATCCCATCTCTAGTTTCACAACAAGCTGTGACCATTTACCGAGTCCACGTATCCATTTGATGCAACATGGTTGATAATAAAATCTCTTAAGTTAGGCCTTCAAAACTGAGTCGACATGTACTGACTCGTAAGGGATCTGTGCCTTCCGTTGAGCTGAAATTCCGATCCAAGATGTGACAGACTGCTCCCAGAGCATCCAAACCGGTGAACTTACCATGACACACCATGGAGCCGTCGGACAGACACCACCTCCCCCATCGTCCGTCCAAGCAAGGAAACCTTTTTGCTCCCCACCGTCCAGCTCCGGGCAATACAACTCACAATAATGAGCAGCCCCCGTTCCCGTTCGGTCCATCGCAAATTCCACGCGGATTACTTGGTGCTCACCGAGGTGAGTTTTCCCCCGCTCTCATCGCATCACATCAGTTACTGGTCTAGTTTAAATGCGATCGACCTTGTGACATATAAACCAGCACATTTAAACCGACTTCTTCTTCGTTCAAATTTAATTCACGTATGATTCATTCGAATCTTTAATGAGCTCGACTAACTTGAATTTTAAACAAGCAAACTTTACAATCTGTTGATTCATTGAATACCGGGGGCCTAATCAAGCCTAATTTGAACTCAGAATATCATGCTCGTTGGCCCACTTTGATAATAGGTTAGGATAATTCACCCGGGGTCAATTGGGTGGTGTCCCCAGTTCTTAGTAGCAGTAGTCTGATATTTATATCGGGTTATCGATACCCTGAACTCTGGGTCGTTACAGATGGTATCAGAGTGGTTTTGGGGAATTGTATCAGGAATTGAAATTTACACTGGTCCAGAGCAAGTCCCTTTGAGTCGTCTCTTCCTGGCTTAGGGTATTTCTTGTGATCGCTAATGTGTTTTTCGTTGTCCCATTTTCCTAGATTTAAGATGCCGCCTTGTAGGCGAAGAGCCCCAGTTCCTCGGGATGAGGCTAGTGTTTCTCCTACTCCTACTGTACCGATTCTTGCCCAGGCTGCACCCGATCCTACCCCACTTATAGAGTTGCCCGGTAGTCATGGACGAGCGCTAAAGGAATTTTTGTTGTTCCATCCACCGACGTTCGAGGGCCAATCAAACCCAAAGGCAGCGAGGGAGTGGTTGGATGCCACTGAACGCGTCTTCCAATCCATGGAGTGTGCCGAGGATGAAAGGGTTATACTGGCTTCTTATCAGCTTCAAGGTACCGCATGCACGTGGTGGACCACGGAGTGGGAGGTCGCCTACCGTTCCCATCCGCTTCGATAGATCACATGGGCGGAGTTTGTTGCTGCATTCTAGAGTGCCTACACTTCGGCCTGCCTGCAGTTAGCCAAGATGTACCAGTTTCTAGTGCTGACGTAGGGCGATATGTCAGTGCTACAATACCGAGACAAGTTCATTGAGTTGGGCCGGTATGCGCCCCACATTTTCGCTGATGAAGTCGTCAGGACTCAGTAGTTTCTGCGCGGACTAAAAGCAGAGTTGAGCCTGCTGTTGTTCGCTACCCGTGTAGCTGAGTTAGATTCTGCGTACCAAGCAGCCGTTGCGTTAGAGTTAGAGTTGGAGAGGACCCGGGGACTTCCTCAGGCTGGGATAGTTCAGCCGGTCGTGCAACATCAGCTACCCTACCAGCCGTCTATTCCAGGAGCTCCCTCTGCTTTCTCTGCTACCAGTGGCACTTCCTTCCTACAATCCCAGGGCAAGGGATTCTGATTTAAGAAGTCCAAGAAAAAGAAGTTCGATCAGTCGGCATTTTCTGATTCGAGCCAGCAGTCCGTTTCTTCTGTTCGACCGCGTCCAGATTTTTTTGCTTCTCAGCCGAGGTTGTGTTCCAAGTGTGGTGGCAGCTATCCGAGCGTGCCGTGTTCTCTATCGATTGCCTGCTATCACTGCGATCAGTCGGGGCACATCTCCCAAAACTATCCATTGAGGCCACAGATGGTACAGTTCTCGCAGACTTCCCAGCTGCAGCAGTCGCAGTTTCATCTTCCTCCGCCGCCTCAACCTCAACCATTCTATCTATCAGTTCCCGCTCCTTCCCAGCAGTCGTCTGTAGCTAGCTATCCGCCGAGAGCCAGGGTTACTCACATCACTCGTGCGGAGGCGTTGGCGTCAAATCTGGTCGAAGGTACGATTTTGATTCATGGTCATTCAGTGCGTGTTCTTTTCGATTCGGGTGCAACCCATTCTTTTATCTCCGAGGATTTTATTGCTTGTGTCGAAGAGCCAATGAATGAAGTTTCCTGTGAGATGCTTGTGGAGTTGCCATCTGGCGATTACATGTCCACTCCTTTGTGCGTGGAAAATTCTCCGGTTCTCGTCAGTGGTCGGAAACTGCCAGCGAGACTTTACGCATTACAGTTGGCCGAGTATGACGCGATTCTAGGCATGGATTACATTCTAGAGGATCAATCCACATGGACTGTCATTGAGAGACTAAAGAATGTAGAAAATTTGAAAGCCCTTCAGATGGTAAAGAGGGCTATAGATATTAACCCGTTTCCTGGTGTAAATGAGTGCACGACTGTATCAACCCTGATAAATTATGACAATGAAAGTTCTTAAATATCATTAAAATAAATAATTAGTGATGTGACACCACCTTGGGGGAGACTGCCACTCGACCGATGGCCTTGGACCTACAATCGCAAGCAAGCAACTTGGGCAGCGGACTCACTCTAGCGAACTCATTCGCGTAGTGCACACTAGTGCCCGTAGGCAACCCGGTGATGGTGGTGAGGGTCTGGGACGGGACCTCGGTGCTCCGGGGGTTGACTAGCCTAAGATTGAACCCCTAAGGGTCCTAGGATGCCCACTCTCGGAGGCAGCCAACACGCCGAGGCCGTGGGATGTAATGGCTCTCTCACCACTCGCCCGCATTAGTCACTCACACAATAGTAATTTGAGATCGGGCACTCACTTACCGTCTAACGGCACTAGCGGCAATACTAAACCAGCAATGGAAAGAAACCAGCAAGGGGGTAACCGAATCTCACCTGACCGGTGTGAAGACTCTGATCCCGGCCGAAGATGAGGCGAGCGGGGAAGCGTGGGCATACCCTGCACGCTGCGCCGGTGTAGCTCTAACCTGAAAATTTAGAATAGTACACCACTACCCTTCTCGCAGGAGGGGAATCTCGGGGTGGGGGTTAGCTTGAATTACACCCAAAACTACCTCCACACAGGGAGGGGTTGCAAGCCGGCCAGGCGGGGTGGGGAAAACTATGCTAGAATCTGAAGTGGAAGAAGACCGTCGATTCTGCTAGCTCTCTGGAATAGCAAGATAGGCAGTTGCTACCAGCTCCGCTACGGGCTCTCCTGAACTCCGTTGTTGATGAAACTAGCGCCAAAACCTCTTGGGTTGGCCCAGTGGGATGTCATAATTATTGGAGAATTTCTTGATGTCATCGGTGGTTGGGGCAGGGTCTGGATCATGGCTGAACTGCTCTGACTCTGACTGCTCTCAAAGGGCTACTGCAGGAAGACAAGGGCGCCACAAGCACTCATGGGGTCTGATTGACGTGGGACCAGAACCTCTGTGATCTGGTCGAGTCATCTTCGAATGGAGACCAACGGGGATGTCATTGGAGGTCAGAGCTGGATGCGAAGAGAGGAACAGTGGAAGGGTGTCGGACAAGGCTCTGGGGAACTGACCGTGCGCACCTCAGGGAGAAAATGTGGAACTCTTGACTCCGAGCTCCAAAAATTGTTCTGCTTCTTGGAGGTGGTAGAGGACTTGGAGGAGAAACCATCAGCCAAATGGCACCTCAGGAAGCCTAGGGTGCTGTTCGTGGAAGTCTCTACAAGTTGTTGCTGGTCATCTTCCTGAGAGGAAATGAGCAATCTGGGGAGATCGACTCCTCTGGGCAACCCTGAAGTCGGATGATGGTGAGACCACTGCGCCTGGAAAGAGACTTCGAAGAGCTTTCCATTAATGTAAGGCTTGCCACCAGGTGATGCTCGGTGAAGATGTGGCAGACTCTGCAACCTTGTAGTATTCTGCTACTGTAGGATCCATACTGGTAGTGGGGAGTAGAGGGGAAGAATGGAGGGTGTAGGAGGAGAAAATGGTGGGAGATGGACCCGGCATGCTTCTTGATTGAGAGAGGGGCCCTTGGCTAATCCAAAGGGGCCACAATAATAACTCCCTTCCCCCCGGGGTCCTCTCCAACGTGCGCGGCGCATTGCATACTCTGTGTGTTCGTCGTGCCTTCTCTCTACTGGAAATGCCCGCGTACGTGCATCTCTCTCTAGCCCTGGGACCGAATTCTTGCCACCTCCCGTTCGTAGTAATAAATCGTGGGGAATATGCTTGTCCCACAATCTGGGCTCAGGTCTTTTATCACGAGCGCTCTTTGTCTGTGATGTCCGTTATCTGTTTGAGTGTTGGCTCTTTCTTAAACCCCCATGGTTAACATGCTGACTTACTAACCCAGCGCGTGCTAACCTGCTAACTCTCTCTGTGAGCGTTAATCCGTTAACTCTGTGAGTGCCGGCACGCTAACTCCGCTAATGTTAACCTGTTAACTTCTCGGATGTCATACCACTATATCCCTCTTAGTCTCTTCATGAGTTTCATCACTGTGCTTCATTGTTTTGAAAATAATAGTGTTGATGCCCTGGGGAGGGGAACATTCTCTATGAGGATACTTGAATCACCGTGAGGTCAAAGGGCTCTGTCTGCTCATGACGAGTACCCTTGTGGGCCGCCAGAAGGTGAATATTGACAGGATTCCAGCCCAACATCAAATCCACTATCCTTAAGGATATTGTGGTGACCATGGGTTGTATGCCCCTCGTAGGCTAGCCCTCGGGGTTTCCTTCCCTACCGATCATCCCTTTGGATCGCGAGCTGACCACGGGTCACGTCCCCCTCGTAGGCTAGCCCTCGGGGTATTCGCCTCCCTCATTGGCCACCTCATCCGATCAAGTTTTAACCCACAAAAGAATGGTGCCTCTCGTAGGCTAGCCCTCGAAATTTTCTATCCGTTCAGGTCTGTCGGTCACCGTCGTGTCACCCGGCTCTAAGGGGCTTACTCCGTCACGTGAGTATGTCTCCGCTTCTCCCCGCAATCCTCCGGGGACAGGAAGATGCTGCCTAATTTTCGTCAGATTTTTAACCCAATTAACATCAAAGAGGTCAATAAATAACTCTGTAACTCAAACAGGTTGAAAATAGTGGAATAATGCCTTAAACCGGTGCGCCCCTAATCCGGCACGCCCTAATACGACGCGGTACCCCCGCACCAGATTAACCTTACACTCAAACCAACCAAATTTTAATTGGTCTCTACCCGGCGCGCCCTATTCCGGCGTGCCCCAAGCACCCCGCACCAGTTAAACCCATCCATCCACTCCCATGCCGTTTTAACACTATACCAATGCTATCCCGCGCCGATTAAGCCCATTTTAATTCCCCCTGCGCCGTTTCAACTTTTCCCCTTTACAAATAAAATAATAAAACTCAAGATGCGCGCCGTTTTAACCATCTCTTTCACCACCACGTCGTTTTAAACCTTCCTCTCCACACCGTTTTATCACCCGCGAATCTCACGCCGTAACGCACGCACCCACTAAACATTGAAGCAATTGCATTTCTTAAATTAATAACGCATGCCATGCCACCCTTCGCACATGCATTCACCTAACAAAACAATAAAACCCATTAAACCGTGCAATTAACGTTTCCTCTCCATCTCCCATACATGTGTATAAATATATATATATATATAATAAGCGCACACGTACATATATATAACATACGTTGCATACCCCTCTTAACACACAAATGTATTAACTTTACACGTTAGAGCAATAAAAAAAGGGGGGAAGAAAAAGAAATACAAGCCAACCCACCTAACTGGAGCAGTGTTTCTCCTCCCCTTCTGTTCCCTCTTCTCCATTTGGAGCTCCCTGATCTCTTTGTTTGCGCCTTCTATTTTTCTCTATTTTTTTCTATTCTCCTCTTTCTTTGTAAGCTCGTTTCTTCTATTTTATAGGAATGAGAGGGGCTCGATCTGGCGCCAAGAGGCATTTGGCTTGATCCGGCGCTGGCTGGCACAAGGCTTGATCCGGAGCCGAGTGGCACTAGGCTTGATCCGGTGCAGTGTGGATCTAGGCTTGATCCAGCGTAGTGTGGAGCGTAGCCACCGTAACACGGGCCACTATTCCTCACATTGTTTATTGCTCTTGATGGCGCTAGCTAGCATGTTTCACCTTTTTTCATCAGGTGAGGATGCGTTGTTCCTTTCCCTGAGATGTATCATTGGGCGTGCAACGCGGGTTTAGCATCGTCCTCTTTGGGTGCAGACTTTGAGTGCATTATCAAGTGGGTTGAGGACACTTGCAAATGGTTGAACTTCATCGTCCCTTATGGATGCGGGTTTTGAGTTATCCCGGCATGAGTAGTCTAATGCCAGTATGGTATATCACCACCGAGGAGAGCATTTTGACTTAAGTGCATTATCGAGCATGCCAAGCACTCTTGCAAGTGATCGTGCTTGAACATCCCCATTGGACGTGGGTTTGGATTAATCCAGTGTACTTCTCATGACACCGCGCTAGAGCTTTCGCTACTTTTCCATGGGGAATTTCCTTTTGTATATGACACGATATTTTAGGTGCCAACAAATGTCCCCCACCAATGGGTGACGCAAATGAGGAACAAGTGTGCGGGACCCACGAGTGTAGACTTCACTTATTACATCATTTAATTTCATGAGATGGTGGGTCATTAATTCAGTGTGAACTTGATTTGGCGTAGGATCTTATCGACATGATTCGGCGCAGTCTTTACAACTGATCTGGCACAGGACTTTATCAAGTTGATCCTGCGCAGTCTTTCTATATCATCGCAAGAATGCACCAATGATCCGGTGTAGCCCTACTTGCTGAATCGGCGTAGCTTGTCTGCCTGATTCGGCGCAGCTCTGGATGATTCAGCGCACCCCATCACGGTGGTAAAAGGCGTCGATTCAAGGTAAACCTTTATCTTTAAAGGGGGACAAATTGAGGGCCTTTGCCTCTCTTCTTGCTTTTCTTATTCATTCCACTTTGTTTGGCCGCTGAGAAGCTCCTTCATCGACCAGTGGCCATCTTCCCCCCTGCTCTGCACCTCCGGTGTCATCTTCGCCTTAGGTGAGCCCTAGCGGCTGCTTTGCCAGTGCCGTCGCGTTCTTCCTCTCCACCGCCAGTGGAGGCCATTGCCTATGGTCACAGGCATCATTGGGCATGGCGTTCTTTATTCCCAGCCATCGCCCTTTGCCAGAGCGAGGGCCATTCCTTCTCCCTCCCTCCTTCTTCATCTCTCCTCTCTTCCTCTTTTTTCTTTGCCTCTTCACCTTATCCCTCCTTGGATGACATTCGTTGATGTCACCATGGTGGCCTTTCGAGGCTCGGGAGGGATTCAACCACTGCCATCGTCGTCGTCCCCACAGTGAACCCTAGGGGGGAAAGGTGAAGAGTCCTCTGGCCACTTCGTGCAGATTCAAAAGTGGGGTGCTAAATCACGATCAGACGACATTGATCTAGGGGAGCGCGAGATCAAGACCATGGCACCAAATCATGATCAGATGATGTCGATCTAGGGAAGTGTCGAATCAAGGATAGGGCGCTGATCCAGGCTAGTACCCACTGAATCACCCCCAAAGTTTATGGCTAAGGGTGAATGCTGCCAAAATTTTCGTAAATTCCATAGTGTTGGTTCTATATTTGATGTATTCATTCCCTTTTCCTTTTCAGGCTCAATGGCTTCTTTGAGGACTTCCTCATCTTTTGGCCTTCCAGTTCCCAACGGTGCCCGAATTGTAGGGTCAGTTGAGACCCTAGTTGTGACTTGGGCAAATTATGTTGATTTGGACCGAGAGCATGCCGAAATTGCCAACTTAGCAGAATCATCAGACTCAAAAATCAACACAGTGGAGATCGACAGAATCACTAAGGTGGGGAATGACTTTGACTTCAGCCGAGCAGGGGGTTATCGCATTGACCTCCCGAAGGATCGCCACCTAGTGAAGTTCCTGAAGACCTTTAGTCTTGGTAGCAAATATGATTATATTATGGCCCATCAGCTGGAGTATGCCATTCTGAAGGAAAGGGATAGCTTGACGGAGAGCACCATGAGGGGAGAGCCCATGTACCAGCTAGGCGACCCCCGCAAGTGGGATGCCATTCTAGGCATGGCGAAGTTATAAGCTGAAGATGATATGTTGTTGTGAGCCCCCAAGTTCACCCCTGCTCGGTGGGACAATGTCGCCGATCGAGTGCATAGGGAGAAACCAGGCTTCGACTTATTTCTAGCTCTCTTGAAGTGGGGCTACAGGGATGAGCCCTTTTTGCTACACTGCCTGGCGGTTAAATTCAAGCATCAGCTAGCAGTGGGCTGGTTTGCTGACATGAGCACTTCAGACACCCACTCTTTTAGAGAAGGTGCCATAGAGTTTACAGACTATGTGCTTCAACACTATGCTCCGATCCTGATCACTGCAGGGGTATATCATAGCATCTACGCCTCTTGCTTCAGGTACCCCATTTCAAAGGGGCTTTGCTGCGGGATGATCGAGGTCTTCAACCCTGAGTTTAATACTTTCTATACTGCAGAGGGTAAAACCTCATTGGACTTATGGAGCCTATCCCAGCTCAGCGGCCTGCCTATTGAGGGTGAACCTTATGTGGAAGTGTGCCTCCCCGACCTTCTGAAGGATGAGACGGATGGAGAGGGCTGGTACACCCTTGGCTTTTCATATCGATATCTAATAAAGGTGTATCGAGAGCTATTTCTCTCTTCCCGCAAAGAGCCAACAAATGCTTCTCCTTCAAAGATGAAGAAGCGGTCAGAGAAGAAGTGACTATGGATAATCCTGTGGCTCAAATACTTCTTTCGTGGCGAGACGTGATATGAAGACTTCCCTTCTGCCGGAGCTACCACAACGAAGTTGAAGAAAATGGGAAGGAGGAAGGTTGACCTCCCTGAATCCATGGTTAAGGGTCAGAAGAGTGGGCCTAACCTAGCTAGAGTCGATGCCTTAACACATTGTGCTGCTTATCTTGCCTATTGGCTATGCACGTTTGCCCTGCCTTACGGTGACGAGGGCATTATCCGCCCGGAGGCCATCTACCCAGCCTGTCAGATGGCGTGGGTTATCAAACCATCCTTGTGCCCACTAGCTCTTTGCCTGATCTATAGGCTGGTTGGGGAGATCAGCAAAAGCCAGGTCCCACGAAACCTGAGGATAGTGGGTCCACTTTACTTCTTTAACGCTTGGGTTTGTTCAGTTTTTCCAGAGCTCGCACCCAGGACCATTCAGAGACCCTTACTATTTCCTCAAATGATCGAGTTTTCAAGTGCTCGGCCCATCTCCACTTCAGAATAGCTCTATGCCATCAGAGGGAGGTTAACTTCAATTCCGATGGAGTCACCTGGGACCATCCATTTCTGGCATCTGGCGGCCCATAGCGCCCCTTTATTGAACCGCTTTAGAGAGTGCCGAATGGATCAGGTGGAGGAATATGCCCACCCCCTCAGTGGCAAGACAGTCACTATCCCTATTCTTGAGCCCAAATTGGTAGCATGGGCTTTGTCGATCTGGTCGAGTGTACTAGTCTTTCAGAAAGGTGGCAATCTCTATCTGGAGCCTTATTACCCTTTTCGCTTCATGAGGAATTTCGGCTATGATCAACATATTCCTCCCTTATCAGCACAGTTCCTTTGTCAAGTTGGGCCTTGACTAGAGTTCCCGTTATTGAGCAGGCTCATGCCTGGTGGGATTTCTTCCATCGCCGAGACAACTCATCTTTTAGGGTTCCTGCTCCCAGGTGATTCCCTAGAATTACATCGGAGTATGTCAAATGGTGGAACATCCGAACTTTCTTCTACCGAGGCCGAATGTTGGGACTTCTCAGAGAGGAAATTCTTAAGCCAGTAGTTGCTCCTAGTCTTTGACATAGACGAAGAGCATCGTATGAGATTGAAATCTTGTCAGGCTAAAGAAGTGCAGGATTATATGGCTGCACAAAAATCTGTGATTTGAAGTCAGAATTGAGACAACCTCTGATTGCAACCAGAGTGGCAGAGTTAGATGTGGC
Source organism: Amorphophallus titanum (assembly GCA_024336825.1). Classification (NCBI taxonomy): domain Eukaryota; kingdom Viridiplantae; phylum Streptophyta; class Magnoliopsida; order Alismatales; family Araceae; genus Amorphophallus; species Amorphophallus titanum. The sequence goes on from JANBPO010002713.1 coordinate 309,905, forward strand.
TTATCAGGCAACTACAGCATTAGAGTTGGATATGGCAAGATCTCAAGGACGAACCCAAGTGGAGCCCGTTCAGCAGAGTGTGCAGCATTAGCAAGCTAGTCAACCTAGTGTGACAGGGGTACCATCTTCTATTCCTTCTGCCAGTGGTACTTCTTCCATGAAATCCAAGTTCAGACAGATGTTCAGAAAATCCAAGAAGCAGTATGACCAGCAAGCTTCCTCTGGTACCATGCAGCAAGCAGCACCCTCTTCTTTTCAGCGATAGGGATCGGTAGCTAGCCAACCGAGACCATGTTCAATGCCCGTGGTGTGTTTTCGGTGTGATCAGGTGGGATACGTGGTCGGTAATTATCCGTTAAGGTTGAAGCAACCTGTTCAATTTTCACAATTTTCACAGCCACAACAGTTCCGACCTCCACCACCATCACAGTCACAACAGTTTTCTCAAGCTTCAGTAGCATCATCGCAGCAGTCTACGACAGCTGGTAAGAAGCAAAAAGGAAGAGTCACACATATGACTCGTTCTGAAGCCATAGCATCTCATCTCGTAGAAGGTACTATTATGATTTATGGTCATGCAGCTCGTGTTTTATTTGACTCAGATGCTTCTCATTCATTTTTTTCTGAAGATTTTGTTGCTTGTATTGAGGAGCTGACATCAGAGATGTCTTGTGAGTTATTAGTTGAATTGCCTTCTGGGGAATTCATGTTTACACCTTTCTGTCTTGATGAGACTCTGATAGTGATTGGGAATCAGCAGTTGCCAGCGAGGTTATATGCATTGAAGCTGGTAGACTATGATGTTATTCTGGGCATGGATTGGTAAGAGAATTATGGAGCCGTGGTTGATTGTAGATCGAAGAAGGTTTATTTTCAGCCATCTGGGAAAGCGACATTCTATTTTCAAGGTATTCGATCTCGTTCTTCTCGCTTGCTTATTTCTGCTATTCGAGCCTATAGATTGCTTAATACTGGTTGTCAAGGATTCTTTGCTTCTGTGGTTGCTGTTGAGGCACCACAGTAGGAGATAGATGATATTCCTATGGTCTATGAATTTTCTGATGTGTTTCTTAATGAGTTACCAGGCTTACCTCCTCAGTGAGAGATTGAGATGATGACAAAGGCACCTTATCATATGGCTCCAGCAGAATTGAAAGAGTTGAGAGCACAGTTGTTAGGATTGTTGGGAAAAGGCTATATCCGTCGTAGCTTTTCTCCATGGGGTGCTCCTATTTTATTTGTGAAGAAGAAAGATGGAAGCCTGAGGTTATGTATTGATTATAGGTAATTAAATCAGGTGACTATCAAGAATAAGTATCCTTTGCCCAGGATCAACGATTTATTTGACCAACTTCAGTCGGCGAGAGTCTTTTCACAGCTTGGTCTTCGATCTGGTTACTACCAATTGAGGATTAAAGAATCTGATGTGGAGAAGACTATCTTTAGCATGAGACATGGTCATTATGAATTTTTGATTATGCCGTTTGGGCTAACCAATGCACCAACAGCGTTTATGGACATAATGTAGCGTGTGTTTCGTCCATATTTGGACCAATTTGTGGTGATCTTTGTGAATGACATTTTGGTCTATTCTGCTTCCAAAGAAGAACATGTTCAACATATTAGGGTGGTGTTACAAACTCTATGAGATCACATCGCGAGCTTACGACAGACTCGACTCCACGTATGCAGACTCTATGCACTCATATGTATAGACTCTTGACAAACTAGACAAATAGGAAAACACCAACTTACACATGACCCTAAACAAAACCTAATGTTAGTCCGACCCATACATATGTAATAGTGGACCAGGACATCCAAATGTGTGCCATGCATACACAAGGCGCAACCCGAGGTAAGCGGCATGGGGGACTCCTAGACACCCTGGTATGAACCAAGCATGCATTGACAGCCCTTTGGATTTGGGAGGTTTGGGAGGGCCAGGAGAGTGGAATGCACCTTCTTCGTCACCCCTATATGATGACTGTGGAACGGGCCCCTGCCTAAGTGTAACTAGACTGGCCTGTAGGGAAGGGGTGTGGTGATGGACTCCCTTGAAGAGGGGGAGTAGATATGGTGGGTCATACGATTCACTAGTGAAGGGGTCGAAGGGATCAAAGAAAGTATGACCCTTCGAACTGGGTTCACACATGTCACGGTCCCATGTCTGAAGTGCTTGAAGGTGTAGATGGTCACCTTCATCCAATAGGGTAAGAGAGACGGTGAGATCATAGAGTAGATATGGGTCCTCCCTCGCAACGGCAATACCGTAAGAGGGGGTAAAGTCAAGCTCATCGGGAACCGGGAAGAATAACAGGACCCCGGTGGTGATAGGACCCAAGGTGTACACCGAGGTAATAGACCCCAAAGATGGGAGCATGAAGCTATGAGTATGGGGTTGGTCAGACCCCAATGCCAATGTATATGTCAGCTCCCATTGACATTCTAAACCCCTTAGTAGATCCTTCACACTCTCTACGAAGCAAAAGGACTTGATGGTGGTGTGAAAGGAGGTAATGGGGACTAAGGGGAGTGTTGGGTCCATGGAGGGGTAGAACGGTGTCCTAGGGACCAACCCTCTCTTGAGCTAGCTAAGTAGTGGCTCATCTATGAATAGCTTCCCCGTTCGGAGTACGGGTGGCTCCGGCTGGGGTGGCTCCGAGTAAAGTTCAGAAGGTGAAGTTGGCAACGGAGCACTAGGGGAAGGGTTCCCCAACTGGAGTGGGTGGGGTCGTGGGATAGGGGCGTCCTGCCTCGAGGGATCATGTGGAGAGGTAGATGCTCGCTAAAGGATAGCATCAAATCTTGACTCGAATGGTTCAACCTCTAGAGCGACCATATAAGAGTACGCCAGAGTGGTCACATGGCGGTAAAGTAATTCAAACTGGAAGTGAAGCCGCAAACCTCTCTAAAACTCAAGTGCAATCAGGCTGCTCTTCTCTCCAACTACATATCGCAACTAATCCTCTCCAACTCCATATCGCAACCGATATTCATCGAAGTCCCTAATGTGCTCAATCACGACGAGTTGGCATGGGTTGGCCATAGTTACAAAAAGATCGAAATTGATTCCCCTAAGAGTGGGCATGCATTGGAACACTTTTCTTTTCTTTTTTTATATGCAAATTAATGCAAGCACCTAGACACTCTACATTGCAACGTTGGAATGCAGACTCGACTACAAACTTAGACTTAACCCAATTTCCAGTATGTGACGGAGACTTTAATCCGAAGATCCGACTCGACGCTAGGGGCTACCTTCGGGATAGGCATAACCTAACCTTCCAGTAACGTCTTTTGATATACTGGTTAGATTGGGATGCAAACCAAAACACTTTTTTTTGTTTTCTTTGTTTTAAAACAATTCTGCTTCAACTGTTAGAGGGAGATTAGCGGCAATGATGATGGGCCTGGGATCCTCTTTAATTCCCAAATATATTTCTTTCATAGGTTCATCCACTGCTGAAGATGGCTCGTCAAATCTATTCAAGCCTTGGGCATATAAATCGGCAGTGTCATCTACATCGATGTCCTCAGAATCAACCGGGTCCTTTTCATCCATGACTTCATACACACCTAGTCCGTCATCGGTCCACACCCTATCTAATTCCTCATCATCTTCAATCACAATTGCCATAGCTATGAATTCCAGACATTTTAAAAGAGCACGGCATCGCTGAGCTAAATCTTGCAAGAACCTATCAGGAATAGACCTGGAATGACGCGCAAGCAGGTGCGGCTCAGGCTTCGATGGAGTAGACAACCTAGAACAAGACCCTACTTCTCTAGATCTAGACCCTACTTTCCTAGACTCGATATACCCTACATCTAACCTAGGACAAAGAACGCATGCTGGGAGGGAAGAAGCAGGGGTCTCATGCCCCTGTGAAGCTGACGGACTGTAGATAGTGTAATCTTCCACAGAAATCTCTCTTTCAAAATTGACATTTTTTTGGAGATCAGCGGAAATCATACAGCAAGATGAGGAGGAGGAAGAAGGAGGGGGAAGTGCCTGGGGGTAGAGAGTTGGAAAGATAACATCGAAAAAGGGATCGAAGGATCAGAACCACATGTTGGACAAATCGGCAGTTGAGTCGGGTGGCCACCTGTACATTAAATCAATCGGAAGGTAGCGCCCGCATGGAGAATTGATAATGAGAAATTTGATCGACTTCTCCAGCCTAAAGGGAGGTTGGAATGCTGAAGGATTAATAAGAAGAGGTGGGGAATGAGGAATAAAGCTGAGCCTTTGGAGGAGGGTTTTTATTCAGGAAGGAGACCAAGTAAAAAGAATAGGTGAGCTCGCCCTTTCCCATGGATGGTAACCTGGCCTCTTCGAGTTCCACTGCACAAGCCGAACCTCCTAATTCTTCTGGAAATCTAGCTCATTGAATAATCTGGCAAACCCTTGGCTGAAGTCGAGCATGTCATCAACTAGCCCCTTCTGCAATAGAGGCGGACCGGCAGCTGTGTAAGCTATACTTTCCTTTACTAACTATGTTGGCTATGCCTGTAGAGTTCCTGGCTAGAGGGGACCTCTAATAAAATGTTGGCGGTAGTCCCAGGTAACTGGCCCTGAGTTGCCTAAAACTGAAAATGCAGACTCTCAGTAGCCAAGGCCCCATCTACTCATTTTCTCCCTTTGGGGACCGGCTTGGTCCACCCTTGTAGTTGCACACCGAGGCCTCTTCCCGGTTGATAGCCTAACTTTAAAATAATGGACCATCCTTTGGAATTGCGGATCTTGGGCTTCTCTTTGATATTAACCGGTGTAGTGATGGGCTTGCGGGGTGCATAAGCCCAAGGAAAATCAAGATCCAACACAGAAATAACAGGCCGACTACTGGGCCACAAAGTAGGCAAAATCTTCTCTGACATCTCTTTTACTGACTGGACTGTGGATAAACTTTTCACTTTAACCACCCTTCCTTGAAAAGGGAACTTAAGGCACTGATGCGCGGTGGATGGTATGGCACTGAGAGTATCAATCCACGGACGACCCAAAATAGCCTTGAACATAGGGTCAATGTCCAGCATATAGAATTCAATGGGTATGATGAGAGGCCCAAGCTCATCTTGAACATGTTCCACACATTCAAGTTTGCCAAAGGATTTAAATCTATGTTCTCATCATATTTAGTTTGTATTTGATTTCGAATGTCAAAAAGGATGTTCATCAGCGAGAGGGGGGAGAGGAAAGAGTCGTGCACCAAATTGGACAAACTTTCAAGATGGGAAATTACTAGAGTTATGTTGACATGTTAAAAATAACATAATAATACTATTTGAAGAGGGGTGATCTCGCACTGATCCTGAGCCGTACGATCCTGTTGTCATTACCACGAATGAGAGATTTACAAGGCAAGAAATGGATCAGAGGTGTCCAAGGTTGAAACCCCAGAGAAAACCCTCTGATGCTTAAGTCAGCGAATTGGTAGAGCATAGGTGGAATGAGAGTCGGAGAAGAAGTGAGGGGCACGAGATCGTTCTCCACTAATGAGTGTGGTATTGAGTGCTCAGGATCACCTTACCTTCCCAGAGGACTTCCTTGGAGTTTATATAGCTGCTCACTCTCTTGTCTGGAGATGGGACATCTGGAGGGACCAGGGGGCGTTACGTCCTAAAGGAGGACCCTTCTTCTTCCTTGTCCCTTTAAACTTCCCTTCTTCGAGCGGTAGCAAGATTCTCACTGGGAGATATGCCCTGTCAAGGGAGATCGCACCCATAGGGGGTCCGAGCGTAGGATATCCCTGGGTAGGGCACTTGGGCTTCTCTCAAGTGTAGAGGGCAGCACCGTGATGGTTATGCTCAGACACCGATTGGGCTCTTCCGAGCGACTGTTAGTCAGACTTCCGGGCTGAGAGGCCACCTTGGAAGATATGATTTGAGGATGTTTGGGCTTCGAGATATGTGAGTCTATTTGTGGGGTTGTCACTTGGGAGGATTGGCCTGGTTGGGTCGAATTGGGCCTGGTTGGGTCAGTCTGGACCTGATTTGGCCGTCCCGATACACACGTATATTTGGGTTGCAATTTTTCTCCAAGAATCGTTCATGATTTTCAAATGAAAAGAATGAGGCATTGGCCATTTGAACAACATGATTGCATTGAGCATGTTTCACTTTTGTCCTGCATGTGCATGTCCATGCATATGCTTGTCCATATCATAAGGTTTACTACATGAAAAATGAAATAAAAATAATTGAAATTGTTTTGACATTAAAACATTTAAATCCAACAGATCTGTCTTGGGCAATGGTAGCTTGTGTTAAATGTGGATCCATAACTCTAGCTAGGACAATATAAATTTCCTTCTTTGCCACCCTCAGCTTATCCTGCGTCGACGTAGGAACTGACCCAGGTCGACGTACCCAACTTCCATGGCCACCTTTTGGCAGTGGGCACCCTCGCATTGCATTCCCCTTCATTTGTACATGCATAGTCATGCATAATGAGAAAAGTGAAGGACACCAATCGATTGAACCAGATGAGCTGGGAAGGAAACAAATGATTGATAAGAAGAATGAGGCCCAAGGTTCTATCTGCACTAAAGAAGCAAAAAAAGAGGAGATCAAAAGAAATGGGGCTTGCTACCCACTGCCCTTCCTGAAAAAGTCTGGCATCCCTTATGTTTTAATGATATCAGTCCAGTTGTGAGTCATTCAAGCTGAACTCCTAAACGTTTGGGTCATACAAGTAGAATACTGCCAAGCTAAGTTCACTTTATTGGAAAGTGCTGACTGTTCGATGGAATGCCTCTGAGAGACACTAAGACTGTCATGATTGACAAGCCAGCAGCGTGAAATGGAAACTAAAAAGGGATAAATAAATAATGAAAGAGGGAAGGCCAAGATAATGCAATCAAAAAAACACAAAAGAAATAAAAGGGAAACAAAGCATGTGAATGGAATAAAATCCATACTCAAACGAAATTAAAGCTAATGAGATAAAAAAATATGCAGAACACATGTGCCTTGGCATGCTTTTCAGTGACTCTCCTCCCCCAGGCCCCGGACACAGGAACATATGCAGTGCCCTGGTGAATCGGGCTTGTGCCCTGGGAATTTTCTCCAATAAGGTCACAACCCGATATCACCTCGGGCCGACAGCTTACTAAAACTGCTCTTTTTTCGCTGGGATCTAATCCCACACTCCTATCAAAATTGCCGCGCACGCAGTAGACATTTGCACGGGTTCGTTTCCATTTCTCTGCGCTTTCAATATAGACTTTTGTCCGAGCAGGAAATGGTCTATGAGTGACCGATATGATTCAAGCACTCACACCCTAATGGGGCTCTTTTAATGCGACCCAAGTTGCTCATTATCTTATTTCATTAGTATAATTTTCTAGGCCATAGGGCCCTTATTCCTGACGATTAATCAAGGATATTCTCCTCTCCGGGGAGTGTAAATGACACAGTGGCCTTTACGACACGGTGGGTTTTGGTCCTGACACGAACCACACAATCGTCTGATTAGTCAGATCGAGTGCACAATAAACTGTCACTTTGTGACTGGCACGCCCACGCACTTAATAAACGAATAAACCCACTGAATAAACTGACTTAAAGAACATACAAATAGAGCATGTCGAAAAGTGCGTCCACAAGTCTGGCACACCCGGTGGGACCAAAACTACCCTTTATCTCTTTGCCGGGACTAAGGTCCCTACGGCCTATCTCTTGTAATACTAATTGTTCGATTTGCAAATGCAGGTTGGATTCCAACGAACGATGAGGTCGCTTGCTTTCGAACCGTTTGTCGTAGAAAGCCACGTCTGGGACAGATACTTGGCCATCCCCACTTGCTTCGGGACCTTCCCTCCCGTTGTGGGATTCCCCAATTTTCTTGGGGTGACCTTCGTGAATTTGCTGGATGTCGAGGCGTCTGATGTTACTGAGATCAACGCTTCCACTCAGGGAGCCGTCAAGGTTGCTGCTGGCCGGTCACCGGCCAAGACTATTAAGAGTGCCCCGGCAGGGATGTTGAGTTGCTGCGTGCACCACATGTACTCCACCGTCGGCCCATCCAACCCAGGATCGACATCATACCGAAGAGGGCTCCGAAGGGATCATATGGACGTTGCTACTCCCGGAGGTCGGGTTTCCAACATCGGCAAGTCTGTTATCATTGGGAGTGTCCGAGTCCACCTTAATGGACAGCGAGCTGAGGCAATCCCGAAGCAGATCGTACCTACTATTCTAATACGGAACTCTTTCCAAGTGCTGGAGAAAATGAAGGAAAAGAAGGGACACACCATCCCGGCCGGGGTGCCGAAGAGTGAGCCAACCTACAGGCCGGCCAGATCTAAGCAAGTCTGGGTCCCCAAAGGAACCCAAACCATCTCACATGTCCAGGCAAGACCCTGTTAGTATTGGTGTGCTACAGGCGAATTTTGGGTCGGGTAGGCCCAATAGTTGTACGATCTTGTTCATTAGTAATAAAGTGGTATTTGAGTGTAAATATGTGATTGTATATTACTTTACGTTGTCCCTAGGATATGTGGTTGTAAAGTTGATTTTTGGAGCTCAGAGCACAGATTTCCAAATTATCTCCCCGGGGTGCGTAGGTCAGTCTCCCCTGAGTCAGATCTAACCCTTCTCACCATTCTGGTTCTTGCGGTCTACTCCGACCTTCTCCGGCAGCCCTGTTAGTCTTCGTTCGAAGAAGACTCAACCACGATCGCAATGGCTCTGGTCTCGCCCTCAACAGAGCACGAGACTGTTTGTGACACCCCCATCTTCCAGCAGCATCACTCTGTGAGAAGCCAGAACTAGAGCAGTCCAGCCCTATTCCAGACCCTGCCCCGGCTAGCAACCTCAGCAAGAAATTCCACGAAAATTTTGATGTCCTCTGGGGTCAAGTAGAGAGTTTCAGCTCCGGTTGTAGCCTCTTCTGAGCTCTGCAGAACCCGTGGGAGGGACATCTTCGACTGTCTGTCAGGCTGTTCTAGAAGCAGGTAGAATCAGTGGATCACGGCACTTCGGTTTCTAGCTTAACTCCCCCTCCCCGCCTGGCTGGCTTACAGCCCCTCCCTGCATGGAGGTAGTGTTTGGTTGTAATTCACTTAGCCCCCACCCCGAGATCCCCAATCCTGCGAGAGGTGTAGTGCTGTAACCAACTTGTTTTCAGGGCAAGCATCACCGATGCAGCGTGCCGACGTGTGCCCACGCTTCCCGACTCGCCCATGTCTCTGATCGGGATCAGTGTCTTCACACCGATCAGGTGAGTGTCCGATTGCCCTCCATGCTAGTTTTTACTTTGCTGGTTTAGTATCGCTTTAATGCCGTCGGTCGGTGAGGTGAGTGCCCAAACTCATACTCGATCAAATTGAGTGTCCACCGCAGAGTGAGTTGAGAGAGATACCCCATAACCCACGCCCTCGGTGTGTTGGCCGCCCTCGGAGTAGGGTATTCCACCCCCTTAGGGGGGTTCAGTCCAAGCTAATCCTACCCCAGGATGTGAAGGTCCCACCCCAGACCCTCTCCACCATTCCCCGGTCGCCTTCGCAAGCTAGTGTGCATCGTGCGAGTGAGCCGTTACGTGAGTCTAACACTCGATTATTGCTTTCTTGTGAGTCTCGGTCTTATGATCATTTTGTCACTCTCGTGGCACCCTGGCCCGTGCCACATCAAGTGGTATCAGAGCAAGTAATTGACTTGTTCTCACAAGTCAAGTCCATGGGCATGCTTGCATTAGAGTCCTCATCAGACCACTCCATGCATTGTCCACCTCCCATTGCCATTGAGTCCATAGACCAAATGACCCCTCCCCATCACATTCCAAACATACCTACCTAATGGGAACCCCACAAAGATTGACTTCATTGACATGATAGGTGGTAATTGGGTATCCCCCGATATCGTCGCCACCCTATCTAAGGCTAGATAAATCGTGCAAAATGGAGACCAAGTCTTCATTGAATTCCATAAATGGTTCGGGAAAACTCAATACTTCGATGGGGCTTGGTGTCAAGTGGGAACGTTGGTGGGCCCATGCATAATCCTTGGAAAGCAATGGCTAGGTGATAGGAATGCCACCATCGACCTGACACGACGGTCCTGCCTTGTGCATCCGCCACACCTCCCGGGAGCCTCTAGATTCAACAATCTTGTGTTCTCCCATCCGTCGAAGTCCCATACTTGGTCACCATGCCCTCCCAACGCACCTCTAAGAGTGAATGAAGCCATGGGTGAACATGAGGAGATCACGACCCACAAGCCTGATTCTAACCCAAAATACATGCCAAATACATACAAAATACAACCTAATACGTGTAAAATACAAAATACAACCGAATATGTACAAAATACAAATACGTACAAAATACGTACTAAAGTATCAAAACTCTGGTGGAGACTCCAGACTGTCCCCCAGCCACAATGAGGTCGGTGTCGACCGAGTCGTGCTGCACGTCCGGTAGCGGCGGCTCGCTGAGTCGAGCCGTACTCTGGCTCTGGTGTCCTCACCAACTGCTCTCTCTACATGAGGGAAAAAATCAATGGGCATGAGATAAACCGGATCCTGGTGGATGTCAGTGCCGCTGTTAATATCATGACGCTAAAGACATTCAAGACTTTATATCTAACCCCCTACCACCAGAAGGTTTAGGTGGTCAAGATATCCAGGTTCATTCAAGACACTGAGGATGTCCTCGACCTGGTGGATGTTGACCTGGTGCTCGATGATTTCACCTCCAGTGTGACTTTCTACATCATCGATGCCAACACATCTTACAAATTGGGTAGGCCTTGGCTCCATGAGAACTGGGTCATCCCGTCAACCCTCCATCAATGCATCAAGAATGCCAAGGATGGGGAGCAACATACAGTCTTCGCAGGCCTATCCCCGTTCACTCTAGCAGAATGCAACCTTGACAATGCTGCCCTTTATGTCGGGGGAATCAGTCCATACCATGTAATTAAGAGCAAAAGCAATGGCCGGCTCTCAGAAGAAGATGAGGATGACCTCTTCTTCGTTGACGAAGAGAAGGTCAAGCTTCACCGGCTACGCCTCAACTCCAAGGCGACCGTAGATCACCTCGAGAGGAGCAAAATCGATTTCGAGGATAATCTTATTAGCTGAGCTATCGACAAAAGCATACGCCTGCCACCAGACTACATCCAGCTCGCGTGTGCCTCAAATGAGCATAAGGTCGAACAGCTCACAACATTTGTCGTCACCTACAAACAACAACTCAGAAACAAGAAGAAGGCTAATCGAGATAAACCCATTGTCTTCTACAAGGGAGACATGGTCCCTCAAGTCACACCAGAAGATGACTTTGGTTGGTCCAAGCAAGTCGACCACACCCTTGAAGCCGTCCAAGTATTGGACGACCTGCTGCCACATATCCGGGAGATGTGCCTCAGGCAGCATATTCCCCAATGGCAAGGTTCCGCGTGGCGTGAATATTTTCACTGACTGTGGACTCCTTCCCAGGTCTGGGGGCAACCCCCATTCTCCCACAAAGATACCAGGGGACTTGGCTACGACCAAGACCTGGACTTCCGCATCTACTATGCAGTCAATGTCATAGGCCTGACACAACCAGTCGATGACTAGGTTAATGTCGATACAAAATTTGACAACTCCGGGATGAGGAAGAGGAGATCTAGATCTCGTTCCCTGCCAAGGCCAGCACCACAGTTCAAGCAATTGATGAGTCTTCATCACTCTCCTGTGCAGATATTAGGGTTGAAGAAGCTCCCTATACCTCCCAGTCTGTCGAAGAATCCAGCTTGGCAGACTCCCCTGATAAGGAAGGTGCCCAGAGCATTGGCCATGAAATGTTGTCAACTTTAGCAGGCAACCCCAAGGAAGCTTCAATGGTACCGGCTGACAACTACCAACAAAGCATAGCAGTTCAGAACAATTCTTGCACGAGCCCAGTAACAACAATTCTCCAGCTTCGTCAGCCTCAACTAGTGGCTTCAAAAATCAAGGAGTACACGAAGCTGACATTGATGATGAAGATTTCATCGACTTCCAACCCGCTCCTCCTGAGCTGTAGGATGGTGGCCAAGCAACCATTGACAAACTTATTGAGATCAACTTGGGTGAAGATGGAGCCTACCGGTCAACATTTGTTAGCGCTCTCCTCACCAAGGCAGAAGGGTAGGACTACAAGCAACTCCTGCTCGAATACAAGGACTGCTTTGCCTGGACATACAAGGAGATGCCAGGGCTAGACCTCTCCGTAGCGGAGCACGAGCTAGCCATTTCTTCCTCAGCAACTCTAGTCAAACAGCCACAGCGACGCATGCGCAATGAGCTGGAACTTCAAGTTTTGGCCAAAGTCAATAAAATAGCAGAGGTTGACTTCATCGAGCCATGTATCTACCCGATCTGGCTCACCAACATCGTCCCAGTAAAAAAAAAAGTGGCCAAATGCATATTTGCGTCAACTTCTGAGACCTCAACAAAGCATGTCTGAAGGATGACTTCCCAATACCAATCATGAAAACCATGGTCGATATGACCACCAGACATGAAGCCTTGTCTTTCATGGACGGGTCATCCAGTTACAACCTGATCTGGATGTCCCTCAAAGATAAGAACCACATAGCCTTCTGATTCCCTAAAGGGATTTTCAATTACAAGCACATGCCCTTCGATTTGAAGAATGCTGGTGCCACTTACCAAAGGGCCATGACTAAAATATTTGATGAAATGTTGCACAATATTGTCGAATGTTATGTCGATGACCTCATTGTCAAAAAAAAAAGGTGGGAAGACCATCTACATGATTTGCACCAAGTCTTCAATCGACTCCAACAATATGGGCTCAAGATGAACCCCATAAACTACACCTTCAGTGTGTCCAGTGGTAAGTTTCTCATCGTTAGATACCGAGGAATCGAGGTGGACCCCATCAAGATCAAAGTAATCTGGGAGCTTCCACCACCTAAGAACCTCATCGAGCTTAGGTCCTTCCAAGGAACGTTGGCCTACATTTGGAGGTTCATCTCTAACCTCTCTGGCCAGTGCGCGTCCTTCGACAAGCTTATGAAGAAAGGCACCCCCTTTGTGTGGGATCCAGAATGCCAAATTACTTTTGAGCAAATCAAGGAGTATCTCCTTACTCCTCCAGTCATGGGGGCACCAGTCAAGGGCAAGCCCCTTATACTCTACATTTCCGACATGGACGCTTCATTAGGAGCTCTGTTGGCGCAGATCAATGAGGAGGACAAGGAGCAACCCCTCTACTACCTCAGCCGGAAGCTAATTGGTGCTGAGTATAGCTATTCCCCTAGGAGAATGTCTGCTTAGCATTGGTGTTTGCCATAAAAAAACTACGACATTATGTCCTGTCTCATCGGGTGGAGCTTATATCTAAGCATAACCCACTCAAATATCTCCTCAAGCAACCCATCCTTTCAGGCAGGTTGGGAAAATGGGCTCTCCTACTGATGGATTATGACATCACCTATGTCCCCAGGAGGGCTATCAAAAGGACAAGGCATGGTTAAATTCTTAGCCACTCATCCAATACCTGATGACTCACCTCTCAATACAAAACTCCTTGACAAGTAGTCCCTTGCTTCTCAGTCACAAGAGCCAGTCAAGCAAACCAGAGATGTCTTGCATTACCAATAGCAAGACACCCTCATAGCCAATGTACATTGCTGGGAGCTCTACTTCGACAGTGCTTCCCAAAAGGTGACCCGGAACAATCAAAATCTGGCCGTCACTATAGGCATTGACATCGTCTTTCTAACCCCTTAGGCTGGGGTTTTGTACAATTCATGCGCCCTCATGAAATCCCTAACCAATAATGAAGCTAAATATGAAGCTCTAATCATCAGGCTTCAGATGGCTCTTGATATGGGTATCAAGTGCCTCAAAGTCTACGAGGACTCCCAGCTAATAGTCCGACAAGTCCTCAGCATTTACGACGTGCGGAAGCAGGAGCTAGTTCCACACCACGCTACCATCACCAGACTCATCCAGAGATTCTATTTATTTGAATAGATCATGTCCCTAGGAGCAGCAATGCTCAGGCAGATGCCTTGGCAAAATTGGTTGCGACCATCAAACTTTCGCCAGAGGGCGAAGTCGATATCACTGTCAAGCACAAAAGGTTGATGCTGAGTACACTCGAGGATGAGTCTAGCCTCACCATCTACGAGGTCCATAACCTCGACCAGAACACTCCTCCAAAGAGAAGAAGATTGGCGTGAGTCTATCATCAAATTCAAGAAAGGTTGTATTGGATCCCCTAGTTAATTTTGGGTAGCTATGTTTTAATGATGACAAATCGTGTGTGTTTGTGCCTTTCTGTGGTCTATTAAAAAATTATTGATAACCAAGGTGCTAATATTGTGATCATCTGATCTTGCAGGAAAAACACTCTTGGTGGACTCTTGGAACTCAAATCATGAGTGAATGAGTCATTTTTGGGTCTTGGATTCAAAACTAGTATATGTTGTATGTTATTCCTTGCTAGCCTCTTTGTACTGATGTGGTGTTCTTTGTTGTCCCTTTTTGATGTGCAGGGCGTGATGAGGACTCAGATCAGTTGGTACTTAGTACTAGTCGCTTACAAAGGTCCGTCGGACTTTCTGAGGGCCAGGTTGGACGAGATGGGGTTTGGTGCATTCCTACAAATCGAGCCATTCCGGCTGGACTTACCTCTCATTCAGGCACTGAGGGAGAGGTAGCACCCAGCGAGCAGGGCGTTCCTGATGCCATGGGGGCACATGGTGCCCAGTTTGGAGGACGTTTTCTAGATCACTAGACTATGCGTGGATGGGGAGGCAAATAGCGGTCACTTACCCCGACTATAATGAGAGCACCCTGGAGTTGCTAGGGTTGGAGACTAGCACCACTAATAGAGAGAGCAGGATAGTTGCTCGGATGTCCGTGATGGAGGTGCTGGGGTTTGTCGACACTCGTCAGCATGTCGGCGAGAGAATGGTGGAGTTCATGGTGAGACTAGAGGGAACCGCTCGTGCTGCATTCTACCAGGACGAGAGTGACCATGGACGGGCGGACCGCGACCTTCAGCGATTCCTTTTCTTCCTCCTGGGACGGTTGTTGCTAGGCAAGAAGGGAGACGAGATCCACTGCCATTTCTTGGAGATTTTAGTGGACCTAGACCGAGTAGGGTAGTACGTGTGGGGTATAGCCCTACTCACTCATCTGATCACCGACCTGTCCCAAGGGATAGGTCAAGAGACTATAGTCAATGGCTTTGCACCTTTCCTCTAGGTAAATACATTTTATTTATTTATTCTTATTTTTATAGCTAACCTTATTTTATGTTCATGCAATGGACCATACTAATGACATGCACTGGATGTAGGTGTGGAGCTATTACTGTCACGCCCCAAGATATATGTATAGCGGAAGCAGTTCGAGGACGTGAGCAGTCGGTAATACGCCTCAAGCTAGCAATATAATCAGAGCGCAATATACATCCACATAAAAGAGGAATGCACAAGGATATAGACTCAAAAATCTAACTTTGTTGAAATAATAATCAAAAGGTTTACATGACATTTGACTCTAATGACTAACTAGACTCAATAAAAGAGAAAATTACATAATTGACTCATGACTCTAAAATAATCTAGGGCTTTCTCTCGAACTTCATTCACTCTCGGATCCGCCACTTGAGTATTCTGAATCTAACCCGCTAGAATTTCCTGAAAAGGTTGAAAAAATAGGTAATGAGCACACTTGTCCAGTAGGTATCTTCGTATCAACATGAAGGTAATGTTTAAATGATTAATATTTTAGCTCTAGAAAGTAAGATAAAAGAAATACGATAAATCATACGATAAAATCATAACAACACAAGTAACATGATGTGATAATGACAAGAGACATGAGATGATATACGAACATGATCAAGCAAGATTATAATATGAATGTAAGTTTGACCTTTCATGAATGAGAATGCACTTGCATGTAATGAGAATGCACTTTTCACTTTTTATAGCCATAAAGACTATGCACTAGAATGTCATGTAACAAGCATGTAATAGCAAGTATGTAAATTTCATGAGATGGCCTCGTGATTTTCACTCGTTTATAAAAAAAATACTCCCGGCTCAATGCGATATCAGTGTTCATCATACCCTATGATTTATAGTATGTTTTCAACAATCAGCCGAGGGGGGGTAGCGTCGAGCCTGGATGGTTGTGAAATTAATATATGTTGTCGCCCTTCGAGTCTACTTTCCAACGGCGCCAATTTTAGTCTGATCCGCCTCCGGATCTAGTCGCAAAATTACTTTTACCGGGTCGCGTAGATCTGCCCAGCCACAGGGCTACGAGATAGGTCTGGAATATAATTTCTCCATCAGTCCTTCAGCCCCGATTCAGCCACCGCCGACTTCAGGGATCGAAGAGGAACCTCCCACCAACGTCCCAGTCGACCGCCGTGGCAAAAGGTGACCAGAAGCTACCGTCCCACATGTCAAGTTTGCTTGCTAATCGGTGAGTTTGAATAATGTCGAGTCGGACCAGTAGCCCGCCTCTGGCCCGAAAGCTCTTCCGGGTTACTACCCGTCAACCCGAGATCGGTACTCCTGGGTCGCTGTTGTAGCTCTTTACCTCCCTGCATGGAGTGGGCCGTAAAATTTATTACTGTAATTATTGATAATTATTTGTACCGGGAGCACGGGTCTTGGCCGGGATCATCTTCCCCACGCCCGGAGCATGGAGGTACGTTTCTACTCCTCTATTAGTTACATTGCTCATTTCGTATATGTGTATTTACCGCTACTTGAGTGATAGGATAATTAGCTAGTTCAATTTTATCACCACTTCGAGAGTGAGTGAGTGTGACCCGTCTTGTGACTCGACCCGACCACGAGTGTGAGCCGAATACCCTTGACTCATTGTCGATTTCTCAACCGCGCAGATCCGCGCGCTTCTATTGTTAGGGACGAGTAGCGAACTTGTGTTGAGTTGGTCATGTCTTTGCTGGTTGTGTCTTCAATTTGGTCACATTGTCACCTAGAGTCCCAGGTTCACATCCAAATTGGTACCGAGGTGCATCCTGTCCCACATCAAGTGGATATCATGGAGTGGGCCACTTCCTCATTCCCAAGGTGTAGGTCGTCCATGGTCATGGCTTCCCATATGTGGCCCGAGTCTTGAAAGAGGTGGGCTTGATCCAACATGGTGGGTGAGGGTGGGAAATAGTGGGTGGTGAGTGTAGCCGGTGGGCCACATGGGTACCTGAGCTCCCATTGGGAGGGATCGAAGGGGTCATGGAAGGGGCCACTTAGTAAGAGAAACTCTATGCCTTCTAGGTCCTCAAAAGGTGGTGGGTCATTCTCCTCCAATGAAACAATTGGACTGGTGTCTCAGGTGGGTTGGTCGATAGTGTGGTAGGGGTGGAAAGAGATAAGGTGGTGCCATGATGTCCAATCAGTGGGATCCATGGAATCAAAGGAAGGGTGGTTTGGGATGGCAAGTTCATCCCCGATGGGTTCCCATACCACAAATCCCTTATCAGGTGATGAGTCATCCCTGAATGTGACGGGAGACGGGATGCCGGCCTTGAGGGGATGGCTTGGCTTTCTACCTAAGATAAGAAGGTCCAATTTGTGGATGGAGTCGGGCTCATCGGGTATGGGGAGGAGTAAAAGGAGGTCGCTAGTGTAGCAACCAACGGTGCAAACCGAGGTGATGGACCCGACACATAGGTGAAGGAGGTCAAGGCTCTTAGGTCGGTCGGTCCCTGGGGCCAACATACCAGTCAGCTCAATTTGTAGGGCTAGGCCCTTAAGAAGGTCCTCCAAAGTCTCTACCTTATAGTAGGATTGGAATGTGGTGTGAAAGGAGCTAATGGGTACTATTTGGGAGTGGTGCTCCTGAAGCAGGCAAAGTGGACTTGGATGTTGGTCATGAAAATCCCTGATTCAAGGATTGAAGTTTAGTCTGGACTAATATGCATACAGTGATCAATACAGCTTCTGAATCGCTGAAATTCCGAATGAACAGAACACCAAAAAAAAGAAACATGCACTGTTCTCTAATGATTCACAATGTCAGTGTGAAGGTTCACATGGAATTAAATTCACCCCCATGGACCATTATGTTGGATTTTCTGGTGAAGATAGTTGATTGTGTCCATGGCAGAGGTGAGAGGAGGAGTGACTTTTCAGGTAGCATAGCTGGAATGAAATGCATGATAGAGATTATAGATGTTCTCAGACAAATCGTCAAGGGACATGGAAGGAATTATTCGACATTAGAGAGCACAGTGCTAGTTAATTTCCTTCTTGCATTGTCTCATGTCCATATGCTGCACTGTTCTCTCATTCAAGTTATAACCTTCAGGAGAACAATATTAGTGGAATCAGAAATGTTAGCTGCAGCAATTTATGGGAGTTGCATGCCATTACATTTTCTATGATAGGGGACATACTCTCAAGCAATGGATCATTTATTTCAGTGGACTCATGGCACTCTGTACTCGAGGTCTTGAGGAAAGTCATGGACTTTTTTTGGCATCAAAGAACTTGCTATTAGAAGGCTATGAAATGTCTAGGTTTTGTACTGCTCTTCTAGACTGTTTGTACTTGGTCCTTTCAAGTCCAAAGACTTCTATCTCAGAACATGTGGCATGTCTTCTGGTGGACCTGCAAATGTTTCTTACACATGGTCTCTGTAGTAGATCCCTCTTATTTCCTGGGAATTCTGGTTGTAAGGAGAAGGAATTTGCTTCAAGACTAAAATCTGGATCAACAGAATCTAAAAAAAAATATTGAGAATTACCGATATATACCTCCGCATCTGCGCAAAAGAGGGGCAGCCAGTTGCCATCCCTCAAATAGCACGGCTCTGGAATGTGAATCTCCCAAGCATGAAGTCGCATCATCAGATTCAGAGCACAGTGATAGTGATAGAGCTGCAAAGGATGGTGATGTATTCAGAAGCTCTAAACCTAGAATTGCTGCTCTTGTTTGCATGCAGGATGTATGTCAAGCTGATCCTAAGTCACTCACTTCTATTTGGACAATTTTCTTGCCCACAAATGATGTACTACGACCACGGAGACAGCAGGGGACTTTAATGGCATGTTTACTTTTTAATCCTGCATTGAAGACAAGGATGGCATCTTCCTCAGCTTTAACTGCTTTGGTGGAGTCATATTCTTCAGTTTTTTTTTTTTTACAAATGGCTGAATACAAGGAATCTTCAAAATGTGAATCATTCACAACACTTTCTAGCTTGCTTGGTCAAATTCTGATGCAAATACATAGAGGCGTTTTGCACTTGATTCAACATGAAACTCATGGAGGCTTGCATCCCTGTTCAAAGTGCTTATTGTTCTGATTTCAGCTACTCCATACCCTCGAGTGCCTGGGGAGCTATTGCCAGCAGTTACAGCATTCATTTGTAAAGGAATAGTAAAAGGTCCTACTATCAAGACTGACCAAACAAGTCTCGTGGGGGCAGCTTTTAGTTGTCTAGCAGCAGCTCCGTCTACATTACCACCATCTCAGCATGTGTCACTAATCCTTGAGGAAGATGCATCATCAGGTCTTGCTGCAGCAGAAAGGAAACAGGAAGATAAATGATAAATCAGAAAAGAAGAAGGGGATAAGTTGATTAAAAGAAACATTTCTTCCCCGTGGGATTGACCCGTACTTATCACTCTACTTAGATTTTATATCTTTTTAGTGAGTGAGTTCTGCTATTTTTAAAAATGTGACACGACTTTTAAACGACGAGTTTTGTGCGCATCACTTTGTAGCAGCAGGCAATAGTACCCTGCCTCCTTGGATCACCGTATCTTTGGTGGGGGTGGCCTTTTCTTTTCTGGCAGCATGCATCTCTTGATTAGTTTCGACAGAAGCTTCCCTAATCGATACAAGGGGCACTGACATCCTTATTAGAGAAGGGTCACTGGAGGGGGCAACCCTGCTTCTTCAGCATCTTCGACTTCGCTACCATTGGCCGTGTCGAATTTGGCTTGAAGAGCCACTTCTTTGGGGTAGACTTGCTCCCAGCACCGGCAGGGAGTTATGGCTTCTGATTCCAAATCTCTTGGTTGAGCTGGTTCAGCATGCCCAGACTTTATTGGGTACTCATCGAAAGTTGCCCCTAGTGAGTTGTCTTCAGTCGGGTAGAAAGTGAAGATGGTGTCCACTTCATAGCACCCGCAATAATAGTATTCCTCAAGGATGAAGCCCAACCCTGGGTGTTGAGAGACACGTCTCAGCTCTTTGTCTAGGCTTGCGGGATACCACAGCATCTGGAATGCTTCCTTCTCTTTGCCAGGCTGGCCGGAGGGGATGTGCTGCTTCTGGAAAATCTCGACCATTCAACTTGTTGTGAACGCCAACCCTTGAACGGGGACTGACGGGTTCTCCATATCTTCGATCAAATGATAATCAGTGTCTTCCCATGTAGGATGCTCCTCAGCCGTGTAAAACAAGCTACTAGGGCCATCAGACTGCGCCACCTCCCATGCTTTGAAACGCTCGATAGTGATATTATCGAGGTCGAGAATTGGCTTGGTAAGGCCTTTCGGGACCCTGATATGGTCGTGCTACTGATCGACCTTGGCTTCATTGGCTTCAGGGTATGTGGCGAGAGGTGTTGCTCTGCCCACATCCCCGGTGACAGTGATATGTGAGACTGCCTTGGGTTTGACATACCCGGGCGGTGGCGATGGGAACCAATCATCGCCAGAGGTACTTTTTAATGCCCCGATAGAGGTCTTGGCTTCAAGGGTCTTCTGCGACCGCTATGCATATTGAGGGGCATCTAGTAGGTGACACTCGAACACTTCGAACGGGTGGAGGTCAGCAAATATCCTATCCTCCTTCCCTTCCAGGTTGTACTTGATGCATTGGTGAAGCGTAGAGGGCACCGCCATATTCTCATGCAGCCAGGGACGGCCAAGCAGTGCCTTATATGAGGTGTGGGTGTCAATGACATGAAATCGCACCTTTGTTGTGAGGTCTGTCAGTGTAAGTGTGAACTCTGCTACTCCCAGCGACACTTCACACTTTTGGTTTGTTGAACTCCCTCCTTGTGTATATGCTTAATGGATTTTGATGATGACCAAACACTATATATATAAATTACCTTTGAAGCGTTCTAGCATAAAAAGACTTGCAAAGCTCAACATCCTTATTGAAGTCTTGGAGCCTAGAAGGTTAAAGAACAACCTCAACTAGTAAATATTTGAATTCAAATTGCAAGGCTGCATCTAATTCAGAATCTATGTTTTTACAAGACAAGGAATGTGCCTAAATGCTTAAGGAACTCAAGGACGGTCGGTGAGATAATTTCAATGCATCAATGCTTGATTTTGATTTTAACAAGAGGGGAGTTAGCCATTAACAATTATCTCATAAAATAACCATGAAGCATAAAATGAGTTATGAAATATACCAATGAAGCACGTAATGAATAGATAAAACATTTTAATTCATCAAATAATTCAACCACAAATGGCCTATTATACTACCGCTAGAAGATCCTTAACGGCCTAGAAATGGACCGCTAATGTACGTCGGTTCATATCCTTTGAGAAAGATAACTCAAATAACAAATGATTGAATATGGGATTGCCAGAGTGCGTCTAACAGTCTAACGATAGACCGTCAAATTTCCAGGACGTTTCAAAAAAAACAAACTGATCATTCATTCCCCCCATTCACTCAAACCATTCACCCAAATGCCACACCAAGCCCTCTCTGGTGACTCTGGCGATCCCTTACCGACGACCACTGCGGCCCACACCCACCTCCTCCACTCTCACACCGGGATGGCAAAGAAGTGGGTGATCAAATGTCTCCAATGCCGGCTAGAAGATGATGAAACATCTCTGGCGGTGGTGAACCCACCGGAGGAAGAGAAACAACCGGCGGCTCAAACGGAGGGAGAAGTTCCCCCTGTAGTTGTGGAAGGTCCTGAGGAGGCCGAGGACGAGGAAGAGGAAGCCCTCACGACCGAGGAAGCACTGGCGGCAGCGACCGGATGCCAGTCATCCCAGGTAGGCCGGCGGCCCAAAAAAATATTTTTATTTGTTTTAGATCGTGCATGTATGGGGAGCAGAGGAGAAATGGGTCTGGGGACCCATTGAAATTGATGTAAAGGCCTTTTGGCCTCTTCCATAGCCTGGGGAAACAGGGAGAAGAATGCCCCTTTGCTGGGTGCTTAGCGGTCCTTTCAGTGACCGCTAGGCATTCAGGCGGTCCATAATACGGCCGCTAGTGAACTCAGACGGCCCATAATAGGACCGCTAGGGAATCAGAGATAAGATTTAAATTTTTTATGTTTTTATTCAAAATGCAATGCAATTATGTTATGAAATGCTATGCAATGACTGACTTCATGTTTTACATGTGTGCAGGGGAAGAGACGGACTCGGATTTCCTGGCTATAGGTCCAGGCACTGTACCAGGCACTGTCGGATTATCAGAGGGAGAGACTGGCAGTGATGGGCTTCAGGGATCTACTGAGCATCGAGGTGACGAGGATCGACACAGCACTGCTCTACGCTCTTCACGAGAGATGGGATCCAGTCAGCAGAGCATTCATCATCCCGTGGGGCCACATGATCCCCACACTCGAAGACATGGTGAGGATTATCGGTCTACAGATCCACAGAGCGCCAGTGACGGGCTGGACATATACAGACTACCGGGAGATGGCACAGGAGCTGCTCGGGTTAGATCTGATGAGGCCAGGGCATCACTCCTCGATGCTGGGACGAGCGACACTCCAGGAGAGCCTGAGGTTGAGGGGAGCATCACTATCTGTAGGGGAGCTTCCAGAGGAGCACATCGGGCGAGTGATAGACCAGACCCGACAAAGAGTGGCGGCAGAGCCGGGGCCAGAGGGGGACATGATCCTACGATACTTCCTGATGCTGATGTTTGGGAAGCTACTCTTCGCGACCAGGGTGGATGGAGTGAGCTGCAGGCTCCTCCCACTGATGCGCACAACCTGCCGTTGATAATGCCGTGCCACACAAATTTTAAAATTTATAATACCACACTCACTCACTTAAATGATTTTGAAAACCGCCTGTGACCCTTGTCACCATCGGCAAGACCGGTCAGTTCTCTTTAACTTGGACCTTTCATCTTTGTTAATGTACAAACCCATTTTGCTTCGGCATTTAGCCAGTGTCAATGAACAAACCCTCACTGACCCTTGTCACCATCGGCAAGACCGGTCAGTACTCTTTAACTTGGACCTTTTGTCCTTGTTAATGAACAAACCTTTGCTTCGACATTCAACCAATGTCAATGAACAAACCATCGCTGACCCTTGTCACCATCTGCAAGATCGGTCAGTACTCTTTAACTTGGACATTTCGTCCTTGTTAATGACAAACCTATTTTGCTTCGACATTCAACCAATGTCGATGAACAAACCGTCGCTGACCCTTGTCACCATCGGTAAGACCAGTCAGTACTCTCCTTTACTTGGACCTTTCGTCCTTGTTAATAAACAAACCTTTGCTTCAACATTCAACCTATGTCGATGAATAAACCCCACCCCTAGTTTTTGTCACCATCGACGAAGTCAACCCTTGGCCCGGACCTTCCGTCCGCGTCAACCAACAAACCTACCCTTTACTTCCCTCATTATTCATGGAAGATAATGGACTTATCTCTCGCTCGGCTCCTCCACCCCTGTCGAGGAATGAACATGCTTTGGGTCTCCCAGCAACTTCGTTACCATCAGCGAAGCCTATTAACGGGCCTTCCAACTTTACTCTCTGGCCCTTGGTGGCCACTATACCTTTGCCCTTGAGCATTCAACCTACACTAGCCAAGGTTTGGCCCTGAGAACGGTTACGCCGCGATGGAGTGAACCCCTCACCCCTTTGCTGAAGGCGTGAGCACTATCCTACCCTAGTAACCTACATATCCGGGCTAAGCTAATTGGCTAAAAGAAAAAAAAAGGGAAAGACATAATGAAGTTGCAAATTAGCAACAAATAAAGATATTTTATTGCTATGAGGTAGTAGAATACATGATTACTCGAGGCATCCCCCGAGGTACATAAAACTCTACTAAAAAAAAAGAAGGGAAGTCAACAAAAGAGTCTACTGCAGTGAGCATCGGAAGATATCCTCCAACTATAAGATACCCAAGTAAGGGTGGCGGGTCAGCTCCTACAATCAAGACTCAGTGGTTTCCAACTGCGATAATTTCTCCTCGAGAGAAGTGGCTTGTCCTTCGGCCAACTCAGCTTCCTCCATACTCTAAACTTCCTGATGCTCAACCTTCTTAACCTCAGCTTCGGTCTTGGAAAGCTCAACGCCTAGTTCAGCTACCCGGGCTATCAAGAAAGCCCGGCATTGCGAAGAAGTGCCGACCGCATTTTCATTTGCTATGCAGTCCCTCTCAAAGAGGCAAGAGCGGTTCGATTTTTAGCTCGCTCCAGTTTTATGGCCGTCAGTAGATCAGCTACTTCGCGGCCTAGAAATTCCCGTCTATTGACATATTTCAGCAGTAATATCACCCGTGGTGTCCAATCGTCCATGGGGTAGCCAAAAGCCAGCAGTGAGCGGGAAAGGTGCTCCACCAAGCCCCTTAGCTGTACATAAGTCAAATCTCGACTGGCTGTTATAGTTTGCTGAAGGGTTCCCAAAAACTACCACACTAGGTCGCTTGATGATTGCAGACCAAGTGGTGATGTCTCGAGAAGTTGGAAGTCCACCCTGCTGTCCACGGTAGCCCAGATATCGTCACTCACCTTAGAAGACGATAACGACATAATTTGCAGAGCACCTACACTAGAGTCAACCCCAATAGCTGATATAGCAGGTGAAGTCTCGACAACAGCAACCTCCTTGCCAACATCTCGGGGTGGAGCTGCACCAGGAACCTCAATGACCGAGGACACTTACTCCTCGCACTCAGCCTGGCTGACCTCTATAGAGGCAGTATAACTAACAAGGGCCAAGTGTAACATCCCAGATCTTTATCGGATCTCTATTGGGTCTTTCAGATCCTTTTGGGAGAGTTTCGAATCGCTTTTGTAGCTCCCGAGTTGAGTTTTACTTTCCGTGTGAGTTTTTCTCCCGTATAATCTATGGAACCCTACAGTGAGTTTATTTCTCAATTCATCGACTCGCAGACTACGCTACTGCGATGTACTCTTCGCGAGGATCGTTTTGACTATTTTTACATATTTTTCTGAGCTAGTGCATTTTCGACACATTTTACGGATTTTTGGAAATTAGAAAATTTTTTAATTTCTTTTTATTTAAACCAAACACACCCACCCCCTCTCTCTCATCTCTCATGTTCTCTCACTCTCACTCCCGTTCTCTCTCGTTCTCTCGATCCATCAGCTCTGGCTACAGAAGGAGGCGACTGTGGGCGAGGTAGCGACGCCGGGAGGTTGCTGAGACGCGTGGTGGAGTGAGAAACGGCGTGGATTTGGCGCGATCCCAAACAGTAGATTCAAAGCCAACGGTTCGATTCACGTGGTGGTTTTCGACGCGATTTAGTAGCCTCGGCGCTCGGTTTCATCGGTGGAGGTAGGGAGATGGACCGCCACTTCATCCTCTACATTTTCCCTATAATTTTGCATAGATTGGTGCTCGATCGGGGGAGATCAAGCCAATTTAGTGAAAATCGTTATTTTTGGGGTTTGTAGGGTTCGCTGAAAAATGGCAACCATTCTCGTTGTAATTAGTGTCAAATTGACTGTTGGGATGTCAGGATCCCAACTCCACCAGTTTCGTGTTGATTGCTCGTCATCTGGGGCTGGTAGGAGTCCGGGAACTCCGATGACTCGTGTTGGGTCGATTCGTCAGAATCATCCTGATCTCGCATTTTAATGTGTTTCGATGGATGCATGTAGCATTTTTGACCCCCTAAGGTCGTTCCCTGTCGATTGGCGTTGTTTCCCCTGTCGATTCGACCGTTCTACTGTTTTAATCGCCGGATTGATTTAGCTATCCTACCAGAGACCGTTATATGCTATAACGGTCCCACGATAGACTGTTATGGTTCGTGGTTTTTAATCTTTCGAGGTCATGGAGCATGACGGACTCAGCTTGGTCCGTTATTTGAGTATAACGCCCCTGTCTAGGCGCGTTATATTCGGGTTATTTTTGAGGCCATCTGCTATTGTCAAACCCTCGATGATCGTGCTTCCTTGAAGACCGTGTCAGTCGGTTAGGCATAACGGACACCTCCTTGTGCATTATGATCAGATAACGCCCTAGTGCAGGTCCATTATGGTGTGTTTGATCGATGTTTGACTGGGTATGGCAGTTGATATAACGCGCCTAACCCTATGCATCATGTGGCTATCACGGACTCAGCTTAGTCCGTTATATGCCTCTTGGCTGTGTTAGTGTTTTGGGTCTGTTGGCTTTAACGCGCCTATCCTAGTGCATTAAGCTTGTATAACACGCCTATGAAGGTCCGTTATATTCCCCTTGGTTTAGGTTTTGATCCGTTAGCCATACCGCACCCGTCTTGGTGCATTATACTGATATAGCACCCCTGTCTTGGTGCGTTATATTGTCTGTTTTGATGTTTTGGGTTTGTCTGTCATAACGCCCCTTCTGTGGTCTGTTACAGTAGGTAACGCCCCTATGCTGATGCGTTATAATCCTGTTGTTGGCCATGATGGCCGTTGTCCCATTCTGCGTCTGTTCTGTGTGTTGGTCAGTCTTAGGTTGTGTTCTAGGGTGGTGTCTGTTTGTTGGTGGTTGTCTAGATCGATCGATTTAGGTGACTGGGTGTGGTCTTTTCCTTGACTATGACAGTACCCTAATGACTCAATCTAGAATTGCTAGTGTCCTTGTCTCTGGTTGCGTAGCGGCTGTGCCTTGACTGTCGGATTCGCCTAGCGGTTGAGTGATGGTTCGCTTTGCCCAGAGTGTTGTCATCGCCTACCGCTCCAGTTCCAGTGTGTGCATGCAGTGTGTGTGTCTGTGTGTGTCGTCATTATCGGGTTCCAGTCAACTCGGGGTCACCCAGCAGTTGACAGGTAGCCTTGTTGTGTCTCGATGACTTTGTCCAATTCGAGACCGTGTTTCTGGATGTCTCGAGATATCATCCTACCTCGATTTACGTGTCCAGGTGTGCTGAGAGTTCTCGGTGTCCCCTCAGGTCTCCGTGTTTCATTTTCTCGGAGCATCGTTTTCCCTGGCTTAGGTTTAGACCGATTGGCGGCTTGTCCCGCTATGTGCGACGATCCTGACTCAGAGTCATAGGACTCAGGGACCGTTGTAGTCGGGTCCGGAATGAGCCACGAAATCCACTTCAGCAAGCCCACAAAGTGCCCTCAACGGCACGCCCCAACATGCCCCTCAATGACACACTCCTATGCCCTTCAGCAGCACGCCCAATCCCCTTCAAGAGAGCCTTGTGCCCTTCAACGGCATGCCCACTAATGGCCTTCAACGGCACAACCTTATGCCCTTCAACGGCACGCTCACAAGCTCCTTCAAAAGCTTGGTGTAGCCTTCAACGGCATGCCCCAAGTGCCTCCTCAACGGCACACTCAACAGGCCGTCAACGGCACAGCCTGGTGCCCTTCAGCGGCACAACGGCACACCCTCAAACTGCCCTTTAGTGGCACGCCTTCAAATGTCTCTCAACGGCACACCATCAAGCCGCTCAATGGCACACGTCAAGCCCTGCAACGGCATCCTGTCTTCAACGGCACAGCTGCCTGGGCCCCCTCAGCGGCACAACCCCATCCTTCAGCGGCATGGCCTCCCCTTGCCCGTCCGACACAGAAGATCTCATGCCACCCTATGGGGATTCTTGGTGCGCAGCAAGTACAGCTGAGTTGTCAGCACACAAAGAACACACGCTGGCTATCACCCTACGGGGGTCAAATCTAATTTAATGGGGCATTTCCCGCCACTCGACGAAGCTGGCTACGGTGAAGGGGGGGTATAAGAGAGCCTTTTCTTCCCCACGTAAAAGGGGGATGGGGACAGAAAAAAAAAGAGAAAAGGGCTGCACATCCGGAGCAACAGAAAGAAGAGGCAGGCAAGCCAGGAAGGGAAGAAGAAAAAGGAAGAAGGAGAGCTCCAGGCTTCCGCTCTCCGGCGACCATCAAGGAAAGAGTAAGAGAGAGAGAGAGAGAGCTAGAGGGAGAGATGTAGCACACGGGGTGGGGAAGAGCAGGGGCCCTATTGCCTTTGTCTAACCCCAACCCCTTTCTTCCCTTCTCCTCCTTCCTTGTTTCCTTCTCTCCTCTTTGCTGTAACCCCTATTTCATTTTTTTTTTGCATGAACAGAGACCTTGGTCCTTCTGTTGCCTTTGCTGTCTCCTTTTACCGAATTCACGTTCGTGTTTGGTGGTCTCCCCGTTCTCGGTAACGTCTCTGTTTTCGTCTCCGCCCTGTCGAGCCTCACCACCCTTCTCGAAGATCCAGTTCCAAACCCTACTTTCTCACTAGGATCCCCTCCAGCTGGGCCAAGATCAGAAAACCCTCATAGCTTTCTTCCCCGTCGTTTCACTTCATTCCCCTCTACCCAACATCCGACCTTCATGCCTCTGGGTGAGCCTTCGCCGACACGCCCTCTAAGAGGTACCCCTTTGGCCCATCTCCCCTTAACGGCGCACTTTCATTGGCCAATCCTCCTTACCCGGTACACTGGTGTCACCCTCCTTGCCCGGTACACCGTGTGGCCCATCGGCCTCTTGGCCGGCACGGCCCTTGGCCGGTATGCCCTCCACCCCTTTAAAGCCCTTCACCGACACAGCCCTTTGCCGGTGCAGCCCAACTTCCCTAATCAGCCCTTCGGCGGTACACCGTTTGGGTCCTTTGGCCGGCACACCTGTCCTTGCCCCTAGCCCAGTACCCATGGCCAGTCCTATAGCCCTCTTTTCACTGATCCCTTCACATTTTCCTAGGTTTGCCCAAGTGGTTGCCGTCTGTGGATGCTCACCTCTAATTGTTGGGTTCCGTCACTCCGTGTGGGCGCGTTCCCCCGATCCAAAATTCGAATGGTATCGGTTTATTCTCGGTGTATGGATCTTGGGTCATTACAAGCTTGGACGGCCATGAAGGAAGTTCATGTCGGATATGTCGATGCCCATCAGGCCAGGCTGAAAATGAAGATTGAAATAAAGATGTTGGGGTACTACTGGCCAACTATGTTCGATGACTGTTGCAAGTATGCCAAGTCATGTCATAAGTGCCAGAAACATGTGACAGTCCCAAGAAGACCCCCGATACAACTACACCCAACGGCGCCTAGCTGGCCCTTTGTTCAGTGGGGCACTGATGTTGTGGGCCCACTACTCGTGTCTTCATCAAGATGTAGATATATCTTGGCAGCGATAGATTATTTCTCCCGCTGGGCAGAGACTGTGGCTCTGAGAGAAGTTACGAGAGAAATCGTGGCAAGATTCATCCGTCGAAACATCATATTCTGATTCGGTGTACCCGATCGAATTGTCTCCGATCATGGAAGCCACGTCTGAAACCAAAAGTTCTATAGATTGGCCGATAAGTACAAGATTGATTGGAGGACTTCCACTCCGTATAATCTACAAGTGAACGGGTTAGCAGAGGCCTTCAACAAAATATTATGCACACTTCTTGCCAAGACGGTCAGTTCTAGCAAGAAGGATTGGGAAGACAGAATGTACGAAGCACTGTCGACGTACCGCACCATGTACAAGACCCCGACAGGTTGCTCACCATTCTCCCTTGTGTACGGCTCGAAAGTGGTCGTCCTGATAGAGCTGGAGATACCCTCATTGCGGGTGGCGATCCAGCACAAATTGGTTGAAGATGGTCAAACCAACATAGAAAGATGACTAGAGAAACTCTCAGATCTGGAAGGACAGCTGCTAGAGCCCAGCAAAACATACTGGTCTATTAGGCCCGTATGGCCCGTGCCTTCGATAAGCTTGTCAAAGAGCGAGAATTCAAGAAAGGAGACCTAGTCATGGTCAAGCAAAGAGAAGTCATGGCGGCCAACCCCAAAGGCAAATTGAATGAAAATTAGATAGGACCTTATGAGGTCCAAAATATTTATGAAGGCGGTGCCTATGTCATCGTGAACCATCGAGGGGAAGTTCAATTCCCACCCCTCAATGGGAAGCACCTAAAGTTGTACCATGCGTCGCTTACTCAGTTCGGTGATCAACTGAAACCAATACCCCACAATGAATAAGATTGTATCTTGGAACTCTTTACATGAATCACAAAAACACACCTAAGTCGGCACCTAAGGACTTCCAGAGTCTCAGCCGAGGGATCCGACCTAGACATTTCATCTAACTCAGAGAAATCAGAATTCCATGCATCGGTGCAACACCAATGAACACACATAACTCGACGCCTAAGGCCGTCCGAGGTCCCAACCGAGGGGTACGACCTAGACCTTCCGTCTAAGTTGGAGAAGCCTGATCCCCTTGCGTCAGTTTAGTCCCAACATCGATGAACCACCTTAACTCGGCACCTAAGGCCTTCTAGAGTCTTAGCCAAGGGGTATGACCTAGACCTTTTGTCTAAGTCAGAGAAACATGAATTTCTTACATCAGTGCAATCCCAGCATCAACGAACACACTTGACTCGAGGCCTAAGGTGTCGCGCCCCGAACCGATAGCAGCGGAACGAGTAGTTCGGAACGCGACAGTGTAACAGTCGTGAACAATCAGAGCAAACATAAGACATCGGACTTTAGGGCCCATTATATTTTATCTGGAACTTCAATGTACTCCACACATACCTTTCTATCCCCTCGGAGCTTTACCACTCTTGGGAGGCTTCACAAGTTCCAAGTGGTATTGGGTTTACCTGGTATCCGGGGTCTGGGTCGTGACAGTTGGTATCAGAGCGTATTGTGTAAAAGTACATGGGAATTCGAGATATTGTAGTACTCAGAGTCCTTAAAGTCCAGTACAGTTGACAGCTAGCATTGGTGGCATAGGTTTTGTAATTATTTGCCGCTTTATTTCCATGTGTGGTCTTGTGCATACTGTATTAGCACTGTGCGAGATGGTTTTGCTCTCGTCAGGATGTGACAGGATGCTCTTTTCGTCATGGTGTTTGTCTCAGTTAGGTTGTACTTGGCAGAGTTCATCTGTAGGCGTGAATCTGTAATGCATTGTTCGAGATTTTTTGATGGCTTGTTCAGGTGGCTGATTTGCTTCATTGTTGGTGACGGCCGTGCATGTTCTCCTGTGGAGATTAATGTCATTTTGGCCTTCCAAGCTTGCGATTTGATCAGCTCCTGACGTGTTGAGGTTGTGTCGAAGTGGTAGATTATATGCCTTGAATGAGAAGATGCTCAGGCGAACCTAGGATTTTCCCTTCCTGGTGAGCTACTGTTAGTGAGCTTAATTCTTCTCATCTGGATTGGTGGAATCTTTTCGAGGTAAGCCTTAGAAGTGTTGTCTTGGTGAAGCCTTGTCCTGTGTCTACTTAAGTGTGGACTGTATTAGTTCTGAACCTGATCTACTCCTTGTTCGATGGTTGCTTGGCTTTGGACCCAATTTTGTGTTAAGAGCCATTGTGCACCGTGTTCGTCGTGCCATGTCTAGCGGCTGATGTGTTGTGAAGGTTCAGTAATTGTTTCAGGACGTAAGGATAAGCTAAGATTAGCATCTTCTTTGTGCTTTGTGCTGAAGTTGGGCTCTCCTTGGTTTGCACTTTGGCAACTTGTGATCGGTTACTCGCAGGATCAGTACTCATAGCGTGTTATATTGCAGTCTCATGAATTGGGATAGCGCCGAGTGTGTGTTAAGATGCGAATATTGAGGTATTTCTGATGCATGTGTGCATTATTTGATTGCTCAGTGGAAGTGTGTGGGCTGGTCACCCATGGGTCCAGGGTCTTTGTTAGAAGATTCTGGCCAGTCGAGAGAATTATTTTCCTCGATGTGACTTCATCTTGGCTATGTGTGCCTTGATGTTATTATTGTCGTGCCGTTGTTGTTGGAGGCCTTTGTGGTGTTTGGCACTGGCATTTGAGAGTGTTGGGGAATCTGTCGGCATGTCTGTTGATTGAGTACCCTTCGCCTCTCTATAACTTTCTCTTGGGTATTGTGTTCTCGGGACGTGATCGTGGTCCTTGAGATATGTTTCCCAAGATTGTTGTCCTTGTTGTCATGGGTCTTTCTTGGTGAGCTGCTCGTAGCATGGCTCGTATGTTGTAGCCGTGTGTTTAGCTGTTATTATACCTTGAGGTGACCCAGCTTGCAGTTATGTTCCATGGTCCTGTATCCAGAATGGAGCTAGGATTTCTGCAAGTGTTGTTGTTGCCATTATTGTCGTTTGGCCGTTGTTTTCCTGAGAATCTATCTTGGCATTGTGTGGACCAAGGTCTTGTCAGTTAGTTTTGTTGTACTCTTCTATTATGATAGAGTTGGCATGTGACTCGAATCAGATGTAATATTTGAGTGAGGACTAGGGTTCGGGTCGGGACCAGAAGTCCGTCATACCATAAAGGTTACGGCGTTAATTACACCCTTCCTAAGAAGGACAAACCTTGATTAAACGCCAAAGACAGGAGGCCTGAGGAGGCAATTGCAAGTACTAACGTGCATATTCATGATTACATAGGAATGAATTAACAAGTAAGTAACGAGCTTATTCGAATGCACGGGTTAGATCTGGCGGCATATCCTCCTTGGCTTTAAGTCATGCCAAGTAAGAATAGGAGACCATCCACACAGTGGCGAGAAGGAATCCAAACAATCATTAGCGTGTTCCCCCTCGATATCCATACTCGACTGAAAGTCTCAAAGCATTCATTTTCTCCCGAGGGATAGAGCCAAAGGGGGTACATATCGATGACGTTCCCTTGGCTTATCAGGGTTAACATCATTAAACCTGATTTCGGCAGCATCTCCCCTTATTTCGGATCATGCCTGGGGAGGAATGGACTATCATCCACGGAGCGCCGAGATGAAAGCCGAAAGAGAGGAGCACTGGACTCTCGTACATTGTACATGCCCATCGCATCGATTAATATTCCCTCGAAAACCATTAGAGCTAATGCAGTGGCAGAGCCCCTTAGGTTTGAGGGTCATAAATGAGTCCAACTCGGGATGGTGGAATGTAGGGGAGACTGTTCCCTATTAATTTATTTCCTGAGGCTTGGATGATGACCTCTGAATATTACCCTCTAGGAGTGGTCGAAGGTTAGACTGGGGCATAGGGAAGCAGCTCTCGGCGCAGGGTTCTTGGTGTGATATTCCCGGCCAGGGGGGATGAGGATAGGAAATCAGCGCAACCTTGGGGGCTTCTCGGACTGGCCAATTGGCGGGAAGAGGAAGGGGGGGTTGTCAGCACGCCAAGATCTTGGCACGCAAACCATCACACTGAGAGGAATTGGACGTGCCGAGATCGATCCGCGCCGGGAAGGAAGAGGCTCCGGGGGGTTTGTTCCAAGGGTTTTAGTGCTTTCACGGAGCTCTGTTCTAGGGGTTTTGAGATCCAGGCTGTGATTGAGGCCGGATTTGGGACGCAAATGGAGACTGCACCAGGGCCTTTTCTGGGGCAATGTCGGGGAATGATTGGAGGGTAGAATTGATTGAGGGATCGAGATCACTACCAGTTCAAAACCTTCTGGAGATGTTTTCTGTCGCCGACCGTCCAGGGGATCAAGAGATGACTGTCTCTGATTCCTGAGGCGACCTTGATGGCTCGAGAGAAAGAAACCAGGAGATGAAGAGATTCCACAGTGTTAGAATCGTCGATATCACTGAAGGGGAGAGAGGACAGAGTCCTGTAATCCATGAGAATGGGGATTGGGACTCCTCCTTCACCACTCCTCCAGGAGTAACAATCGGAGCGCAGAGAAAACAACTAGTGACCCCAATCATTGGAGGGACTAAATTGCACAGCAGATAGCATATATCTAGAAGAGACAAAGAAATGAGGACACGATTACTTCACACTTCAACAGAACAATCACAACATCACATCTCACTATCTTACTACTTATATCGCTTACAAAAAAAGGAAACGGGGAGAAAGACAGGGGGATCAGAAGCTACATTTGTTCCTTAATGACGGAGGAATTCGAACGCATTAAATGCAAAGCAGGATAAATATGAAGAAGAAGAAAATGGGGGGGGAGCATTGACTCCTCTCCCTCCCCCTTTTACACCGACCTTCTCGTACTTTTTTTATAAACGGGTGAAATCCACGAATCTCATGATTAAACTTACATGCTTGCTACTTACATGACCTTCTAGTGCATAGTTTTTATAGTTATGAAAAGTATATTGTTGTTACATGCTAGTACATTCTCATTCATGAAAGACCAATTTATATTCATGCTTGATCAATCTTTTTCACACAATCTTGAACTATCTTGTCATATTCTTGTTACTAGTTGTACTTTGGATTTATCCGTAGGCTTTATCGCATTTTTATTATCTTACCTTCTAGAGCTAAAATGTAATGACTTAAACGTTATCTTCCTGTTGATACGAAGATACCTATTGGGCAAGTGTGCTCATTACCCTACTTTTTCAATCTTTTCAGGAAACACTAGTGGGTCAAATTCAGACTACACAAGTGGTGGATCCGAGAGTGAGTATAGAACGAGAGAAGCCTTAGTATAGTTTAAGTGTCATGAGTCAATTATGTACTTTCCTTTTTATTGAGTCTAGTTTGTCATTGGAGTCAAAGTTATGTGTTCATGTAAACTCTTGATTATTATTGAATAAAATTTTAGAGTTTGGAGTTATATTCTCTTGTGTTCACTCTTTATATGTGGATGATATTACGCTTTGATTACATTAATAGCTTGATGTGTATTGCTAACTGTCCACATTCTCAATATTCTTCTGATGTACATATATCTCGGGGCATGACACCAGAGGAGCAGATAGGGCCACCCCCTAGGGGCCATGCAGTCCCTCTTATAGCTTCCTGAAGTGGGACGAACAATTTGAGATCACACAGAACGGGAAAAGGCATCTGTCACCATCAAGGTATGATCGTCGAACTCAGGCGGCCATTCGTGCTCACGCTCCCTGATGAAAATAGCCCACATCCTGATTACAGAGACGTCGCCTACCACCACCAGTTGCGCCATGCGCTCCAAGCATATGGCTGGGCCCACCGGCCCAAACAATGGGAGGAGATCATCCTCAAACATTCTCGAACTCGACTCTCAGTTCCTGAAAAAGTACTCGGCATCTGCGAGTAGGGGGGCTAGTGAGGAGGGAAAATCGGCTCGACCCATGTAAGGCCCACTTCCACTGGGCCAATCTAGGCCCGTAGTTTACGACACACATCCCAGGTTTCGATAGTTGTGTCCCAGCATGGGCGGCCTGGGATGAATCACCCTTGTATCCGCCAGCACATAAAGGGCTTCGTCCCAGGTGCAACAACCATCGGATGACCCTTCGGCGATCGAACATTACCCCCATGACATCGGCCACAACTCCACTAAAGGCGAGCACGCCTCCTAGATGCCGCAAGACTCGCCAGAGAACCATTTGACTCCGGAAGAACGGGTACTCAACGGGAAACTTCCCACAATCACGAGAGATGTTACCCCATGACTTACGCCCTTCCCCCTGAAGGGGCCGGCTCTTGCCACTAGGACAACTGCCTATAAATGAGACTCTGATGGACAGGCAGAGACATGGTGAATCTCACCAAGAAACGTACACCCAACTCTAGTCAAGGGGAAAGAAAGGCCAACCTCTTGTCCAGAGAGAAAGCCTCTGCTAAGCTTCTATT
Organism: Amorphophallus titanum; assembly: GCA_024336825.1. Taxonomy (NCBI): domain Eukaryota; kingdom Viridiplantae; phylum Streptophyta; class Magnoliopsida; order Alismatales; family Araceae; genus Amorphophallus; species Amorphophallus titanum. The sequence goes on from JANBPO010002713.1 coordinate 345,544, forward strand.
GTCCTCCGAGCAGCCTTACCACCCAGCGAGCACTCTCCGAGCGCCCACTGGTCATAACGAGGATCTAACTCCCCAGGCTTGGTTCATGACTCCTTGGCTCTCTTTCTTATATTCTCCTTCTTACCTCTCTGTCTCCTGTCCAATAGTCGTACGGTCTATCGCGAGATCGCTAAGGGGCGTTGGCGGTCCTTTGCTCGACCGCTAGGGAGCAGAGAGTTCCGTTAGGTTTCTTTGGTCTTATCTTTTTGTGATCAGTCGAGCCTTGTAGTCTATTGATCGACCATTTTTCAAGCCTTGCGGTCTATCGCAAGACCGTTAGGGGAGACAAAGAGTCCTGCTCTACCTGCTCTTCCTCTCTTCATTCGTGGGCAAACTAGAGTCCTTAGTTTGATGATTTCTCTCTGAGTTTTGATCCTCAGAAGCTTCTGTTTGATTCTATAGACTCTTAGGAGTATTATCCTTGGGATTTATCAAGGTTTAGCCCTATTTTCGTGCTATTATCCCTCCAACTCGACCTAGGATTTTTGGGGACTATAAATAGAACCCTTGACTTCATGGCTTGGAGAGGAGATTTCTGGAGTTTGCATCGAGGTGCTGCTGCGTTCTGGAGCGAGTACAAGCCAAGTAGAGCTTGTGCCTGCGTCCTTGTGTCTTCTGGTCTAGGGAGTAGCTAGTTCTTTAGTTGTTTTTTGTGTTCTTCTTCCTTTAGTTTTTGTCTTCTTAGCATCATTGCATCAATCTCTCTTCTTCCTCCATATTCTGCTGCACTTACATCACATTTTTAAACATCCTCCTACTATTTTCACATCCCACAGGGGTTAAAAAATCACCAACCCCCCAGGTATTCACCATTCCTTTTATGCATATTAGCTTTATTGATTTATAGATATTGCACTTGTCCAGGGTTAATTGGGTTCTTTCCTCTTTGTGTCTACATTCTCTTGCAGGTCTACAGAGCTCATTACACGAGGCCCAACCCTTCTAGTCGACCAGGAGGGGTGGAGATTCAAGTTCTACGTCACAGCTTTCTGGGTGTGCCTAACGACCGTCAGCAGACCGTTTCTATTCCTTTACGGTCTATCAGGAGACCATTTCTGTTCACTTTGCGGTCTCTTCAGGACCATTTTTCTCGTCTGCACCTGGTTTTCTCTCTCGCGGGCGAGTGTGCTTCACTCGGCTTCTTTCCAAGGTACATAGTGTAGTTTTGTTGCATTCTCTGCTTTGGTGGCGATCACATCTTTCTTTCCTGGGTACTTGCCATCACATTCTTCTACCTCTTTTAGTTTCCTTGCTTTCTTTTAGTTGCTCCACACCCACGGCGTGTGTTTATTTTATTCCTCCTTTGCTCCACACCCACGGCGTGTGTTTAGTCTTTCTTTATCTTACACTGCTAAGATGACATGCCCACATGCTCCATGCTTGATGTTGTTGGTTGCTTGAGTTAGCACATATCACCTATTCACACCTCCACATCTCACACACCACATCACACCCACATTCACAATATCTACAGCTTGCTCCAGCCACAAAATGCATTTGAACGTACGGCAAAAACCCCTTCATCTATCTCAAAGAGCACTCCCAGAGGCCTCACCAAATTCAATGGATTCCACTACTCAGACTAGCTAAATAGGTCTGTGCTAGCAAGAGGATGCATATCAAAAGCCTCAAGCCATGAGAGTTATGTACTATGCAGATCTGAACAGAATATATCAAAGGATCATCATAAAGTACCAACAACATGAAGCTCAAACACAACCCAGAAAGCCTGAATAAGTGGAGAGTATGAAGAAGATTAAAAGCTTAATGGATCACCTATTGGCATTACTACAGATGCCCAAGAGCAGCATTAAATGATAGAATTGATTTCAAAGCAATTAACGGATGAAAGTTAACCGAGATTCTAATTGGTTATTTAGGGAGCACCCCAGAGTTGGGCAAAATGAGGAGATGGAAGGGATGGCATCTGATTCGGCGTGGTGAGACGTAGGAGTAGGTTTAAACGATGCGTGGTAGCGTAGGAGAAGAGGTTGAAATGGCGCGATCATGATGAAGGCTTAAATGGCACGGAAGGGTGATGGGCGCGTCGAATAAGGGCGCGCCGGTTTAGGACCAATGGAGCAGAAATGACTTTTGAGTGTGGGATGAAAGCGGTGCGATGGGGGCAGGTACCGGATTAGGGCGCACTGGATTCAGAGCGTGCCGGATTGGAGCACAATTTTGACTTTTTTTGGTTTTGGTTTTATTAAGCTGCTTTGATTCTATTCAACAATTTAATGTTTGATTAGGGCTTATCATTAAGTGAATTCATGTCCTAACTATCCTAAAATCATGACAAATTAAGACTTGTGCGAGGTTCCTACTCAAGCACAGTCCACAACGAGTTTAAAGTCCCCTGAACTAAGGTCCATTTCAGCCTAAGTGTTCAGACGAAAATCCGACAGCACCTCCCCATGCCCAGAGGGTTACGGGGGAAAAGCGAAGACATTCCCATGGAAATTGGGGTAAGCTCCTTAAAGTCAGGAAGCCAAATGGTGACTAGAGGACCCAGATGGATGGAAATCCCGCAGACTAGTCTACTAGGGGCACCACTACTCCACGGGCCGAAAGCATTGTTCAAAGGGACGACTAAAATGGGGGAAACCTCAAGGGCTAGCCTACAAGAGGTTCCTTACCCACAGCCACCACCATTCCCAGAGGAATGTGGATTTGGTGTCGGGTCAAAGGAACCATTTCTATTCACCTCAAATGGATTGTAGGACTCCACGCCACGGGAGGGTGGAATCCTATAAACTCATGGTGATTTGAAAGAGAAGTAACACGAAAGTTTGATGGGGGATGTTTCCCCTCCCCGGTTGCTGAACGGACTATTATTGTTGAGCAAGTAAAATAGATCGACTATGGTGGCAATCCAAGCATCACCCGTGAAGCAGGAAAGAGGGATGGGCCACATCAACATGACCCTCACCCTATCCCTCTCGGGGCAACAGAAGATACAATATAGACCATTCAATCACTAAATCGTAGATGATAGGTCAAGCAAAAAAGGGACTAATTAGTTAGCATATGAGGGAGGAGTTATCCCTAAGCGCGTAAGCCACGGGGCTCACAGGGAGGGATAACAGGCAGGTGGTCATATATGGCAAAAACTCGAGTAGATAGCAGGCGGAATGTAGGAACGTAATTATGCCATTAGACATATTACGCCCAGATCATAGAGACGGTCGGAGATGCATATAGAGATATGACTCCTACGATGGAACCGATGTGAGGCACACAATATGCTCAATACAACCCGTCCACTAGAAGGGGCCCGGGGAGGGGCAACGTTAATATAGCCCTTGGTTAGCTCGGGGCATGTTCTCGATAGGAAGAATCAAATGATGGTAGCGGACAGTGTGAAAGCAAATACAACAGAGAAGGCATATAGACTTAATCGTTCATCAGTATTATCATTCAACTCATAGGCCATTACATAGCTCGGGGATATACTGGAATGAAGAGAAGAGGGGCGAACACGTGTCGCACCCCGTATAAAAATGGTAGAAAAAATATGAATTAAAAAATAACTTTCACTCATTCTCTCATTCTCACTCTCTCTCCTATCTTTCTCCCCCTCTCACTCCGGGCGATCGATGGAGGCGGCGAGGGCAAGGCAACGAGATTCGTGAGGTGAGGAACGACGAGGACGAGACGAGGATCGAGGCGGTGGCGCTCATTCGTGGTTTCGTAGACCCGGTGGGGGTTTCTGACATTTTCCTGGCGGATCGGCATCCTCGGTATCTTAGGTTGATGTAGGGGGGCGGTTCCCTAACTCGTGTAGTTTATTTTCCACGAGTTTGGTAGCCCGAGGCGAGCCGAGTGGGTTTATTTCTCCGTTGGGGTGAAAATACATGATTTTGGGGTGTGAGCGGGATTGAGGGTTTTGATCGCATTTTTGGGGTTTTAATGGGTTCTCTCGATGCTTGGGACGTCGGGGACTAGTTTCCCCCTTCACATGGGTGTGAACGGGGCGTGGAACATGATTTTTTTACAGAGTTCACCGTTTTCGTGCTCGAGACGGCATAGCGGTCCTTCCTGGGACCACTACCAGATGAAGCGGCCTCATGGAGACCGCAAGGGGTCCCCTATGTCGGTTCGAGCTTTGCGGTCGCACGATGGACCCCCACCGAGCTTTGCGGTCTCTAGGAGACCGCCAGGGTGTGCCTTGGGGTCAGGGCATGACCGTTTTCTATTTTTGTAGTTGTTTAAGGTCAGGTTGGGGAGTGGCCTTGCCCTGGCGGTCAGGCCAAGGACCGCCACCCTACTTTACTGTTTGGAGGACCACTTGCGGTCCTAACGTCTTCAAGTCCTTGCGGTTCTGGCTGGACCGCTAGGCCAGGCCTTGTGGTCCGGAGGAGACCGCCCGGCACTGTGACGGCCCAGAGAGGACAGCCACGTGGTTTTTGTGTTCGCTGTGTCTATTTCGCATTGTGTTGGCTTCCGGTCGACCCGGTTGTGACCCAGTGGTTGACCTTCGGCCTCGTTGATGTCTCGGACACTGTGAGTTCTGTGTTCACATTTTCGGGAATGTCCGAAAGTGCTGTGTTACCTCGATTTATGGGCCCATGGTCTTAAGGGATCGAGGAGGCCCTCGTGTTCCGGGCTTTCGTGCTTTTGGTAGGACGAGTCATCGTGAGTCGGCATGAATGCGGTGGGTCTTCCCCGCACAACGTAGGTTTCTCTGGAAAGTGTTTTCCGCATGAGCCATGTGGTTGGCCTTGGAGTGTGAGTCCAGTTAACCAGCCTGGGGCTGGGGATTTTCTGTGTGTCCCTTAGACGGGGTATTAACTCGGCAGCTTGTGAGCTACCTTGAAAATCGTGTCATCGTGGTTTTAGACCTAGGGATTAGGCAAGGTTGTCGACGCTGCATCGTCACGTACGACGGCCTTGATCCAAGTGTTGTGACTCAAGGACCGTTCAGTTAGTAGGTCTAGTGGGCTGTCTAGAGTCTGGTTGTGATGTCCCTGATCCTTATTGGGTCTTATCAGATTTCTTTTAAGTATTTCAGATCCTTATTTTCGGGTCTCGAATCTGTTTTCTCGGAGTGTCTGACTCCGTTGTGTCTGGAATTACATTTCGGACACCTTTCGTGTTTGGATCGGCGTGATCCGGAGTTGTTTCGGAGGCCCGGAGGTGTTTCGCGACCTTTTTCGCGTGTTTTTCTATTTTTCGGATCAGATTTCGGCAAATCATGCGGAACTCCACTGCGGGTGAACCGGGACGTTCACCCAGGCGTGAGTGGTTATGTATGAATAAACATCTAGGGGTGCATAATTAGCCATCAAATTGCCCAGCCACATGAGATGCGGAGGAGTTACATTAACGGAGTTTCTACCCCTACATTATATTTTATTTTCCGAGTTTTCTGAATATCCCACCGAGTCATGAAGATTCACTACTTATTAAAGCGTGATCTCCGATGACTTCATTGGAGGAACATCGAGGGAACCACCTTATGGTTAAGAGTGCTTCATTATTTCTAGACCCTTTCGACCCTCGGGCTTCGATATGCCCATCCATTAAGGACCCTATCTCGGCCCCCCATGGACGGGTTTCCTACATATCTCCCCCGGCATGCTCCGACGCAAGGGGAGATGCTGCCGGAATTCTCTAAGAAACCACTTTTAGATATCGTATCGTGTTTTCCCGGATTTCTCCGATCATCCTATCAAGTCACGGGGCTTCGTTATCTATACCATGATGTGAGCTCCGATGACCTCGTGAGGGAGATAGAATATTGACTACCTTAAAAGTGAATAGTGCCTGGATCCTTTTAAACCCCTTGGTCCATGGTTGTGCCGGCTTTCCTTAAAGACTTTGTGCATATACTACGGTACCAAATTGGGTCAAAATTAATTGACTAAGCTTGTGCTACCCGTTATTGGGTTTGGGCTATCGTTTTGATATGCCCATCTATTACAGAACCCGTCTCAGCTCATTGTGGGTGGGTCTCCTATATATCTCTGCCAATATGTTCTGGGGTAGGGAGAGATGCTGCTGAAATTTCGTTAGGAACCTGTGGTTTAATTCTGTATCATATTTCTCGAGTTTTCCGCTCAATTTTCATACCCTACAGAGGCAATGGCCTCACGGCTGCTCATGTCGAACCATGAGGACCAAGCACCCAACAAAAGGGAATAAATCATTAATAGATGCCATTTTTGGCATACATTGTCTCGGCAACATACGAGTCCGCCTGAATGCGGTTATGCCAGATCCACACTCGTGGGCCCATATGTATGCATCGCTATGATTAATGTTGTCTCATAATGAAAAGGCAATATGGATTGACAACCCTACGAGTGGTGAGGATTACCCTAAGGGCTAACCCTCGGTTTCCCCATGCACCATAGGGTATGGGATTGTTGTTTAGACATGACCGTCATTCCGGAGTTCGTCTTGTCATTTCCTGGACGAGTCTCCAATACTGATGCGGGATGCTATGCGAACTAGGACTCTACGTGATCACCCGACTAAATGGACAACTAAACCAGCAACGACACAATAGACTGAGTAACATGGCTCGAACACCTATGAATCCCAAGAGAGTAATTACGCCAAATAACAAGTAACTCAAGCTCGCAATCATCCCCAAGTGAGAGAAGCGTGTCGATCCGCACGGTTGAGGAACCGGCAGAGTCTAGGGAAGGTAACTCCACACTCGCGACTCGGACGAGTCACGGGACGGTCACACTCTCTCACCGCAGTAGTGATATGAATATAAGACGGCGGAGCCTAATGAACACACAAGCAGTGGCCCAAGAGCATATACGAGACAAGCAAGCTAAACCATGCAAGGAAGTGGATGCGTACCTCCACGCTCGGGACATGGGGAAGACGCCCGGCCAAATCACACGAACCCCGGGTACAAAGGCTAAATAAGTACAATCCAAACACTGTCCACTCCTTGCAAGGAGGTAAAAGACTACACAGCGAATCCAGGGTCATGCGAAGTGGGGGGGCTGAGGGTGCGCCGGGTGATGGCATAAGTAGGGTGCGCCGGATAGGGGCTGGCAGGGTGTGTGCTGGGCAGAGCACGGATAGAGGTGTGCCGGTCAGGGGAGATCAATGCATGTTGGGAAAAGGACTAATATAAATGTGTTGGTTGAAGGCGACAGGGGAATGCATTGCCCAACGAACAGGTCTAGGGGTGTTGTGTAGAAACGACGGGTTCGAGCTGTTCAAGGGAGGGGGCAAATGATGCTAAGAGGGGGACTTCCTTGTTAGACAAAGTGGGAGAGAGAGCTTGGGAGTGAAACCCAGAGGAGAAACCTCAGAGTATGACATTGTTATGGGAACCATTGGAGGGAGACCGGCTTCACACCCTCATGCCAGTGATGCTATCCATTCAGTTGGACAGACCCTGCAACGTTTTGGAGAGCAAGCAACCCTTGGAGCAAGAAAACCCAGAGGGAAGAAGACAACAAGCCATGAAGTGCATCATAGAGTGAAGGCTGACTAAAACAACAAGGAGAAAATGACATTTTCATTCACAGAGAAAAGAGCGGCATAGACCATGACCAAGGGGTCAAATACAGTGCAATGCAACATGATAGAAGGGGGAGGAGAAGCAAGCAGTCGAAAAGGGATAAAACCCGAGGAGAGGGCCGAGGTCAAGGAGGGGCGAAGGCTCCCTTCTATCTCCCGTCCCCTCCTGCTACATTCAGGAACTCTCCCTCTCCCTCCCTCTCTATTGCTTACTCTCTCTCTTTTCTCCCTAGCTTCTCCTTCTTCGGGCTCCTTGAGTCTCTCGGACGCTGGACCAGTAGCTCTCCTTCTCTGCCAATCCCTTCTGTGGAGAAATTCTCCTTTCTATCGATCCCTTTTCTCTTCGTCATGAGGGGCTTTTATATTCCTTCGGACGCGCTAACATCCGCTGACGGTGGGAGTCAATGGGGATTGACCCCAGTCTTGTCTCCAGGCAGGGGAATGCCTGCGTTCCTGGACTGGGCGTCGACAGCTCGGCCAAGTCTTAGCTAGCTCAACGTGATCATGTTGCGCGCCAAGGGTCACACGCAGTGACCGGTGTGTTTACTGCCGGTGGCATCAGTCCAAAGGCTGCAACATGTCACCGGGTGAAGAAGAAAAGACGCTACACTGGGTGTAAGGCTTGGAAGATGCACCGGGTAGAGGACGCTAGGAGCGTGCCGGGTGAAAGGCGTTGAGTAGTGTGCCGCTGGAGGGGTGCTGAGAGCGTGCCGCTGGAGGGGCGCTGGGTAGTGTGCCGCTAGAGGGGCGCTGAGTAGTGTGCCACTAGAGGGGCACTGGGTAGTGTGTCGCTGGAGGGGCGTCGAGTAGCATGCCGCTAGAGGGGCACTAGGAGCGTGCCAGGCGTGGCCCATTCGGGGTGTGCCGACTAGAGGCCACCCCAGGCGCTCTGGGTAGGAGCTTTTGGGGGCGTGCCAGCCAAATGGGCTACTCGAGGCGTGCCGGATGAAGGCTTCTTGAGGCGTGCCACTCCCCGAGGCTCTCTCAGCTCCAGCTCGCTCATTTTTTTTAATAAGTGACTTGATCCGCCAGTCCAAACATAAGCTGACAGCGCATACTCTATTGATCATAGTAGTTGTGATTTGTTGATTTTCTTCAGGGGCTCGGGAATTGTGAGCCTCTTGGAGGGGGTTCTTCTTCGCTGCCGGGACTCCGAAGATGGCTCCGCGATAGTGCATGTGTTCAAGAATTTTAGCTTTTTTTTTTCATTTTCAAGAATGGCGAGGCAATGAGAGGAAGGAATAGGTGATGGTGTGAAGATAGAGAGATTGGAAAAGGACTAAATAAGAGATTGCCCAGGCGAGGGCGTGATGGAGAGTTGGGAGAATTACTCACGGAACTGAGCAGAAATCGAGGAAGATTGGAAAGAATAGGGAGAAATAGAAATCAAGACCGCGAGTGGTCTAGGAATAGTGGAAGTAAACAATCTGGCAGACAAACAGATAATAAGTGATGGATGTAAGGCATCAACAAGAAATAGGCCGGCCCATAGCCCGTCCACAGTAAAGCCCTCCTCAAAGCGCACATCTGGCTCTCCGGTATCAGTGTAGTTACTCAGCAATTGCCTCTTGTCGGTAATGGCTGTTGGCCGCTCAAGCAAATCATGAATTAGTGGCAGTCATTCTGGATCTGTCAGTAAAAACAACCGACTGAGGGCAATAGAAATGTCATTCATAGCAAACCACCGGTACCACTCACATTCCGAATCATCCATTTTTCTTCTTTTGAATAGCCTCAATGAGTCCAAAGCCTTATATGTAGCCAGCGGTGCCAGATGGCGAGCAAACTGACGTGCGTGAACATCCTGGCAATTGAACACTGAGGTGACCACTGTAGTTTGTTCTCTAATCTTCTCAACTGGCCATTTCACAAAGTGTGTATAAAGAGACCATGTGAGTGGCCGCCTATCTATCTTGAGAGTGGAGGTCATGGTGGTCCACAGCTCTTCTTCAATTTCAACAATTTCTACTTTATTTGCCCCTTTATTCCCCAGATTACCTCGGGGAATGAGCTTGTGGTTCTTAATGGGCTTCACCCTGCCTTGGTGGTTAACCCCCAGACCTTTTCCAGATCTGTACCCCATTTTCATCATAATGTTTCAACCCGAGGTGTTTCTCATGTTCTTCTTTTTCTTCTCCTTCGGAGGTAGGTGTGATATTGGTGCTGATGCAGAGACTGAAACATGTGGCCTTAACAAATCATGCCACGCGTCGGCAAAATCCAACACAGATAACAAAGGCTTATTGGTCGGCCATATGGAGGGCACCGATGTGGCAGAGTGTGCTGTGACCCCTGGGCTTTGATGATGGAGTATTGTTTTGATGATAGCAACTTATTTGATGTTTTCATGACAGACTTATGATGGAGTGTCATTTTGATGATTTGATGATAGCAACTTCTTGAGTCACTTCCTTCGTTCATGAAGTAGTGCTTGATTGAGTCACCAATTGCTATGCATGATTAGTGCTACTTGTTCCATTTGTTGTTGCAAGTCTGTGCATGCATTTTGGAGAGTCATTTGATTAGCAACTTCTTGAGTCACTTCCTTTGTTCATGAATTAGTGCTTGATTGAGTCACCAACTGCTATGCATGATTAGTGCTACCTGTTCCATCTGTTGTTGTAAGTCTGTGCATGCATTTAGGAGAGTCATTGTTTATAGAAAGTCTGTCAGTGCATTTAGGAGGTCTGCATTGTTCAAGTCCATGCATGTTTGGGTTTGTGTGTGTCGCCTGACAAGTCCGTGCATGTCTTAGCATATACTTAGAGTCGGTGTATATGGTCAATACAAGTTCGAGTATGTTACACGTCTTCAAGGCTAAGTCGATGCATGGTCAGAGCAACTACTGTAGCAGTCCCTGCATGTAGAGTCTTAGGCTCAGTCTAAGTCAGTGCAAACACTGTTCATAAAATAAGCCCAAGATTGTGCTCGGAGATGGACCAATAAGTGATGGACGACTCGAGGCATCAACAAATAATAGTAAGAGAAATGACCCGACTCATTGGCAAAATACGGGTGTCAACAGATGCCCCTCCTTAACGCTCTCTTTGCAGGGGAGCGAGCGGAGGTGAAGCGAAAGCAAGACGGAAAGTGGAGATGAAGCAGAGATGAAGCGAAGTGGACTGAAAAGCAGACGTTAAGGTAAACGACAAACGTCCTTAACTAACGAGCAATAAGAATCTTCCAGAAAACTCTGAACCAATCACAAGGAACGGCCAAACTGAATGACGCATGCCTGGATGAACTAATAACTAAAGAAAAAATAAAATATGACCAACCACATCAATGGAATGCACAGCTGATAGGCGATCGGAACAAGCAAAAAAGTAAAAGACGAGCAACTAAACTCCAGATAAGAATCCTCAGCTAACCAAACCGAGCAAATAGACCGAAGAAAACCTTTCAACTCAGAGTGGAATGACTCTCCTTATCTAAGACCATGGTTACATAGCTATCCATCATTATTGAGACACCTCTAGACATACTAGGGCTCATGAATGCTCAAGGATGCGCATGATGCATGCTGTGCTAAAGGAAAAGAAATCATCAAAATGAATGCAAAGAAAGCATAAAATAGGAAGATACTCGAGAATTGTATTGCTAGACCAGACAAATCAGGGTCAGGACACTATTTGCAACCACGGCGTGCAAGATAGAGCCATCTTCCCCCAACTCTTCCAACCTAATGGCCTATCCAACGATTAAACACGTGCACCTAGATCATCATCATTTTTGTTAATTGGGAACATTAGATCCCAAAACACATGAATGACCAGCCAGTTCTTGAGGTAATAAATCATAGATACCATATAGTAATACACTAAGGGATTAAGGGATCGAGATACTTACTTGACTTACCTGCCTGGCGAGAAGAGGCACGATGCGATGGCATTCATGATTTTGACATTAAGAAGTTAGCCATCAATAATTAAGCCAGAGAAATACGCATGATGCATAAATAAGGAAAAGGGCGCACAAGGCATGGACCAAGTACAACATTTCAAATTATCACAACATTCAGCAACCAAACGGTCATGCCAAGACCGCAAGGGGAGCCTAACGGTCCAGAGACAGACTGCCACCCTTGAGGCGGTTCACATTCTCCAATGGGTGAAACCCTGGGGAAAACGGTCCAAATAGGACTGCCAAGGATAGCCTAACGATCCATCGTGCGATCGTAAGGCACTTGGCGAATTCAAAATCGTGGGTGGCCATTCCCTTTCCTACGCACACCCCTTCTAAACACTCAAAAGTCCTCACCAGTGACCTATCACCACTGCTGACAATCTCCTAGCCCCATTGCGAATACACACTCACCTATACTATAAAAATGGTGAAGAAGAGGGTGGTGCGGCGATTCCAATGCCACCTAGCCAAGGAAGATGCGCCCGAAGCTCTGGTGGATCGAACGGAGGAAGTGCCATCGTCGGAGGCCAGGGAACCATCTACAGCGCCCATAGTACCTGAGGGTGGTGCGGGGGATGAGGAAGGTGAGCACACGGCCAAGGAAGCACCCGAGGCGGCGGTCGAAACCCCCTCATCTGCAGTAGGCCAAAATCCTAAAAACTCAACTTGTAAATTTTCTAGGTCATGCATGCGGGTAGAATAGTAAGGGAATGACCCTCTTTCCCTTATTCCCCATGATTTCTAGGCCGAGGGGAGGTCGAGAGGGGTGTATTTTGTGCCGGGAGGGTAAAATCCATGTTTTGGGATTGAGCGACGAATCTAATGTTTCGTGAGGTATTTGATCGATCTATGGGTGTAGAATCATGCTAGGAGGGTAGGGGAAGAGTTCCCCTATGTTTTCCCATCATCCGGTGATGTTTGGGGAGTGGATTGGGTTTTCCCTCTATTTTCATTGTTCTCATGCTCCGGTTGGGGTTGCGATCCTACCCGGGACCGTTTTCCCCATGGGGCGGCCCCCTGGGGGACCGTCAGGTGTTTTTGAATGTCGATTGGGCTTAGCGGTCCCCAGTAGATAGCTATGCTTGGTTAGCGGTCTCACGACTGATCACTACCCCTTGGGTAGCGGCCAGCTACTGACCATTTTTTTGGTCTGGTTAGCATGCCCTCGGGGTGCGTGTTTATGACCGTTGGGAGCCGCCTGTCGGGTTGCAGCCATGGCATGGCCGTTTCCCTGGTTGGTGCGGTCACGGGATGATCGCCCCAATGGGGGGGGGGGGGTCTGGCGATGGGCCACTACCCACCCCTCGCATTCGCTGGTTTGCGGCCGCGGCATGGCCGCCTCTTGGAGCTTAGCGGTCCCAGAGAGACTGCAAGGCTTATTTTGTGGCCTAGAGCTGGCCGCCAAGTGGGGTGATGGCCCTGGGAGGACCGCCACCCTGGTTCCTATCTGACCGGGTTTCTAACGTGTCCTGTGAGCCTCCGGAGGAGTGGTTTTGCCTCGGCTTGTGTGTCCGTCTGACTTAAGGGTTATCAGACCCCACTCATGTCTTGATTTCTGTGCTCCGTTGATCCGTGGCACCGAGGATCAGTGGTATGAGGGTTTGTTCTGCACTTCATTAGCGTGACGAGTGGTGGTTTCTTTGAGTTAGAGTCTTACCTCCAGTGACCCGTCCACTAGTCCTAGCTTTCCTATGCACGCGGGTGTGGACCCACTTAAGAGTGGTGCAGAGCGTGACCCAGAGAGACGATTTTTAGGCTGGTTACCGTAGGGCCCCTTTAGGCAGTCTGAGTCTGGGCTTTGAGGAAGAACCAGCTAGAGGCCCTGACCTAGGACGCATGATCTATGTGTGCACACATGGTTGGGGGCGTCAGACCCGCACTGACGAGCGTGACCCCAACTAGTCCTTCTTCGTAGTACTTGTTGCGTGTCTCAGTCTCCGCCTAGGGTGTGTAGGGAGACACTGGGTGCTGTGTAAGACATCAGGGGATGCATCCGACATTGCTTCTAGTGGGTGGTGCTCCTATCTTCTGGCAAGTACAAACTTGGGTTTCGTCGGTTTGCTGTCGGTTCGTTCGTCTTTGTACGGTTAGTCATAGTGAGATTTTTCATTTATTTATTATTGTTACTGTCGTACTTCCGTGGAGTAGCGTTACTTTCCTCACTATCTCATTTTTTCGTTGCGAGGTGGGGGTCCGCGGGATCCCTACTTAGCCTATGAAATGAGGCTCACCCCTGTGATTTTCAGGTGAGGTGGGGTCATCGCGGGACGTGGTAGGTTTTCAGCGAGATTCTAGTAGCCGAGGTTAGCCGCCAGTTGCCAGAGCCGGGGTATGCTCCGTGTACTTGTACCTTTCTTTTAGTTGACTGTACTTATATTTAGACATGAGATGTACTAGACCTTGTAGCAGTTTGATTATTTAATTTCTGCAAAGCCCTTAGAAGATCCTACCCAAAAATACTAGGTTTTTCATTCTTCGTATGAAGAATCCCGAGGGGAGAGGGTCACACAACTCCTCCCTCTCCTGGCCTGAAGGTAAAAGTAACCCTTCTCGGCATTGGTGTGCTCCTTCAGCTCAAAAAAGGCGTGAAAAAGGTCAAGAGATGCGGCAAGACCGCACAAACGACAGAGAGTGATGAATAAAAAAATGAAGGTATAGGAGTTGGAAACCAACTGGATGGGAGCCAGCTGATAAAAGTCCAGCAGACTGATGATGAAAGGGTTAAGAGGGAGACGGAAGCCACACTTCTAGGGCAATGGGAAAGTACGAAAAAGGCCCGAACAGATATCTAGACTAGACTCATGGGGTTTTGCTGGAGAAAAGAAGTATCGCCACAGGAGCTTGAAGCGGATCTCGAGCTCCTTCACCTCAGGCTCTGTTAGTTCACTACGGAGATGATGGCTAGGTGTGGACTCCAAACCTCCCACCCCTTGCTCAAATTCCTAGATTTCAACTTTGATACTATGTTCGACCATGGAAGAATGACTTCTGAGATCTTCTGCTCCCTTTGGCTACTCTCCTGGCGCATGAATCCCGCTGTTAATATGTGAACACGTCAAAGGGAAAAGCCCTAAATGGAGGAAATGTAAGGCATAAGCAGATAAACTATTTATAGGCTCCAAGCCGCCCTAAGAAGAATCACCGCGATGTTTCAAACTCCAAGAATGGTGCCCACGAACCAATTCAGATACATCATCATCATGCTCGAGCCCCCATATACTAGGATAGCCACATTAAATTACCCATAAACTTTGAAATTGGGACAACTCGCAATGGCCAATCCCCATCCGAGCCACGAATATGGCCTGAATACACTCTACTCTCTGAGCCCATTCCTTGGCTCAGGAGTAGGGGGGTAAGTGGAGAGGGGTGCAATAGCGGCCCAAAAAATGAGTGGCCCAACGCAGCCTAACTGGACCTATAGAGTCCAACAAGTGTTAGCCCCATTAATGGGCCCACTTACCAAAAGCCCAATTTGATCGAACTGATATGCCGTAGGCAGCCTATGAGCCTGGGATGTCTGAGCAATGGTTGCTCGGGGGAAAGCCCAAATGGCAGCCAAGCCTAACCGGCCAAGGGAAGCTCGGGGGTCAAGAGATAAGAAGGGTAAGCGCCCTAGAAAGAGAGAAAAACCGCATTAAAGGGCATCACGCCCCCCGAACGTTCTCTCTTCCCCTGCTCCCGAAAGGCGACGAGCCACTATATAAACCAAGAAAAATCCTCAAAAAAGGTAAGCGATCCTGAGCCCCCCTAGCCACCCTTATTGGTGGAGAGCAATCTCGTGCCAATCTCCTATTTCCTTTCCTCCGCGTAAAGCTCTACTATCTTGCTAACTTAGGCTTCATAGGATTTTTCTCAGGGTCATTACCCTGGGCACCCCTGATCTGTTTTCCCACCTTACAGAATTCTCATTTATTGTGGCAACAATTGGTGACGATGAAGCATCAGACCGCTCAGGCTTCAATACAAGATCACTCCTCTTCATCTGGCACCGTCTGTGGGAAATGAGCAAAGAGACAGTATGGTGCGGAGAAGTGTCAGTAGGAGAAACATTGGTGAACAAGGGAAGGCACCAACAACTATGGATAGTGAACCTGCTCCCTCACACTCCTCAATGGGCCCCCTCTCCAACGATCAAGCTAAGGCTCCTTCAAATTGGGAGGTCATAGGATCTACGGATGACCCATCCCGTACAATCTCGATCTCCGTGACGCCCCAGTCACATCTCCGTGATGCCGTATTACATGACGCCGTAGACGACTCTTCCTCCGCTGTCCATTCTTCGGATCAAATGAAAGATGACGCAGACAACGTCACTCTCAGCGCACCTGTCTGACGCGAGGACGGTGTTCCCGAACGGAGTCACCCTCAGTGCCTTTCCACCAGGTTCGGGGACCCCACCAGCACGGGACACCCCTTCCACCTGGACCGCGCGGCCCCACCCCTCCCGCCTTCCAACAGTAACAGAGAAAATTAACGAAATTGGCGACAGCAGAAACCGCGACCGGAAAGAAGCGGTTACTTATTAGCGAAGCAGAAACAGACGAACCGCCCTTTTGTAGTTCTCCCTCCAACTTCACCCGCAGGAGAGGAGGGGCTGCTCTCTCTGCTCAACCTACCATTCCAATGTACCTCTCCTGCCTCCCTCCCCCCCTCCACCTCTCCTCCGATTCCGGATCCCCGCCGGCGGCGGCATACCTGTTTTCTCCGACATCTCCGGCTGCCTTCCTCCGTCTATGATGCCCTGGTCGACGTCCGCGGCGGGATCCCTGCTTGGATCGTGGCTCCGTGACTACGAGAGGGTGCAGAGTGCGGCAGTCCTCTTCCTCTACCTCCAGGTAGGTGGCCTGCGTCGTCTCGCCTCCCGGCGTTCTTCTCGAATTCCTAGGGTTTATGTGTTTCTGTCCATTTGTTGTCTGTTGCTTGGTTTGGATTTCGCTTGTGGGTGCTTGATCTGTTTCATCGGTTGCTCCCTCTTTACGTGTAATATTGAGGGCTTCGTTGCTGGAGATAGTTTCGGACTCGATCTGGATTTTGTCGTTGCCCTGTTATCTCTTCCTTCGTCTTTTTTCTTACTTAAGTTTTGGATAATTTGGCTCGCTTGCATTCTTTTCTTTGTTCTTTTTTACCTATTCAGCTTCTTTCTGGCGAGTGTGGTTGGAATTTCTCGCTGGATTGCCATGTAGCTCACATTCGTTACTGTTTTGTCCGCTTCTGGCTGGATGATTTTGGAGCCTACACTGTTAGAGGTGTTGGCTCAGGTGTTGCTCGTGATACTACTTTTTGTTTTTTTTCCTTTTCTTTGAGGGGAGTGAATAGGACAGTTTGATTCTGAGTGCAAATATTTGCTATTTGTGCATTGTGGCAAGCTAATGGGGTTACATTCTGATGAAACAGATCGGATGTGCACTGGTTGGTTCCCTTGGAGCACTGTACAATGGACTGTTGCTGATTCATTTGATTCTGGCTCTCTTTGCACTTGTTGCAATTGAGAGCAACAGCCAGAACCTTGGACGGACATATGCCGTACTTCTTGCCTGTGGGATCCTGCTTGATATCTTGTGGTTCATCCTTTTCTCTCATGAGATACGGTGTGTAAAATTTTGGTACAAGAATATCCTATTTTAAAAGAATAATGCATTTATTGGCTGGAAAATAAACTAGATTGACTATGTATAGCTAGAATACTAACTCATTCTTGTTTACTTCGTTTCACAAGGTCTCTCTGAATGTCAGTTTGGGGGTACCTTTCAATATAGCTACCAAACATGGACTCAGGGAGCCAAAACTTAAAAAAGTATATTGATTATGGAAAAGAAAATCCATGACCATTTCTATTAAAGAGTATATGGAAACTGTCCGGAATAGAATGCTGAATAAATAAATAGGTTGCAATTTTTGATGCACTACTAACTGCCACGTCGATAGTTAAATTTAAATCAATAAAGATCGATCTTTTTATGTATTCAGCATTCTATTCCAATCTTTACTTTACTAATGGCGTGTTTGAGAGCATTTTTTTTACTCTCTTTTGTCTTAAAATAAAATATTTGAGAAAGAAACCTCAGTTAGACACGTTTGGTGAGATCCCTACTATTTTTTAAAGATAAAATTTAATCTTTTATAATTTTTCTCAAAATGAAAGCAACCCTAAGATAGTTAATAAAAAAAAAGACTCGCATTATTACCTCACACGACCTCTATTGTGTGCTCGCGAAGGGAACCCCTCTCTCCCTTCTCCTTCTCCTACAAAGCTCACCCACCGGCTTAGCCCCTCTCCCTCCTTCCTACGCATTTGGCGCTCCACGCCCCCCCTTCCCCTCTTACCCCTCCTCCTCCTCCTCCCTCCATGTCTGTCGGACACCCCCCTTTCCCTTGCTTCAGTGGAGCCACCCACAGCCACCATCACCGGCCACAACCACCCCCTTCTCCTTCCTCTTTCTCTTACTTTTCCTGAGCGTGTGCAGGCCTATCTGCCCAAATGATGAGCCCCCTTTTGTCCTCCCCCATGTCGCTGGCATCGACCACACCTTGGGCGCCGTCCGCTCTCGTGACTATGAGTGGTCGATCACTCTAGGTTCGAGGTAGATCTACCTAACCTTCCTAGTAGACAACACCTCAGGGACGAGGACGTGGCCAACTTCTTTTGGTTTGGCTTGATTAGACCCACCAAGAACAGGTGAAGTGACTATTTAGGTTCATGACTTTTGTTTGGAGAAATGGTGAAGCTGATCCTCCTGGCCAAGGCCAACCCCCATCTCATTTCATCTGCTATGACACCGGTGTCATTGTTTAAGTCTCCAACAAGTAGAGGCGCTCTTCCCTCCCAAACACTATAAAGCTTCCAACTAAGTATCTTGGACTTGGACCAAGTTCAACTGGGCCAGTTCCTATTTAGTATGAGAACCAAGGGTACAAACTTTTTCACACGGTTCGAAAGATCCACAGAGATTTCGAATAGATTAAGGAAATGAAAGAGATCCACTTGACGATAGATGCACAGTAACTCAGGCTCCCCGGAGTACAAACGGCGGAATGCTGTTGTGCGGCATGCTCGACCCTGCTCTCTCCTAACCTGCGGAGCGAAGCGTGGCGAATTCGGCGATGCCGAGAACGACGGCGTAGGTGGCAAAGAGAAAAGCGCCGTAGCGGCCGCCAGACGCTTCCTGAATCTTCGGCATGAACGTTCCCAAATGAGAAAGCACGACCGCTTCTCCCGCCATTCCGGGTATGGCGAGAAGGAGCATCGCGACGGCCCAGTTGGACGGGGCGATGTGACGCCACCGGAGAATGAGGATGCAGCACGCGGCGGAGATGATGGGAGACATCGCAAAGCTCACCCAGTATCGTACCGGTGTCGTCTCCAAAACGCGGTGACCGGCGTACCCGTAATAGATGGTCCCCAAAATCCAGATGATAAGACCGAGCGAAAGCAACAACATGCTCTCTTGTATCTTCATAGATGTTCCTCGCATGCTAAGATGAACGACTCGGTACGTTTACATGTACCGCATGGTTCATATAGTGTACCATGCGGTACATCGGGAGAACAAGATGCGCCGTCGCAAGAAACCGGACCCCCCCCCCCCCCCCCCCCCCCCCCCCCCCCCCAGAGCGATAGCCCCTCAAGCATGATCTATTAGTGCATACCATTCATTCCATGAATCAGGAAACAAACATACACGCTACGAATCCCGGCGCCGGCGTTGTCGCGCAGTCGTCAGTTACATTAATCGCAAGAAAGGATTACAAGGGGAAGAGAAGAAAAAATGGTGAAGGGGGAGACAAGCTCATATCATCGCCCCTCCCCCTGTCACCTATATTACAGTAGAGAAGAGACCAAAATGGAGGGGATCAACGGGAGTACACGATGACCCACCTAACTAAACCGGAAGCAGACACTCTTCTCCTTCGACGCCGGGAAGTTCATGTAGAGTGGAGGGTGGCGGCCAGAGGCTATCGGACGAGGAGCTTCTCCCTCAAGAAACCCTTCCCCTGGATGAACGTGATTGGTGGAAGCTCTCTATCGATCGCTCTCTCTTCTTGTTGTTTCTATTATCTCTCTCTCTTCGTCCATCCCCCATTCACTTGGTCGAATCAAGTGGATATATAGGACGATCGTTAAAATGGCACCATGAGGAGCGCATCGTGTAGAGGGGCGCTGGGCTTCCAAGGGTGACCTTTGCGTGCCGCTTTAGGGGGCGCCGGTGAAGCAGGGGCGCCGTATTAGCCCTTCCCGGTTGTCCGGGGCTAATCGACGAGTCTGGGGATGATTCTGGAGGTCACCGTCGGTCATTTCTCCTATTGCAATCTTCGAGAAAACCTTGGCGGGAGGTTGATGAAGCTCTCGGTAGGACGTGCGACTTTTTTCAGAGCTCCGTGTTTATTTGGCTTGAGGGCACAGGTCTTCCACTAATGTGGCACTTGGCACTGCGATCCGTGCTTTCGGCTCGGCCTCGTCGGTGCTCAAAGCTTCCTTGTGGGGTGGAATAGCACCCGGAATAATTTCACCTTGACTGGGCGATCATTCGACCACTAACAGACCCAATATGGTGAGAAGCCGAACCCGTGTCGGGTAATCGGGGTCTTCTGCTCATAGAGCCTCTAGTTCCTTGTTATGAAGGGCCAATGGAATTCTTCCTCCTCAGGAGAGTCTTCATTCAGGTGGCAGGCCACCGGGTAGACCATCGTCCTTGCTCAGATGATGGGTAGGGCGTATGCAGCACGACGGAGTCAACGCTGGATCATTAGGCAGGCTTGGTTGCGCTGCCGGTTGGTTGTGAGTTCATCTCGACTCTCCTGAGGCAAAGTCCCCGATGTTCATTCTAGGTGACTGAAGGCTCGGGCAGCTTGAGAAGACTTTAATATGTTGATCTTCATCGGCTTTTGTGCTTTGGTGGGCCGTATCATACATCTTTGCGGCTTGATCACTGTTGACCATATTTTGAGTGCCAACAAATCTTTGTGGATTTTTTCCATAATCTAAAAATTAGAGATCACAGTGGGACTACCTCTTTTTTTTTTTTTGATTACCCTTTCCCTTTTGGTGCCAACGTGTGCCCTCTCCCTTTCGCACCCACGATACATCTCCCTTTGTGATCCACATAGCACTTTTCCTTTTTTTAATCCCTCGTGCACCACGTGCACAACTCTCTCCCAAAGTCTAAAGTGATTAATATTTTTGTTAAGATTTTGGAAAATTCCTTTTCAAAAAAATTGATATCATGCTTCATATGTTGATTGCCATGAGTCATGGTGTGTTTTTGTGAGTGTTTGCCCTTTATATTCCATCGATCTCGGCAAGGGGACAATTCAACCCCCCTTCTTATCTGCCATCTCTCTGGGCCAATAAAGGGCAATAAGACATCCAAACATATCCAAGGCATGGATTCTATTATGATCCAAGCAGGGAAAAGATCACCTAAATATTAACTTCATACCCTCCCAAAAATCAAGAATAACCAACCAGTATAGTCAGTAAGCGCTCAAAAAATCTATGTAAATGCTAGGGACGGACCAAGCTAGTGTTGCTCTCTCTAAACCCCCAACGAAACAAGAAGAGGTGAGTTTTGGTAGTTCACATTACATAGGAGTTCCACCCACTCCCTCACTCCAACACAAATGAACAAAACCACAGACTCCTCAGCTCTAGCTTCCGTTCTGAACACCCTTTTATTCCGTTCTCCCCGTAAAGGTCACAAGGTGGCACAGAGGATCAACCGCCATGCAATTCTGTCCCCTCTGATGGACCAGGCCCTTCCCCAGCTCACCATAAGCTGTTGTACTTGACTCTGACGGCTGATGGCGCACTGTGTCAAACTGCAAGAATGTCCGGTAGGAATGGAAGCAGCATATCCCGAGTAGGTAATCTCCCATGGGAGATCCTCCACATGAGAGTCTTCACCTTCAACGGGCTCTTAGGACGCCAAATCTGCGAGGCGAGGCTGTGTCGGACCCCTCCATCGGAGATGGAGGAGTAAGCTGGGCGGACTGAGAAGATATCCTCCCTCCCTCACCTCCAATAACACTCATCCTCTCTAGCAGTCTGAGGACCGAAGTTCAAGAGGAGGTGAAGGAGGTCTTGAAACTGCTCTATCTCCACAGTCCTAATATTCCTCTTGAAAGTGGGTGCCCAAGTCGCACCTCATAGCAGAGCGTCAAAAGCCTGGGAGGCCAACCCCGAAGAGGCTGAAGAAACCACATAGAGGCTCAGAAAGGAGGCCTCCAAAGTGAGATCGCCACACCACCTGTCCTTCCAAAAAAGGCACTGATCACCTTTCGCAAGTCGGATCTGAACACTAGAGGAGATAATATCCCTACAAGTCAAGATATCTCGTCAAATAGAAGATATATGGTGCTGAGAAGGTGAAGCCAGGTACCAAACCCACCCCTTGCTATAGTACCTCTGTCTAATCACTTACGCCCATAGCCCCTCTTCACCTATCCCCAACCTCCACAGCCACTTGCACAAAAGGGCGAAGTTGAAAGCTCTAATATTCTTTAGCCCCAGACCTCCCTCTTCCTTACTTGTAGCCACTTGTCCCACCTGATGTCATGCCATCCCCTACACCTCCCTCCACTCCCATGTCAAAAGAATCTCCCATGAATAGCTTCCACCTTTCTCGCCACAGTCTTCGGGATCCAGAATATAAATAGGAAATAAATGAGTAAGCTGTCCAACAATGATCTGCATAATATAAATCTACCGCCATAAGATAGTAGTCTCGCCTTCCAGCCTATCAACCTAACCTTGTATCTCTATACTAAAGGCTGCCAATCAGCACAGTGAAGAGCACTTGGGGACAATAGTAGACCCAGATAGGAGATAGGGAGAACTCCTATATTGCAGCCACAATGCCAACCGCCCTGTGGAGGGCCCCCTCCTCCATATTCACCCCAATAAAAAGACTTTTATCAAAATTGACCTTGAGCCCACTAACCTCCTCCAGCAAAAGCAACAAAAGTCTAGTCATATAAAATTGATGTACATCCTCTGCAAAGAATAGGATGTTGCAGTGCAATGCCCCGAAGTGGATTTGATCATGTGCTTAATAAGAAGGTTTTTCTATTTTTTGGAATTTTTTTTAAATTTGTGTCAGTTATCATCGACGCCAATTTTTATGGGCGAATGCCATACAAGACGCTCATTCTTGAGTTATTTCTCAACTCATTTTTCGGGTCTACCAATTTTCGAGAAATGTCGACTTCCATAACAGACGTTAATTCTTGATTTTCAATAATAACTGTTATATTTTGATCAGGAATAAGTAACCACTTATGTGGACGCCAATTAATTAACGACTGCTTTGGGAGATGCCAATTCTTATGAAAAGTCTGGAATTACTAAAATTAAGCCCAAGAATTAGCGTCCTATATGGTGGACGCACATTTAATTGGTGGCGGTAATGGTCGACGCCCATTTTCCTTGCATCTCCATTTAGATCTGATCTCCTTTCCCCAGTTGATTCTTCCCCATTCTGATCTTTCCGCCTTTTGTGGATGGTTTGGGGAAGTTTATCCCTTCTTTGCTTGGAATTCTTCCTGAGCTAGGACTCCTCTCCTATAAATTCAGACTCTTTTGTGCCTGCACGAGAGAGAGGATACGCACAAGAGAGAGGATGCACAGAGAAAGAGGAGATCAGATCAGAGAAAAAAAGAGAGAGATACAGAGACACGGGGCTTTCTGCTCAACTGTTTCTGTTGATCGAGGAAGAATCTTTCTGTTCTTTTTCTTCTACAGTGTCTTTCAAGTGGAGGACCTCCCTCCGTTTCTTCCCCTGATCTCTTTTCTTCCATTTGTTTAGTTTGCATGCTGCATCATTCCACTATTTACACACCTTGAATCTAGCCTTCACTAGATCTCTTGCACATCACTGCATCACATTCATACTCCCACCCTTACACTTAAGGGGTTTAAAAACACACAAGGTGTGTTCACTCTTCATATGCGTATGTTCGCTCTTATTAAGAGTTGATACTACACGACCTTTGTCTAATTTTGTGCTTTCTTGTCTTTTCTTTGTTTGTTTCAGGGTAATCAGATCAAGAGACCCTCGTAGCTGGTTGGCCGGTTAAAGGAGGAAGTAGAGCTCACACACTCGCTTTATCAGGTATTTCCCACAATCATTCATTTAATTAATATTAAGGATTTTTTTCTTCTAGCGATCACGCTTCAATCGAGCACCACGTGCTCCCCTTTTCTTCTCTCTAGTAACACACTTGTCTGCACATGCTATGCATTTTAACATAACTATTTTTCACTTTCACTCTAAGTGACACGTTCACACTGGGGTTTGACCCAAAGGTTACTTATATTCTATTCCTAGATGGTCTATTGATTATCTAGAATCCCAAAGTCTTGTTCAATAAGTTACTAATAAATTATGGAAGATAATGAATGGGTCGTTATGCTGCCAGATTCCTTCCATAGCATGACCTTGTCATTAAATCAACCTTGAACTCATATGTTCTCAATTGGTGCATTCTTACCTTGATTGTTGCTATCATGAACTATTGTTGAACTTGTTACATTATTGTCCAGACTTTATTGTTATACTCGTGGAAGTAGCTTAATTTATAATGTGAAGATGTAGATCGGGCACTGATTGTGTCTAAGGGCTTGACGCCAGTCCCCTTGGCTAATTACCAAAAACATACTATAAACTATGGGGTATGATGAACACTAGCATCGTATTGCGTCAGGAGTACTTTTTTTATAAACGGGTGTTGAAGGTGGGTAAACCCACAAGCTGGATGATCGGGGTTGGCCCCAATCGATTGTAGATGTTGTCGTGGGTCATAGCTAGCTGGTTAGGACCCTTGATTAGGTCCAGTGTGTCATATGAAGGGCTGGGTAGCCAACGCCTTAAAGGTGTTCAGAGAAATCTTCGAACCCTCATTTCTTGATATTTTTGCTGGGAAAATATCTAGGTACAACAAATGCCCCCCACGGGGAAAGCCTCGAAGGCAGAGACGAGAGCGAGTGGCCCGAGAGCTCCTCATTTCACTTTTTTGTAGTTGCATTTGGAGCCTTATGTGTACTTTATGTTTGTGCTTTGTTTTTATATGCTGGCTCTTATATACATATGACCAATGTTGTACACCTGATTCTTTTCGTGCTTTATCGTGTAGCTATGGTGAGATTCAACAGCGATGACCTAGTTCTGAGGCGTGTGGCCAGTGAGGAGGACCATTGGGTGAGGAGGACTGGGTGGCCCTTGCCCCCTTTGGGCCCGCCCATTGTCACCGTGGCCAGCATGGGCCAGCTTGACCTAGGGTGTTCACTGGTGGCTAAGGGCCCCGTTAGAGAGGGGGCAAATGGAGTAGGAATTGTGGAGCTGGCCAGGATTTCTGAGACTGGAGGGATTTACACCTACGACCGCACGGGAGGTTACCCGATGGAGTTTCCATTGGATCGGCACCTATTTGAGTTCGTCAAGAGTTTTGTCCCACCTGGTATGGAAGACGGAGACCCTTGTGCTGCTGGAGAGTGCCGCCGGCTAGAGCGGGCTAGTCTACTGGGCATGGATAGCCTGCATGGGGTTGCCTTCGACAGCTTCTCGAGCTTCTCTACAGATTTCTGGAGGCAATGACAGTTTCCTAGTGTTGAGTGTCTGGATTTCTTCAACAGGGCGGACCAATTTGGGGTCCGTGTTGGAGCACTAGGTCCTGCTTATTGGGACTTCCATGGCCACCACCGGGTCGAGACCAAGGGGACCATGGGGCTGGTGTTGCACCCATCAGGGCTGTAGTTTGTTGGTGACAGATATGATGACCATAGTCTGCTGGATGGGATTCTTCGATAAATAGTCATGAGCTGGTATGGCCACTAGGCAGTGATTTCTTCACATAGATACCATCAGGGAGAAATTGAGTGGCTGATGGGGATTGTTCACCACTATAGAGTGCTTCTAGATCATACCAGGATTAGATACGCAGTGACAGTCGCACTGTATGGGTATCCCTGCTACACGGGGTTGATTCAGGCACTGGCAGAGCACTTCAACCGCCAGTGGAACACTGTGGCAATGGCAGAGGGGTAGACCTCATTAGACTTGTGGTCTCTAATCTAGATTTCTGACTTGCCGATTAGCGACAAGGGATACGAGGAGGTGGTGCTGGATGACCTCCGTCGTAGTCACACTGACGGTACCGGGTTCCTTACAGTTACCAGTATTTGTTGAAGACTTGGAGAGACCTGGCTTTGGTAGCGAGAGAGAAGGCTGCGTAAACTCCTAGGGTGCCTCTGAAGGTGTGGGTTCGGCATTTCTACAACGGGCCCTTTTGCTTCTACCATGAGTTCGTGCGAGATCAGACCCCGTGGGAGGAGTATACGGAGGTGGAGCTACGGTTCAAGACCTACTCAAAATACATCTATGCGCCTCGAGCGGGGTGGAACCCCCATGGACTGCCCGATGTGACTCATTTAGCTACGTATCTGGACAATGAGACCTAGGGGGTCACTGGACAACAGAGGATGCAATGATCCAAAAGAGATTAGCATGGTTATAAGCAATGTAAGGGAGAAGTATAAGAAATCTTGGGGATAAGCCTAGCATAGGGATAGAAGCATTTAGGGCTCGAATCTCTCCCATGATGACCCGGTCGGAGATTCGGTCTGTCGCGTCGGGGCTTTGTGTCCATCATCGAACCTTTATCCACCCTAGGCACGCATACGACCGGGCTTATAACGTCCCACAGGAAAACTGTACTACCACTCTTGCCATGTCTAGTTTGATCTTTTATTTTTCTTGGAGTAATTTGACGTTACACTTTTTGTTTTGATAGACGTGTTGACTTTTGCCTTGATTCATGCTCCTTTTCTTTGACTGATTTTTCTTTTCTTTTCTTTCTTCTTCTTCTTTCTGTGGAATCAGGTCATAACAGATTGCCTCTAATTGAGACCTCCTCTTATTGGGGTGTCTAGGTTAGTCATCTCCCCCTTATTCACCCCTTGCCCCTACGCCTGGCCGAAGAGGGAAAAGTAAGGACATTTACTTCCCCTAGGTATGACCAAAGGAGAGACGGTGTTGCATAGTAGAGAGAAAACCTGACCAGAGTTACCGTGTAGTGTGTGATTACCGTGCTCGGGGTCCTCCTTTGTGATCAAGAGGAGGGACACCTTTCTATCGGGCTGGCTCTAGCCTAACGCTAAGGGAAAAAGCGCTTAAGATATAACCCATTCCAAGCGTGAGACAGCTCCTCACGTTCCGCGTTGACTAGATGGTATGGGTTCCCTAGATAAGCCACTCTGATGACGAATGGCCCTTCCCAGTTAGGTTGTAATTTAGACCTAGGACCTCCAGACCTAATGAACTTACATTTCAAAATCATATCACCTACTTGAAATTTACGTTCAATTACCTTCTTTTGTTAAACAGACACGTGATCGGCCGCATTTAGCCTCTTCGCATCCAAGAGTTCCAGCTGGACGAGTAACGCCTCCCGACGTTCGTCAAGATTAAGTTCCTTATCGAGTTGCACCCTTAGGGAAGGGATCAAGATCTCATATGGGAGCACTGCCTCCATCCCATAAGTGAGCGCATAGGGGGTTTGTCCCGTGGGAGTATGGACAGAGGTGCGGTAAGCCCATAGTGCTTCCACTAATCGCTCAGGCCAATCAAAAAATTTATGAGATTCGTACGTCTTCCTTATGATTTTGAGAAGGGTTTTATTGGTGGCCTCGACTTGACCGTTGTCTTGAGGATAATATGGAGATGAATGATGCAATGCAATATTGAACTTCTTACAGAGGTCCTGGAGCTCTTGCGAGACGAATTGGGGCCCATTGTCAGTGACGATGCTACTTGGCACTCTGAACCACGAGATGATATTCTTCATGATGAAGTGGCACATCGTGGTAGCTTTGATCTCTGCGTACGTTTCCGCTTCGGCCCATTTGGTGAAGTACTCAATGGCAGTAAGGATGAAAGATTTCTGCTTGGTCAGAGAATTGGGATCACCTAGCAGGCCCACAATGTCAAAAGCTCACATAGAGAATGGCCAAGGAGTAGAGAGAGGATAAAGAGATGAAGCAGGATCATGGATTTTATTAGCGTAAAGTTGGCATTTAAGGCACCTCCGAACATAGAGGGAGCAATCTTCCTCTAGAGTGGGCCAATAATACCCCTGCCTAAGGATCTTCTTCGCTAAAGCCTCGAACGAGGTAGGGGGATGGATTCACCTCCTCGCTAGGAACACATGCATACCACATGCATGCCCATCCAAGGCCGTTTGGCCTAGTTACGTCCATTTTTAGGTTTTTCCCTAAAATACGTCAAATTGTGATTTTAATCATTTATAGGCGTTTTAAATGCGGTTTCT
The DNA here is from genome assembly GCA_024336825.1 of Amorphophallus titanum. NCBI lineage: Eukaryota > Viridiplantae > Streptophyta > Magnoliopsida > Alismatales > Araceae > Amorphophallus > Amorphophallus titanum. The sequence continues at coordinate 373,303 of JANBPO010002713.1, forward strand.
AGCTTCTGTGGGCTTGTATGAATGCGGGGCATGGCGGGTTTTATATTTTTTTCAAGTTTTGTAAGTGAACCCGTCGATTTCTATCGGCCGGGGAACGGTTCGGTTTCAAACCAAACCCGTTCGTTGCCTAGCTCGCATGGCGGTCGCACCAGAGACCGTCATGAGCTTAACGCACTGCCTCGGGTGCGTTATAGTCGCATGGCGGACCACCATCGATCCGTTATGCTCGTGTATTCCTTACATAGGACGTTAATATAACGCCCCCTCGAGCGACCGTTATGGTTAGGGATTTTCTGTGGATTTTCCATGTTCGAGTGACTTTAACGCACCCCTTGTAGACTGCCATGGTTTCTGAGTAGTAAATCTTGACAAAAATTGTTCGGGTAGTCATAGTGGACCAGTGGAGGTGCGCCATGCTCACATAATGCACCCCCAGTGATCCACCATGACCGTCGAGCCTGGGATCATAGTAGATGGAGATGACGGACTAGTGGAGGCGCGCCATGTTAAGATAACGCATCCCACCTGATCCGTTATGCTCTGTGACAGTCCAGAACTGACCCGTTATATACCATAATGGGGCAGCTCTGATCTGTTATACTCTCTGCTATCCCAAGAGTAATGAACCGTTATTCTAATACATTTTTCACCCAGTTTAAGTTATTTTATGAATAAAAATGTATCTTTTAGTCCCAGTGGAGTTACTTTCTCTTTCCTCGTGCTGGAGCCACTAGTCGTAGCCCAGCGACCTTATTGTCGGCCCACCTGGGAGAGGTGGAGGGGCATTTCCCGACTAACGATTTTTAGGCTAGTTACCATTGGTCCTCGCGGTTACCGTAGCGTCCTTAGGGGGGGAACTAGCTAGAGACCTGACCCTAGGCAGGGGTTGGTGTGTGCACACATAGTTAGAGGCTTGGACTGACACTGACGAGTGTTACTCTGACTAGCTCTTATTCTAGTACTTTCTATGCCTCTCGCACGTTGTGTCTGTCTGACTTGCTAGTTGCCTGAAACGCAGTGTAAGCCGTCAGTGGACGCTTCTGGTTTCTACCTTCTAATGAGTTCTCCATCTCTCATTTCACCTGGATAAGTTGAAGTTTATTCTATTGGTAGATTTAGCCTTTGTCGCTATCAAATTATGTTAATTCGGCATATAGGTAGCTGTTTGAACTGTTTAGTTAAGCTTTACAGCTTTGTAGCCTTTGTGATTTAAATTATGGCAATGCGTGTTTAATTGCATAAATGCATGCTCTAATTACTTTATATTCACATGCCTGCTTGTTAGTTGCATGGTGGGGATCCACATGACCCCTACTGAGTCTGGCTATGACTCACCCTTCTACTTTTCAGGTGAGCCACCCCAGCCTTCGACCGCAGAATCGCGTGCTTTTCCAGACCGGGTCTAGTCAGCCAGCTGGTGTTAGTGTCGTCTTTTTGTGCTTTTGACCAGGGTATGTCCCGTGTAGTTGTACATTTGGACTTTGTATATTGTGGACTTGTTCTTTTGGTAATTCTGGACTAGTGTATATTTGACTAATACTCTGATATATAAAACCTGTGCTGGGGGAGACTTTATATCTCTATCTCTTGGCAACGCCATCCACAATAAGCTCGGTGTTGGTCCAAGATGACCGAGGAGTGCAAAGGCCGGTGTATTATGCCAGCAAGGTGCTCCTTGAGGCCCAAAAAAGGTACCCCATAATCGAGAAGTTTGTGCTAGCGTTGGTGACCTCGGCTAAGCACCTCTGGCCTTACTTCCAAGGACACCCCATCGTCGTGTTGACCGGCAAGCCCTTAAAGAAGATTCTGGCCCATCTTGAGGCATCTAGCTGTCTCGTCAAATGGGTAATCTTGCTCGGAGCATATGACATTTCTTACCGACCCCGCATGGCAATCAAAGGATAGGCTCTTGCAGATTTCATTGTAGAGAATGGTATCCCGCCTGGAGAAACACCCCAGTCGACGGCTGGCTTGGCTTGGGATCTTTTTGTGGACGGATCCTCAAACTCTATCAGCAGTGGTGCTGGCATCTTCCTCATGTTCCTAGAAGGTGTGGAGCTCTAATATGCTTCGAAGTTCAACTTCTCGGCATCCAACAATGCCTCCGAATATGAGGCCCTCATTTCTGGAGCAAGGATGGTGAGATGCCTGGGAGCAAATCGAGTCAGAATCTACACCGACTCTCAATTAGTCGCCAGCTAGATCAATGGGGACTAGGAAGCTCAGGAACCACAGATGGTCAAATACCTTTAGATGGTGAAAGAGATAGCCTGACTTTTCAAGAGCTTTCGGGTAATCCAGATAGCTCGAGAGGAAAACTTTCGAGCGGATGCCCTCTCTCGCCCGCCCTCTTCTATCAGCTCTGAAGGGACCTGATCGGTCCTACTCGTTCCTCCCGAGCGGACGCCCTCTCTCGCCTGCCCTCTTCTATCAGCTCTGAAGGGACCTAGTTGGTCTGACTTGAAGAATTAGAATGACCAAGTGTGGAAACCAAGCTTGTAGCAATTGTACAAGTATCACCCGGTGACTGGAGAGTCCCCTACGTGGCTTGGCTAAGCGACTCCCAAGAACCCGCCGATCCTCAAGAAGCGGGGAGACTAAAGTATCAAGCTCGATGGTTCGTCCTCCTTGACGGAACTCTTTACAGACGATCCTTTGCTGGCCCCCTCCTCAAGTGCCTCGACATCCTAGAAGCCTATCAAGCAATAGAGGAAGTACATGAAGGAATCTACAGCGCGCACCATGGAGGACGATCGATCGCAAGAATTCTATTACACCGAGGCTATTGGTGGCCCACTCTCCAGCATGACTGCTCGACGTACATTTGAAAATGGGACTGGTGCCAACGGTTTGACCACTTAATCCACCAACAAGTCTCGGAACTCGTGACCCTGACTGAGCCTTACCCCTTCGCTCGGTGGGGAATCGATATCCTAGGACCATTTCTTGTGGCCCAGGCTCAAAAATAGTTTCTTATCGTCGCCATCGACTATTTCTCCAAGTGGATCGAGGCTGAAGCTACTGCCAAAGTAACGGAAGCAGTAATCTGTATTTTTGTGTCGAGGTCGATCGTCTGTCACTTTGGCATCCCCGAGTGATTGTGAGTGATAACAGTTGACAATTCAACTACGCTTATTTTAAGAATAGATGTGTTGACCTACTTATTCCCAATCACTTCACCTCGGTAGCCCACCCTTAGGCTAATGGACTGGTCGAGAATGCCAATAAAACTATCATCAAAGGCATCAAAATCAGGCTCGAGAAAGGGGTTTTGTTCCTGTACAAGTTACGGAACCCTATGGTAAGTTTATGTCTCAATTCATCAACTCGTGGACGATATAGTTATAATGTACTCTTCGTGAGGATCGTTTCGACTATTTTTACGTATTTTTCTGAATTAGTACATTTTCGACACGAAAATCAGATTTTTGAAAAATTAGGAAAATTCCTAACTTTCTTCTATTTAAACCAACCACACTATCTCTCCTGCTCATTTTCAACTTCCCATTCTCTAACACCGTTCTCTCCCATCTCTAGTCCGTTCGGTGTGGGGCGCGCACCATTGCGGAGATGGCCAAGGCATGGACGTGCTGGGGTGATCAGTTCGCGGGAAGAGCAGCAGTTGGAGCGTGACAGGCGGGATCCCTCGATGGATTCTAAGAAGGCGTCGTTCATGTTCTTTGTAATTTTTGGTGTGGTTTAGTCACTTTGACGTGCGGTTTCTTCGGTGGAGGCTGGGAGATGGATTACCACTTCGTCCCTTACATTTTCCCTATCCCTGCTCGTCGTTTAGTGCTCAAACAGGCGAGATCGGCCCCGTGGGGGTTTAGTAGATTTCGTAGGCTTCATTGGAAATCAGTGATGGTTCTACGATCGATTGCAGTCAATGGACTCCTGGGAACATCAGTGTTCCATTGATACCAATTTCGTGTCGATCAGCGGTCCCGTTTGATCGTGGGGAGCCCGAGAAGTCCGGTTGCTCCTTTTGGGTGATTTCGCTAGAATCGCCCGTTTCTCGCCGTTTCTCAGTCGATCTTGATCCAGATCGAGTTTATGGGTTTCCCTGTGCGATTGTGGTTGTATCCCCTGCGTTTCGGTGCGAATGGGGCATGGAAAGGCCACGATCAAATGAAACCCATGGTTTGCTCACCGTGACGGTTGAGCGGTTGCACTAGAGACCACCCAAGGTATGGGCGGCTGCCTCTAAACCATTTATCTTCGTGGGTTTTAGGGCTTCTGCAGCCACACGATAGACCACACATGGTATGGGCGGCCAGGTGTGGACCACCTATCCCCACTTGGGCAGCCAGTCTTCGGACGCCTGTCTTTCCGTTGGGTTGAGCAGCCAGCATCTGATCGTCCATCCCAGTTGACCCTTGATTAACAGTTGAGTGTCAGTCGCGTTAGGCGGTTCAGCCAAGATCATTTTGACTGGCACTGTAGAAAGTCAGTTCCCTTCAGCAGTCTGGTCAAGACTATTTTGACCAGGAACTAGACTGGGATATGGCCTTGAGCGGCCAAAGCTTGATCGCTCATCCCCTTGGGCTGTCCTGCCCTGACCGTCCATCCTTTTTAGCCTTTAGCGGTCTGTCCGTTGTGCGGTTGGTCCCCAACCATTCATCCTTTGGAGCGGCCACATTGTGACCACCCTCCCTTTAGGCGTCTGACCCTTCAGCGGCCCTCTCTGGACCATTCATCCCTTGGGCAACCCCCTTTTAACCGCCCATCCCCTTTGTCTTCTATGTTGGTCGTAATGGCTTGTCACCTGTCCGTCTGTCTTAGGTTTGTGTTCTAGGGTGGTGTCTGTATGTTAGTAGTCTCTAGATTGGTCGGTTCAGGTAACTAGGTGCGGTCTTTTCCCTGACTGCGATAGTTCCCTAACGACTCTATCTAGAACTGCCAGTGTCCTTATATCTGGTCACGTAGCGACTGTTCCTTGACTGTCAGATCTGCCTAGCGGTTGAGTGACGGTTCGCCTTGCCGCAGTCTTGGCCTGAATGGCGTACTTGCGGTCTCTCCTTATCCCAGTGATTGAGTTCCGGAAAACCAGCTTCTCAAAACCCCATTCCCTAGAGATTCCATAAACTAGGCTGTTAAGAAGTGCAATCAATGACAAACCAAATGACTTACTATGTATTATTCCTGTTCGACCATGCAGCTGTTCTTGTTTTTCTATGTTATGATGTCTCATGCTAGTGCATATGCCATTCACATAACAAGACAAGAAATAATGGGAAAGCATAACAAAAATAAGCAGGAGCAAAAGAATTTCTTAATCATGTAAAGAATGAATGTTTAATTCATTGATGTGCGGTGTATTATTCCTGTTCGTCCATCTAGCTGTTCTTGTTGTTATGCATGCAATTATGCATGATGCTAATGCATATGTCACACACATATAGGAGAAGACATAATGGAAAGCATAAGCAAAAGAAAAAAGTCCTTAATCATGTGAAGCATGTTTAGTGAAATATTGATGATGCTTTGCTCTGGAGGCTATTGCTTACTTCTATTGAGCTTCCATGAGAACCTTCTCGGTGCCCATTCCTAGGACATCATCATATAAGCATTTTGACTGATGCAAAACATACCAATGTCTCTGAAGTTCATCAAACTATTTTACCTCCTCCATGCCTTCTGAAGGAAACTAAGGCCTTCGAAGTATTCAACTTTTGGTTCCCCAAATATGCCCCTGTACTTACATTCAACAGCCTGGGGATACAACTCTGATCATCCTATGAAATTTATAGACTTTTAGCACCGAAACAACACAGAACATACAAATCAATTCTAGCTACAGTCAACTCTCTCGGCGTAATCGCGCGTGTGTCTGCTACATCCACTTAGAATATTATTCATTGTAGTTCTCCTCCAGTGCTATAAAGGAGAACATCCATTCAACCAAAATCTGACTTTCCTAGGATGATTAGGTTGCATGCCTCCTAACTCTGCCTACCGATTTAAACACTAATTCCCCGGCCAAATACTGCGAGGATTCCACCATGATAACGTCAATGACAGAGGATTAAAGGCAAAAGGGAGAACCCTTGGAAGCAAAGGGTCAATTCTCCTACCTCTAGATTATCGCATGGCCTTTCCCTTCTATAACATTACTCCTGTTCCATTAAGCTGCCCAGTGGCAAGAGAAACTCCAACTGAGGTGCCATCCATTGCCCAAGGAGGTCCTTAGCATCCTAATCTGAAGAACTACTTCTGGTTGCTAGCACTTCTTAAACCATTTTTCTTCCTCTGCTTGCAAAGAGGTAAAAGGACACCAAGTAAAACAAAACCGATTCCAACTTTCTCACAATTGCTTTAATTTTCTGAGTGTTAAGGGCACTGAAATTCTTAGATCAGAATCTCTGCCCACGTCCAAACATCCAGCATTGCCAAGCTCGCAACATGAACACTCTCGAAAAGCTACCCATACACAATGCAGATTAGAATCCGACCCATCTCTTCCAGATTTGCTCCTGCTAGGTTTTATGTAATTTGGGAAATCCTCTTCAACTGTCCCCCTCGATCAGCGATCAGAACAAAAGGAATTAAGCACAGGAAAGAAAGCAAAAATGCTTTGGTCCCACGGGCTCACCTGGAATAATCCCTTCTAGGGTCCCTCACGCAGAGCTTGCTCGACATCGGGTTCTGCTCAATGGTGAACTGCGTGTAGTTCCCGAACTCCGCCAGCACCGACTCCAGCGTGTTGCCCCCCGGCAGGTAGATGTACTCGTCGACGTCGAAGAAGAAGGTCCACTTGGCGGCGTGCCGGTACCGGTGGAGGCAATCGTTCACCACCAAGAACTGGTTGTAGTAGTACCCGTCGTACTCCGCCTGCGCCCGGATGTCCTGCACCGTAGCCCGCCCCGCCCGCACCCACGGCTCCAGGACCTTCCTCACCTCCGGTCCGACTCCGCCGGCGTCGTGGAACACGAAATGGGAACTCTGCCCAAAAAAGTAAGTGTGGTAGGCCATCCACTCCCGGATGCGGGTGGCGCTGAGGTTGCCGTAGAGGGAGGACCCGCAGTAGAGGTAGTCGTACTGGTAAGGCGGCCGGAACCTGGACTCGTCGTAGGATCCCGGGGCCTCCTCCAAAGCCACGAACTTTTCGAAGCGGCGGGGGGAGGGGGAGTAGTAGGCGTGGAGGAGGAGCTTGCCGCCGCGATTGTCGGCGTTGGGGTTGCGGGGGAAGGTGCAGTTGACGACGACCACCGTGTAGATGCGGCCGTAGCCCCAGTCCGGGAGGATCTTGTAGGCCTTGGCGCGGATGGTGGTGCCGTTGGGTCCGCTGGGCGCCCACTCGCACTTGAACCAGGGCTTCCCGTAGACGTGGGCGGGCTTGGAGGCGAGGCCGACGATGGCGAAGGTGGAGGGGCCACCGCGGTAGGCGCCCATCTGGACGAAGAGCGCGGCGGCGCTGCCGTAGGGGCGGAAGACCCTCTTGTTGGGGTCGGCGGGGGAGGGCGTCCGGCGGGCGGAGAGCTTCTCCGCAGAGACCGAATTGGCGGCGGCGGCAAGAGTGGCGGCGGCGAGGGTTGACGTGGGGGAGGGG